>LNAC01000969.1:409797-473429 GCA_002007465.1 Ailurus styani
TGGATGGAACTGGAGGGTATTATGCTGAGCGAAATAAGTCAATCAGAGAAAGACAATTATCATATGATCTCTCTGATATGAGGAACTGGAGGGGCAGGGTTGGGGGTCGTGGGGGGTAGGGAGGGAAAAATAATGAAACAAGATGGGATGGGGAAGGAGACAAACCATAAGAGACTCCTAATCTCACAAAACAAACTGAGGGTTACTGGGGGGTGGGAGGGTAGGGATAGGGTGGATGGGTTATGGACATTGGGGAGGGTTTGTGCTTTGGTGAATGCTGTGAAAGATGTAAGCCTGATGATTCACAGACCTGTACCCCTTGGGCAAATAATAAAAATAAAATTTAAAAAAAATAAAATAAAATAAAATAAAATAAAATAAAATAAAATAAAAACAGTAACAGCAAAAAAAAAAGCTATTCTGCAAAGAAGGTCTATGAATTTTCATAGATAGACTAAGGGTATAATGGTATAAAAAATTAAGAATTCATGCTCTAAACAAATTTGCCTAATGTTTTCCAATTGTTAAAGAAATTTCTTAAACTGAAATTTAAGATTTATGATAATTTGATCCTTCACCCCATCATGAACCCAATTCATTGAAATGTACACTAATCCTACTCACTCACATTCTAAGTAGTTTCCTTTCACATTTTCACCCACCTGAAAAGACCTCTGACTCCTGTTAATGGTCCAGGTGTTACAATCAGTGCAGTAGGGTTGCTCAATAGCTAAAATGTAAGAACTTGTTAATGAAAATAATGTGACAGTTCTCTGAATACTCAATCATGAAATCAACATAAATGAATCAAAGGGGAGGCAAAGACTTCCTGAAGGAACCAAAGGTAACAAGACTTGACTATCCTGTGATTCTATTAACATATTTAATAAACAGTCATGTCTTTCAGGATGCTTGGTAAGAATTAATGACAGTTAAATTGTTTTGATTGTTTGATACATGCCAGAGATGGCTCTGAATGCTTTACATGTTTTAACTATTTCATTTTCAAAGCATCTCTATGAAACAGGTAGTTTGGTTGTGTTTATTTCACAGGTAAAGAAATGGAGTAGCTACATGACCTGCCCAAGACCCCAAATTTATCAGAGGCAGACCCAGAACTCAAAGCCAGTCGATGTTGCCCTAGTCCACACTACTATTGACCAGGCTATATTGTTTCTTGATTTGATACAGAGGAAAGATGCATAAGATGGCAATGAATTCTTGCTGGAAAAAGTGATTGCGTTGAGCTGCATTACTCTCATGCCTTTAAACTTTATTTTTCCATCTAACAACCTATGCCTTAATTCCAAACTTATTCAACAACTTCTTGATTACAATTTGTCTTCCCACTTAGGACAACGTACACAAGAGAATATGCTAGCAATGTTAAGACAAACTGGACTTTCTGGTCTCCATGGCAATCACATTTTTATCAGAAAATTTAAAAACTGGCCCTTTAGCCTAGAAGAAAAAAATAGATGTCCTTTTCCACATTCCTCCCACTAAATACAATATATTATATAAATGTATTATGACATTATATGAAACAAACATAAGATTCTGAAACAGAAAAGGCAGACTGATGAGAAATCTTAGGATCCAAGGAACAATATGGTGGTAAATCTCTGCATTTTGTTTTTGCCTCCTGTACCCAAGACTGAAAACTAGAGGAGCTGGAAGTCCAAACAAAGAGGCAAATGGGTGCAGACCAAAAAACAAAACAAAACAAAACAAACAAACAAACAAAAAACAGGAAAGAGGCAGAAAGCTTTTAGACAATAACCATTTTACTATAGCCAACACCAAATTAAAAAAACAGTTGTCCCTCATTCCCATCAGCAAAGGCCAAGTGAAGAACCTAGACCTCCACCCTCATCAGATGGTATCAGTGTGCCCCAACTTACCTGCCCCTGTAAGAGTGGCTGGTATTAGAGAAGGTGGAGGGACTAGGGACTGTCACTTCATACTCATTAGGATGGCTACTATAAAAAAAAAAGAAAGCAGAAAATAACCGGTGTTGGTGAGGATGTGAGGAAACTGCAATCCCTGTACACTGTTGGTGAGTTTGCCAAATAGGGCAGCCTCTATGGAAAGCAGTATGGGGTTCCTCAAAAAATTAAAAATAGACCTACAATAAGATCTAGTAATTCCATTTCTGAAAATTTATCCAAAGGAATTGAAAGCAGGGTCTCAAAGAGATATTTGCACATTCATATTCATAGCAGCAGTATTTACAATAACCAAGAGGTAGAAGCAACCCAAATGTGTGTCAACAATGAATGGATAATTAAATGTGGTCAATACAAACGATGAAATATTATTCAGCCTTAAAAAAGAAGGAATTGCTGTCACATGCTACAACATGGGTGAACCCTGAGGACATTATGCTAAATGAAATAAACCAGTCACAAAGAGACAAATACTGTTTGACTATATGAGGTAGCTGAAGTAGTTAAATTCACAGAAACAGGAAGTAGAATGGTGGTGACCAGATGGTGACCAGAGAAGAAAAAGGAAGTTATATAATGGATATAGAATTTCAGATTTGCAAGAAGAAAAAAAAGGCCCATAGCTCTACTTCACAGTAATGTGAATATATTTTACACTACTTATTTCACTGTATACTAAAAAAAGGGGTTATGATAAATTTCATGAGTTTTTTTACATTACACATTTATAAGGAATTATACACCATGGCCAATAATGTAATCTACCATATTAACAAGCTAATAGAGAAATAGCATTTGACAAGCAATACCCATTCATAATAAAAATTCTCAGAAAAATAAGAATAGAGGGGAACTTCCTCAACTCGGTCAAAGCACTTACAAATGGACCCACAACTATATAGTCAACTAATCTTTGACAAAGCAGGAAAGAACATCTAATGGAAAAAAAATAGTCTCTTCAACAAATGGTGTTGGGAAAGCTTGACAACAACATGCAGAAGAATGAAACTGGACCACCTTCTTACACCATACACAAATGTAAATTCAAAATGGATAAAAGACCTAACTGTGAGACAGTTTTCCTAGAGAAGAACACAGGCAACAACCTCTTTGACCTCTGCCACAGCAACTTCTTACTAGACACATCACTGAAGGCAAGGGAAACAAAAGCAAAAGTCAACTATTGAGACTTCATCAAGATAAAAAGCTTCTGCACAGCAAAAGAAACAATATACAAAATCTAAAGAACTGGGCACCTGGGTGGCTCAGTGGGTTAAATCCTCTGCCTTTGGCTCAGGTCATGATCTCAGGGTCCTGGGATCAAGGCCCACATTGGGCTCCCTGCTTGGCAGAGACCCTGCTTCCTCCTCTCTGCCTACTTGTGATCTCTCTCTCTGTGTCAAATAAATAAATAAAATCTTTAAAAAAATCTATAAAGAACTTATCAAGATCAACACCCCCCCAAAAAATAATTCAGTTAAGAAATTTTTTTTTCACAGCATGAGGATTTAATTAACCAGGAAGGAGATTATTGTGAGGGGCGCCTCTGTAAAATATACAAAAGGTCTGAGGACTATGTGGAAAGGGAGTTAGATATGTACATGGAACCACTTCTTGCATTAGCCCCTCCTCCCCCAGCCCTAAGAGGGCATGAGAACTTGGGTGGTAGGTGAAGGGGAGGAAGGATACTTTGGTCTCTGGCTTAGTGAGCCCTTGGGGAAGATGGCCAAGGGTCTAGGGGCCCTCAGAGGGGGTGATGATGTACCGCAGAAGATCATGAGCTATGACCTCTGACATGATCCCCACTCTCACCTCTTATGTACACAGACAGACACACTCACACACACCCCTCTCTCTAGACGCTTATGACCCCTGCCCTCCCAGTGACCCCAAGGTCCATTTGATGCTTGATATTGTGGGAGTTGTGGGTTCTGGTCTCAGATTCCATGACCTCAGAGGTGGCTGGTGAGGTCACGACCTTTGCCCTCCAGCCCTGGCTTGAAACCTCAGCTCTAGGACCTTGTCAAAAGGAAAGGAGGATGGAGATTTGCCCTCACCCCTCCCCTTCCCTCACCTGTCAGCCTGGGCTGGGCCAGGGGCCCTAGGTAGGGAACTAGGCCAGGGGGTAGGCCTGCATGGAGGTGGTGCCCCCAAAAGTACAGAAGACATGAATAGACATTTTCCCAAAGATATCTAGATGGCTAACAGAAACATGAAAAGATGCTTAGCATCACTCATCATCAGGGAAATAAAAATCAAAACCATGATGAAATACCACCTCATACCTGTCAAAATGGTTAAAATGAACAACACAAGAAACAACAGGTGTTGGTGAGGATGCAGAGAAAGGGGAACCCTCTTGCACTGTTGGTGGGAATGCAAACTGGTACAGCTACTGTGTAAAACAGTTTGGAAGTTCCTCAAAATTTTAAAAAGGGGTCTACCATATGACCCAGCAGTTGCACTAGTAGGTATTTACCCAAAGGATACAAAAATACAGATTCAAAGGGGTACATGCAGGAAGAGTGGCAAGATGGCAGAGGAGTAGGAGACCGATTATCATCAGGTCCCAGAAATTCACCCAGATAGCTATCAAACTATTCTGAAAACCTACAAATTCTACAGGAGATTGAAGAGAAGAAGAGCAGCGATCCTAGGAACAGAAAATCAACCACTTTCCAGAAGGTAGGACTTGTGGAGAAGGGAATCTGAAGCAACGGGAAGATAGACCCCAGGGAGAGGGGCCGGCTCCCAGCAAGTGAGAGAGCAGCGGAGCACAGACTTGGAACTGTTAGAATTCGGCTCCACTGAGGGACGTCGCCCCAGAGGCCAACCGGAGAGTGAAGCCCTCGCGGGGACAGTGTGGTCTCAGGACCAACTCAGGGGACACAAAAAGACCAGGGGCGTCTGAGCGCGACCGAGCTCCCAGGTATCAGAGAGAAGACGATGGTAGAGACGGAGCTGAGCTGAGAAGGGGTCTCTCAGTTTGGGGTTACCTTGGGCCAGGATCTAAAGCATGGTTGGGCCACTGCTCTGGGAGAGGGGACCCCACAGGCATCAGACTGGGAGAGATCACTCCTTCCTTCTCCGGGAGGAGTGGCGGGGGAGCAGCTGCAGGAAACTGCCGGGTTTGGAGATTCTAAACAGGGCCACATCAGAAAGAGAGATGCTCGGTCACAGGCCAGGTGAGCTCGGAGAGCGTCTGGAGAACAGGAGACAGGAGGGACTGCTTTTCTCCGAGGCACACTGAGGACTGAGGCCCCGAGCTCTCGGCTACTCCAGGTTGGAGACAGGGAGCTGCCATTTTCAGTCCCATCCTCCAAAGCTGTATGGAAAGCGTTCAGGGAACAAAAGCTCCCGAAAGCGAACCCGAGCTGATTACTTAGCCTGGCCCCTGGCGAGGGCAGTGTGATTCCGCCTCGGGCAGAGTCAGTTCAGAATCACAGCAACAGGCCCCTCCCCCAGAAGACCAGAAAAAGAAAACATCCAGCCAAAGTCAGGTTTGAGATTGCTGAGAATTGTGGAACTCCAGAGCTAGGGGAAAGCAACGCAGAGAATTCATGGCTTTTTCCCCATGATTCTTTAGTCGTTCAAAGTTAAATTCTTTGAATTTTTTTCTTTGAAATTTTTTCTTACTTTTTTCTTTGAAATTTTTTCCTTTTTCCTATTTTAATATTTTTAACTATTATATCTTATCAACACTTTTTAATCTTTTTAAATTTTCATTGTTATAATCATATTTTATCCCTTCATTGTATTTAACCTTATTTTTTGTATACATATAGGGTCTGTTCAATTCACCAGTCTAATAGATAGAGATAGAGATAGATACAGAGATATAGATAGATATAGAGATAGAGTCAGAGACANATAGATACAGAGACAGAGATAGAGTCAGAGACAGACATAGATATAGAAACAGAAATAGATAATATAGATATAGATATAGCATTTATTTTATTTTTTCCTGTTTGGTTTTGTTTTTGTTTGTATGATTTGTTTTTTGTTTTTTGTTTTTTTCCCTCTTTCATTTCTCCCCAGTTCCAGTTCTCTTCTGATTAGATTAGTATATATTTCTCTGGGATCATTGCTACACTTTAGTATTTTGTTCCCTCATCCATCTATTCTTATCTGCATAAAATGACAAGGCGGAAAAAATCAACACAAAAAAAAGGAACAATAGGCAGTAATGACGGCTAGAGACCTAATCAATGCGGACATTAGTAACATGACAGAACTAGAGTTCAGAATGACGATTCTTAAGGTGCTGGCTGGACTCCAAAAAACCATGAAAGATAATAGAGAAGCCTTCTCTAGAGAAATAAAAACCCCTTCTGGAGAAATAAAAGAACTAAAATCTAAGCAAGCTGAAATCAAAAAAGCTACTAATGAGGTGCAATTAAAAATGGAGGTTCTGACTACTAGGATAAATGAGGCAGAAGACAGAATTAGTGATTTAGAAGACAAAATGTCAGAGAAGAGAGAAGAGGAGGAAAAGAGAGACAAACAACTACTGGACCATGAGGGAAGAATTCGAGAGATAAGTGATACCATGAGACAAAACAATATTAGAATAATTGGGATCCAGAAGAGAAAGAGAGAGAGAAAGGGGGGCAGAAGGTATATTGGAGCAAATTATAATACAGAATTTCCCAAATTTGGTGAAGGGAACAAGCATCAAGATCAAGGAAATACAGAGAACCCCCCTCAAAATCAATAAAAATAGGTCCACACCCCGTCATCTAATAATAAAACTTGCAAGCCTTAGTGACAAGGAGAAAATCCTGAAAGCAGCACGGGACAAGAGGTCTATAACATACAATGATAGAAATATTAGACTGACAGCAGACCTATCCACAGAGACCTTGCAGGCCAGAAAGAAGTTATTCAGAGCACTAAACGAGAAAAATATGCAGCCAAGAATACTATATCAGGCTAGGCTGTCATCGAAAATAGAAGGAGAGATAAAAAGCTTCCAGGACAAACAAAAACTAAAGGAATTTGCAAACACCAAACCAGCCCTACAGGAAATATTGGAAGGGGTCCTCTAAGCAAAGAGAACCTAAAAGAAACATAGACCAGAAAGGAAAAAACACAATATACAGTAACAGTCACCTTACAGGCAATACATGGCTCTAAATTCATATCTCTCAATAGTTACTCTGAATGTAAATGGACTAAATGCCCCAGCTAAGAGACACAGGGTATCAGAATGGATGAAAAAACAAGACCCATCAATATGCTGTCTACAAGAAACTCATCTTATATGCAAAGGCACCTCCAGATTTAAAGTGAGGGGGTGGAAAACAATTTACCATGCCAATGGACAGCAAAAGAAAGCTGGAGTGGCAATCCTTATATCAGATAAATTAGATTTTAAGCCAAAGAATATCATAAGAGATGAGGAAGGACACTATATCATACTAAAAGGATCTGTCCAACAAGAAGATCTAACAATCATAAATATCTACGCCCCTAACATGGGAGCAGCCAATTATATAAACCAATTAATAACAAAATCAAAGAAACACATTGACAAGAATGACAATATTAAGAGGGGACTTTAACACCCCCTCACAGAAATGGACAGATCATCAAAGCAAAAGATCAACAAGGAAATAAAGGCTTTAAATGACACCCTGGACCAGTTGGACATCACAGATATATTCAGAACATTCCATCCCAAAACAACAGAATACACATTCTTCTCCAGTGCACATGGAACATTCTCCAGAATAGACCATATTCTGGGTCACAGAATCAGGTCTCAACAGGTATCAAAGATTGGAATCATTCCCTGCATATTTTCAGACCATAATGCTCTGAAACTAGAAATCAACCACAAGAGGAAAGTTGGAAAGAACTCAAATACATGGAGNGATACTTGGAGGCTAAAGAACATCCTACTAAAGAATGAATGGGTCAACCAGGAAATTAAAGAAGAATTAAAAAAATTCATGGAAACAAATGAAAATGAAAACACAACTGTTCAAAATCTTTGGGACACAGCAAAAGCAGTCCTAAGAGGAAAGTATATAGCAATACAAGCCTTTCTCAAGAAACAAGAAAGGTCTCAAGTACACAACCTAACTCTACACCTACAAAAGCTAGAGAAAGAACAGCAAAGAAAGGCTACACCCAGCAGGAGAAGAGAAATCATAAAGATCAGAGCAGAAATCAATGAAATAGAAACCAAAAGAACAGTGGAACAAATCAATGAAACTAGGAGCTGGTTCTTTGAAAGAATTAATAATATATATAAACCCCTGACCAGACTTATCCAAAAGAAAAGAGAAAGGACACAAATTAATAAAATCATGAATGAAAGAGGAGAGATCACAACCAACACCAAAGAAATACAAACAATTCTAAGAACATATTATGAGCAACTCTACACCAGCAAATTTGACAATCTGGAAGAAATGGATGCATTCTTAGAGAAATATAAACTACCAAAACTGAACCAGGAAGAAACTGAAGACCTGAATAGACCCATCACCAGTAAGGAGATTGAAGCAGTCATCAAAAATCTCCCAACGAACAAGAGCCCAGGGCCAGACGGCTTCCCAGGGGAATTCTATCAAACATTTAAAGAAGAATTAATAACTATTCTCCTGAAACTATTCCAAAAAATAGAAATGGAAGGAAAACTGCCAAACTCATTTTATGAGGCCAGCATTACCTTGATCCCCAAACCAGGCAAAGACCCCATCAAGAAGGAGAATTACAGACCAATATCTTTGATGAATACGGATGCAAAAATCCTCAACAAAATACTAGCCAATAGGATCCAGCAGCACATAAAAAGGATTATTCACCACGACCAAGTGGGATTTATTCCTGGGATGCAAGGTTGGTTTAACATTCGCAAATCAATCAATGTGATACAAGACATTAATAAAAGAAAGAACAAGAACCATATGATCCTCTCAATAGATGCTGAAAAAGCATTTGACAAAGTACAGCACCCTTTCTTAATCAAAACTCTTCATAGTGTAGGCATAGAGGGTACATACCTCAATATCATCAAAGCCATCTACGAAAAACCCACAGCGAATATCATTCTCAATGGAGAAAAACTGAGAGCTTTTCCCCTAAAGTCAGGAACACGGCAAGGCTGTCCACTATCACCACTGCTATTCAACATAGTACTAGAAGTCCTAGCCTCAGCAATCAGACAACAAAAAGAAATAAAAGGCATAAAAATCGGCAAGGAAGAAGTCAAACTCTCACTCTTTGCAGATGATATGATACTTTATGTGGAAAACCCAAAGGACTCCACTCCAAAACTGCTAGCACTCATACAGGAATTCAGTCAAGTGTCAGGATATAAAATCAATGCACAGAAATCAGTTGCATTTCTATATACCAACAACAAAACAGAAGAAAGAGAAATTAAAGAGTCAATCCCATTTACAATTGCACCCAAAACCATAAGATACCTAGGAATAAACTTAACCAAAGAGGCAAAGCATCTGTACTCTGAAAACTATAAAGCACTCATGAAAGAAATTGAGGAAGACACAAAGGTGGAAAAATATTCCATGCTCATGGATTGGAAGAACAAATATTGTGAATATGTTTATGCACCTGAAGCAATCTATACATTGAATGCAATCCCCATCAAAATACCAGCCATTTATTTCAAAGAAATGGAACAAATAATCCTAAAATTTATATGGAACCAGAAAAGACCCCGAATAGCCAAAGGAATGTTGAAAAAAAAAAGCAAAGTTGGCGGCATCACAATTCCAGATTTCAAGCTCTATTACAAAGCCGTCATCATCAAGACAGTATGGTACTGGCACAAAAACAGACACATAGACCAGTGGAACAGAATAGAGAACCCAAAAATGGACCCTCAACTCTATGGTCAACTAATCTTCGACAAAGCAGGAAAGAATGTCCAGTGGGAAAAAGACAGTCTCTTCAACAAATGGTGTTGGGAAAACTGGTCAGCCACATGCAGAAAAATGAAACTGNATTTCCTTACACCGCACACAAAAGTAGACTCAAAATGGAAAAAAGACCTCAATGTGAGAAAAATCCTTGAGGAGAACAGAGGCAGCAACCTCTTCAACCTCAACTGCAGCAACTTCTTCCTAGGAACCTCACCAAAGGCAAGGGAAGCAAGGGCAAAAATGAACTATTGGGACTTCATCAAGATTAAAAGCTTTTGCACAGCAAAGGAAACAGTCAACAAAACCAAAAGACAACTGACAGAATGGGAGAAGATATTTGCAAATGACATATCAGATAAAGGGCTAGTATCCAAAATCTATAAAGAGCTTCTCAAACTCAACACCCATAAAACAAATAACCCAGTCAAGAAATGGGCAGAAGACATGAACAGACATTTCTCCAAAGAAGACATCCAAATGGCCAACAGACACATGAGAAAGTGCTCAACATCACTCGGCATCAGAGAAATACAAATTAAAACCACAGCGAGATACCACCTTACACCAGTCAGAATGGCTAAAATCAACAAGTCAGGAAATGACAGATGTTGGCGAGGTTGCGGAGAAAGGGGAACCCTCCTACACTGTTGGTGGGAATGCAAACTGGTGCAGCCACTCTGGAAAACAGTATGGAGATTCCTCAAAAAGTTGAAAATGGAGCTACCCTACGACCCAGCAATCGCACTACTGGGTATTTATCCTAAAGACACAAAGGTAGTGATCCTCAGGGGCACGTGCACCCGAATGTTGATGTTGCTGGACTGTTCCACAGCCAAACTGTGGAAAGAACCTAGATGTCCATCAACAGATGAATGGATAAAGAAGATGTGGTATATATATACAATGGAATACTATGCAGCTATCAAAAGAAACAAAATCTTGCCATTTGCAATGACGTGGATGGAACTAGAGGGTATTATGCTGAGCGGAAAAAGTCAATCAGAGAAAGACAATTATCATATGATCTCTCTGATATGAGGAAATTGAGGGGTAGGGTGGGAGGTTGTGGGGGGTAGGGAGGGAAAAATAATGAATCAAGATGGGATCAGGAAGGAGACAAACCATGAGACTCTTAATCTCACAAAACAAACTGAGGGTTACTGGGGGGTGGGAGAGTAGGGATAGGGTGGATGGGTTATGGACATTGGGGAGGGTTTGTGCTATGGTGAATGCTGTGAAAGGCGTAAGCCTGATGATTCACAGACCTGTACCCCTGGGCAAATAATAATAATAAAAATAAATTTAAAACAAACAAGCAAACAAACAAAAAAACAAAGGGTTACGTGCACCCTGATGTTTATAACAGCTTTATCAACAATAACAAAATTATGGAAAAAGCCCAATGTCCATCGACAGATGAATGGATAAAGAAGACATGGTATATATATACCATGGAATATTACTAGGCCATCAAAAAGAATGAAATCTTGGCATTTGCAATGACATGGATGGATATAGAGTGTTTTATGCTAAGCAAAATAAGTCAAGCAGAGAAAGACAAATACCATATGATTTCAACTCATATGTGGAATTTAACAAACAAAAAAGATGAATATACAGGAAGGGAGAAAAAAGAGAAAGAGGGAACAAACCATAAGAGACTCTTAATGATAGAGAACAGTGTTGATGGAGGGTAGGGAATGGGCTAGATGGGTGATAGGTATTAAGAGGGGCACTTGTTATGATGAGCACTGAGTGGTTTATGTAAGTGATGAATCACTGAATTCTACCCCTGAAACCAATATTGCAATGTATGATAACTAATTAGAGTTTATTTTAAAAATTTTTAAGATTTTATTTAATTTGAGAGAGAGACAGAGAGAGAGAGCTTGAGCAAGGGAGAGAGGCAGAGCTAGAAGCAGACTCCCTGCTGAATGGGGAGCCAGAGTCAGGGTTCCATTCCAGGACTCCAAGATCATGACCAAGTGAAACTCCCAGGCTCCCAACTAACTAGAGTTTAAATAAAAATTTGAAGAAAATTAATGCTTACAAAAAACCTATAACTAGGATTATGCTAAAAGACTGAAATCTTTCCCCCTGACATCAGGATCAAAGCAAGAATGTCTCTTCTGTCTGTCCTGTTAACAGAGCAATAGACACATCAGTGAATGAAATGGGGAACTCAGAAGTAGACCCACACAAATAAGACTGACTTTTTGGTAAAAGTTCAAAAGCAATTCAATGGAGTAAAGATAATCTTTTCAGCACATGGTCCTGAAACTACTGGACATCCATAGGCAAAAGAAAATGGACCTTTACCTAAACTTCACACTTTATACCAGATATATAAATCAAAAACTGGTGATCAAAATGGATCACCAATTTAAATGTAAAACCTAAATGTAAAACCCATAAAGCTTTAAGGAAAAAAAAAAGTAGAAAAACATCTTGGGATCTAGCGGTAAAAAGACAACTTAGACACCAAACACATGATTCATAAAAAGAAAAATTACTAAATTGGAGTTCATCAAAATAATAATTTTGATCTGCCAAGAAAATAAAAAGACAAGCCTCTAAAAATGGGGAGAAAATAATTGCATACTGTGTATCCAACAAAGGACTGGTATCTAGAACACATAAAGAACTATCAGAACTCAACAGTAAAAAATAGACAAACAATTGAAATAGAAAATTGTTCAAAGACATGGAGAGACATTTCAGTGGAGAGAATATACAGATGGCAAATAATCACATAAAAATGTGTTCAATATCATTAGCCATTAGGGAAATGCAAATTAAAACTGCAATGAGATATCACTACACACCATACAAAATGGCTAAAATAAATAATAATGACAACACCAAATGCTGATGAGGATGTGGAGATGCTGGATTGCTCATACAATGCTGTTGGAAATGTAAAATGGTATAGCCACTCTAGACCACAGTTTGGCAGTTTCATTAAAAACTAAACTTACCACACCATACATCCCAGCAATTGCACGCCTGGGTATTTATCCCAGAGAAATGGAAATTTATGTTTACACTAAAGCCTGTACATAAAGCTTTTATGCATTGTAAGTCCTAGAATGGACCACTCCTTAAAAAAAAAAAAGTAAATATAAAACCTGTACATAAATATTTGTTGCAGCTTTATTTGCAATAGCCAAAATATGATAAACAACCCGATGCTCTTTAATGGATGGAAGAGTGGCACATTCACATAAGGGAAATACTAGTCATCATTAAAAAAGAACAAACTGGGGCACCTGGGTGGCTCAGTGGGTTAAGCCTCTGCCTTCGTCTCAGGTCGTGATCTCGGGGTCCTGGGATAGAGCCCCGCATCGGGCTCTCTGCGCAGCGGGGAGCCTACTTCCTCCTCTCTCTCTGCCTGCCTTTCTGCCTGCTTGTGATCTCTCTCTCTCTCTCTCTCTCTCTCTGGCAAATAAATAAATAAATAAAATCTTTAAAAATAAATAAATAAATAAAAAGGAACAAACTATGATAACATGCAACAACCTGGATATATCTCCAGAGTGGAAAAAACCCAGCCCCCAAATTTATAGTACTTTAAGTTTCCATTTGTATAATATACTTGAAATGGCAAAATTATAAAATGGAGAGCAGTTTAGTGGATGTCAAGCATTAAAAAAATAAATAAGACTGTGGTAGCAGAGGGGAAGTAGATGGGGCTACAAAGGGGCAGCATGAGGGAACTTCTGGTGATGAAAATGTTCTATATCTTCACAGTATCAATGTCAGTATCCTGGTAGTGATATTGTACCATGATTTTACAAGATATTATCATTGAGGGAAACTGGGAAAAGTGTACATGGGTTCTCTCTGTCTTATTTCTCACAACTACATATCAATCTACAATTATCTCAAAAAATGTGTAATTTTTATAAAACTTGGCTCTTTGATTTCAAGTATCAATGTTGTGAGATTGGTGACTATGCATTCACCTCTATGAGAAGAACTCACTGGTTTCACAGAATCAGGTTCCTGAGGGTCTCCAGCCCCAGCAAGCCCACCAAGGACAACCAGTCTGTGGAGACTTTCAAGACCTTTGAAAATAACCAACCTTAACACTTTCCCTATTATTTTCCAATTTCAAACTCTGTAAATTCTAACTTTCAAAGATTAGAATTTCTGCTGCACCACTCTGGACTTCCTTGATCCTTTCATTAAAGCCTTCTAGGTCTCTTTATTTATATATATAAAGACCAAAAAAAAAAGGGGTGTATTTATATCACACTGGTGATGGGCCCTATTCAAAACTGGGACCTAGAAATAAGTCATCTGGTCATTGTTGGCTTTGTGGTTCTTCTGGGTGGATGAGGCCAATGGTCTGTTTTTGTAGGATACTTTCAAATACTCACAGGTGCAGGAAGTCCTCATCAACCTGAACCTGGATGAAGAGGTTCCCCCCAAGACCACATGGATTTTAAACTCCATGGTCTTAAAAATACTGTACTTTTTATTCTCCTTCTTTTCCAGCTAGGACTTTGCCTGGTAGGCAGTGAGCTGGGTCTCAGCAGTGGTGTTCATCATACAGGTGGCTGGAGGACAGAGGAGCAAGAGAAGCTGGCAGAGAGTGGAGGAGCAGTGCATGCGCAGGAAAAGTCAAATAATATTTTTAATCTTATTTTGAGATTCTATGATAAAATGATAATATTCTGGATCTGTTGGGTTAAATTATAGTAATAAAGTAATTTCACTTGATTCTTTTTACTTTTTTATTATGGGGACTATAAAATGTAAAATCACACATAAGACTCACATTTGTGGCTAACACCATGCTTCTAATGGATGGTACTGATCTATACACATTCAATAAGCATCTGCATATATTACTGCAGTCCTTTCTTTACCAACCATTAATAACTGCTTATGATTTACTGTTTGTTTATACTGCCTATTGATGGAGAAGTCTAAAGCCTGGCTTACTTTATTCCAATCACCCTTCCATCCTGTCTTCCTGATGTGCTATAAAGCTAAAATGTCATTTTCCCTGAGTCCTTTGCAGTGAAGTTCTGTAAGATCAAGCTCCTGCCATCAGGCTGCACAGTGTACAACCTAGAAGTAGAAGAGAGAATGTGGAAGAAGCAGTTACAGAAAGAAGTTTCTCTACCAGACATGGTGGTACAGGCATGTTGTTTCCTGGGGCAGCTGTGGCAGAGGCCTAGGGTCTAGTCCGAGCACCATAGCTGCCAAGCCATGGGCTGTGGCCACTGTCTTGTTTCTGCCCAACAGCCTGTCATGAGATTGGGCATTTTTCCTGGCTGGGTTGATCCTTATTGTATATCTTCTGGTGGTGTGGCACCCCTAACTGCTTGTCAGGCTTTCTCAGGGATTTCATGAGCTACTAATATGCTTTACTACATCTTTTTATGTTCAAATACTAGAATAAATGATAAGGCCCGTGACCAAACTCAACTGTATGTCTTTTAAAGAAGAGGACTAGTTTCTGTTTTGAATCTGTATCATTAACATAATTTGCATGACTCAGTAAAGAGGTCAAATGTTAGGATAACAATCGGGATAATGTCAGATTTTATTGCAGTAAAATAGCCATGGGCTTTTAAGAATAATACATAGCAAGGAAAAGATTTTTTCAAAAGTCTCAATTCTTGTGGTAAAGTAAGAGAATTTTATTTGGCTTACTATACTGTGTTGTGGAAAAAACATCAAGTTATAACTTCCATCTCCCTTTCTTTATGGTCTGATTTGTATTTGTATGTCTTACTAATAAACATTTTTTTCTGTTCACTTTTTTTCTTTTTTCCTAAGGACATTCATTAAGGAATCCTAATAGGCAACGTTCTAAATTCTGAAAGCCAAGACTGGTATCCTTGTTACTTTGAATATGAATCTTATCTGACATAGTTTGGGAGAGGCAATCTGCTATGTGCCCTGAGTGTCCCTTCAGATTGTTGCTGGGAATGCCAAGAATGCAACGCCCTCTTTTCTTGAGCCATCTATCTGTGTTGTATTTGCAGCAAACAATCTTAGGGATGAATAAGGCCTCCTTGCAGCAAAAAGAGCAAGCTCTTTGGAGGGATTCTCAAGCTCAGCGTTCCTCTCTTATAATACAACTCTACGCGTGCAGGCATCTACTGGGCCGTTCATCTCCTCGGGACTTGGAGGGCAAAGGAGCCAGTGCAAATCATACTACTTGCTGTGCTGTGAGTAATAAAGCCCTTTGTCTCTGACCCAGGAGTTTTGTGTCTTCTGTCATTTTACATCAAACACTAACAGGATAATCTATAGGCTTAGTAAGTAGGATGAAATCAAAAGCCAGGCCTCATGATCTAATAAATAAATGATTCTCTTTGGTTCCTTAATACCAGGGATGTAACTTTCAGACTCTATAGTAATAATTTCAATGCAGTTCAAAGGACTGGGCCATTTCCGAGTCTCTAAGAATTACGGTTCTCTAATATGGGTAATGGAAGTACTTTAAGATTTATGGCAATAAAGCCTGTTTAATTTTCAGGAGCTATTAAAAAATGATTGCATTTTATGCTATTATTACCTTTTGTTCTATTTAATTACTCAGAAAGAATATAGCTTAATCTTCTTGTTCATTTTCAACTGAAGAGCATTTATAAATTGCGGATGCAATCTTTCCCTATCTGGGCTGTCACTCATACTTCAGAAGTACCCAGCACACCTCTCTTTACCCATTTATTACACAACCATTTGTTGAGTGCCTATGTTTCAAAAGGCATTGTGTTGAGAGCAGTGGGAAGCATAGAGTTACATAAGGCAGGAACACTACAGTATATATTATCCATATGTTTGAAGCTTGTGTTGGAAGGGAAGGGAACCTAGAGTCAGTGAGACTCAACAGGAGGCACAATCATGAGCTGCCAATATGCTAAAATAGTGGGTATAAAAGGAGAGAGAGTCTGATTGGAAAAAAGTTGGGTGCAGGACTACAGGCAAGGGACAAGTACCAGATGATGAGTCTAAGATTTAAGACTGGGTGCCTGAATGCCTGTGATACTAGCTGCCTGAATAGAGAATTCTGAAAGAAAAAGTGTCTTGAAGGTACTAATCAAAGGGCAGATAGAAGGAAAGACCAGGAGAGGCAGAATCTGTATAATGCAGGAGTCAAAAACCAAACAGGAAAGTGTCCAGAAGTAAGGAGGGCCAACGCATCCAAACTCTACAGAGAAGTCAAAGAAGATGATTCCTGAGAAAGACCATTGTTAGGTATGCTCTGAAAACTTGTATGTGCAAAGCAAAAGCAGGATTGTTCAAGGAAAGGATTGTGGGAGCTACAGGTAGGTGGCAGGTCCTAGGCACCTGGTTATCATTACTAACTCCAAAAGAGCCAGATTGTCTGCCTTTCAGTTCAGGGTGTTATTACCTATAGGTCCCCAGGCCTTACTTAGCTTAGCTTAAAATCCAAAATCAATATCCCTTATCTGCCATGTGCTTCCCACCATCTGGCCCCTGTCAACCTCCAGATGCTGATCCTTGTGGTGATCGTGTTGCTAAGGACTCAGTGTTCCCCAAAAAGGCCATGAAGCTGCCCACCTGCTTCTGCCACCTCACTCCTGGATCTACGGAGTGGATTGGCTGAGTCAAACCTGAACTGTCTGGAGATGGCCCTTTGCCAAGGGCCTGCAGGTCCTTGAGGACACTGTGGGTCTTCACACCATAGTCCAGCCATGACATAATAAGTTCTCTACTCAGTGACATGGGTTCCAAGACAGTGTTGCCTTTTTTGGTCACCCTGGCTCAAAAGACACTTCTGTGGTAGCAGCTCATTTAGTCTGTATAGTCTGTAACTGTCAGCTCCTCTTTCTATGGGTTCAAGCATGTGTGCATGGAGTTCTTATCCCAAGAATATGTGTTCTACTCTCTCTTTGCTTACAATAAGAACTTTCAAGAAACTCTTCTATCCCTGCTACAGGTAGATTCTCATGGGTCATGCTCCCACCACGTCCCACACTGGCCCCCAGAGGCCTGAACTGTAGGCTGATCTCCATCCCCTTTAGCTGAAACACCCAGGTATATCATTATTATTAGGAGGTATGTTCAGGGAAATAATATGAGGAAAAGGGATTTTTTTCCAAAAGGAAAAAAAATTCTAATATGAATTCTACATGATAAATATTTAAAGGCATAGTTCATTATTGAGTGTTTGGTTTCCTATCCCACAAGCACAGTGCTTACTTGGTAGTGAATTAAGAAGAAAACAAACAGAAAGCTTTGTTTTCTTACTAAATCTGCTGAATAATGTATAGTGTCAAATGTTGGTAAGTGTCAGAGATGATTTGATTAAAATGACACTAAAATTTATGTGAAGGATAAAGTCTACTTATTCTATTTCAATGTTGACATCCCTACCCACTTTTAGGCCTTGAGAAACTGCATTGCATTTATGCTTTTCCTCAGTAGAGAGCCAAGGGTCATTGTCAAATATGATAGCATTTATTTTTTTTCAAGTTTTTATTTATATTCCAGCTAGTGAACATACAGTGCAATATTAGTTTCAGGTGTAGAATTTAGTAATCATTCACTTCCATGCATCAACAACATTAAGAAGCTGTTGCCTGTGTTCTCCTCTAGGACTTTGATAGTTTCCTGTCTCACATTTAGGTCTTTTATCCAGTTTTAATTTATTTTTGTGTTTGATGTGGTTCAGTTTCATTTTTTTTGCCTGTTGCTGTCCAGTTTCCCCAACACCATTTATTGAAGAAACTTTTTTCCATTGGATATTCTTTCCTGCTTTGTCAAAGATTATTTGCCCATATAGTTGTATGTTCATTTCTGTTTTCTATTCTGTTTTATTGATCTTTGTGTCTGTTTTTTATAGCATTTAAATTGTTTTTTCTATCATAGAGCAGTTATTCTTAATATCTGTCTCAGTTTTTGCATCCATGGCTAAAATAAGCAAACGTGCTATGCGTTGAGATATTTTCTTTGCAAAAATGCAGCAATTTAAATGGGGACAGTAGCAATGGGACTGTCTTAGAAGAGGACTTCATATTGCTGCAGTGAACCTTCTCTCAACAATTGGACATTACTTCATGCTCAAGCAAACTTTACTTGGCCACACTGTTCCCCATATGAGAGATCTTGGTGTCTCCAAATGTGTCCTTCCCATGTGCCAGAGGGATTGATATGTGAGTGGGACTGATTTCCCTCAACTTCCCAAGCAGTCCAACACCCCATATAAACACAAAGACACATTGGCAGGAAGATACTTTCCTTTACTGCAAAGAACAAGTCCTGCCTGAGGTCACACCAGATTAAATCGTTTTATGTATGCCATCCATTTCGGCTGTGTTCATTTTAGAACTTGTTAAAATCATGAATATTTTAAATTTTGCTGCATCAAATCTGGTGCAAACCATCCTGCTCTCTGACAGGTTTTTCACAAATCCATGGCACCACATTGATATCGTTCAGCTTCACCCAACATTCTAGAAATGTCAGTGTGTTGTCAGTTTTATAAGAGGCTTTATAAACCAATTGGGGAAACACTAGTCCATAAAAATTTGTAGGAACTCTGCAAAAGAGGCCTGTACTTGCTCAGCCCCATGCCTTTATGACTCAGTGCCCCATTCTGTACCCAACTCAGTGGCCAAGACCCCAAACCAGTGAAGTTCATTTCCAATCAAATCTGCCCCTGTCTCCTCCACTATCGCACGTGATAAACATGAGTTACAAATTATGTCCTTGAATTTCTCCCTTGACGATTACAGTAGTAATGTGGTTATTTCTACTAACAAAAGCAGCAGCCATTATTTATTGCTTATTAAGTAAGCACTTTGCATAGTCTGAGGACTTGTAACCCATATTAATAGTCATAATAATGAAATGTATCATTTATAAAATATCAACCTGATGCAGATGTTTGACCTGTGCTATCTTTTTGGACCCACAAGAACATTTTAAGAAGTAGGTAAAATGTCATCCTGATTTTATAGATCAAAAAACATCACCACCACCACCAACAGAAAACCTCTCTGCTCATTTCCAGCAGTCATATACTGAGTAGAGCTGAGGCTCAGAACACAGGCCCCTCCAGTTCCAGAAGCCTCTCCTGACTCTCCCTCTATTCTTGCAGCTTATGGTTTGGAGCACTTTGTCTTGTTTTTAGGCTTCCCACTCCTTCTTGCCCTCTTTGTCCTCCCTGAGCTTGCTGTTGATCCAGAAGTTTCAGCCCTGCTCAAAACCAGTGGGGTCTGGTTCATGGTCAGCTAGCCACCAAGGTGAGCAGAGTAATGCCTGCTGTCTACATCAATCCTATTATCAGCACCAGTAAAGAAGTAGGGTAAGATTCCTCCTCAGAATTTACCTGACTCTGGTATGAGCAGTCGTTGCTGTGATGGCTCCAATTCACAAAGAAAATTCAACAGGCTATACCTTTGTTCTCCTGGTGCAAGAGATCAGGGGGCTGGGGTGGGAATGACCTTTCTAGGCAGATCACTTGGACTGAGATTTTCTTCCCTAAAATTCTCAGATGAGCGAGGTCCAGCAGAAGGGAAATTAGAGTGGAGTTGGGAGTCAGAGAGGGGAGGAGTCTATGGTCCCAGAATGTCAGGAGATGTCAGGAGATGAGATGAGCTATAGGCTGGGAGTCCTGAATGGGGTCCAGGCAGCATGGTATGTCTGTCTGCTAGTAGTGGCAGTGGGCATGGCCGCCACAATGGAAGATTTCTCCTGAGCCCCAAGTTCCTAGGACAGGGGGCCCAGGTAACAAGAAGGAAATGCAGAAAGGTTCCTGACAACACAATTTGAAATTTGGCCTAGGACAAGCCCCACACAGAAAAAGGGACCAGAAACGAACCCTAACTCTCATTTTTTGCCCTTCTGTTTGAAAATGTGTTCCAAATTTTGAACCGTTAGCATTAAGTCTCAGGATACGCTAATGTTATCCCTGCAGCTTTTAAGAAAACAAAAAAGTAATAAATGTGAGTCTCTTCCATGAGACTTAAAGCATATTCATAGTACAGCCCCTGAGAAACTTTTCTCTTTTTGTTTTTTGGTAACTTGTATTGAACTTTAAGAGTGATTGCTTTTACAGGGAACCCCCACACAAGACATGGCCTAATCAATTAGACTTTATGTGTCAATTTGGCTAAGTTATAGCCCTCAGCTATTCAAATGCTCATCTAAGTGCTGCCAGATGGTACATAGCATGTGTGATGAAAGACCATAATCAGTTGACCATAGATAAGGAAAATTATTATAGGTAATCTAGGTAGGCCTGATTCAATCAGTTGAAAGACTCAAACTGAGTCTTCAAACTGAGAAGTTCCAGCGTGGTCTGCAACTTCACCCTGAGCCAAGAGTCCCAGCCTGCACTCCTTTGAATTTCAGACTAGACTGATCAGTCCCATAATCACAGAAACCAATTCCTTGTAATAAATCTCTTGATATACCTATCTCCAATGGGTTCTATTTCTCTGGCTGAACCCTGATGGCACTACAGGTCCTAACTGGGTATAGGACAGGGATACCTCTTTCCTGGGGTCATAGCCAAAACAGCCAGGGGCTGGACACAAGAAATGAGACCCTGGAGCTATGTCAAAGTAAAACCCAGGTTAACAAGAGCAGGAAATTCAAACTGAAGAAAAACCACATCAGACTAGGTAAGGGTTGAGAGCTTCCACATAGAATCAAAACAAGGAAGTGCTTACAAAGCATAAAAGGCTGAGATTGGGAGTCAGGGGACAGTTGTTTACAACTAAAATAATTCCAGTCACAGGTGGGACTGGGGTTGGTGAATAAGGCACTGACCCCAGGCACAAAACTTAAGGGGGTGCCAAAATATCAGTCATCAAGATAAAGAATATTTTAATACAATATTTTTAAAATCAAAATTAATGCAAAAAGTCCATGATGAATAAAATATAAAAATTTTAAATCAAGACAGGATCAGAAAGGTCAAAATACATTCAGTGGCTGAACTGTATGTGCAGCGGTCTCTGAAATTGCATTTCTCTGATTGGATGGGCCTGGTTGCTGGTCCCACAGGATTTCGGGGAGCTGAAGGTCTTATTCGAGTTTGTGTTTCAAAGACAGGAGAGCAGATAGATACCAAAAGTAAGTAGTGACCTAGAAAAACTGCTGAAATTACTGTCAAAAAGCACATTCAAACTGAGGTCGGAATCAACCACCTTGATAAGCAATGGGCCAAAAGGGGTGGATCTGGAGGGGAGATGAGGGTAAGGAAACCCAGTGGGAAAAACAGTGCAGCAAAGAGAAAGACTGAGGCACCATAACATTGACAGCTGAACAGCACATAATGAAAAGCCTCCCTCTGTAACACATTATGGGGAAGCGTTTCAGAAACTAGTTAGAAACAACAATATACTACTTGGCTGTGACTTGTTTGAAAGTTAACTGAGGGGGTGCCTGGGTGTTTCAATAGGTTAAGTGTCTGCCTTCAGCTCAGGTCAAGCCCCCATCTGGTTCCCTGCTCAGCAGGGAGTCTGCTTTTCTCTCTCTGCCCCTCCCCCCTGCTCATGCTCTCTTTCTCTTTCTCTCTCTCAAATAAATAAACAAAATATTAAAAAACAAGAAGAAAAAGAAAAAGAAAGTTAACTGAGTCCAAATCAAGGCCAGTTAGGTCAAAGAAACTTCACAGAGCTAAGGAGAGGTATTAACATTTTGCATTTTTCCTTCTTTATTCTCTTCATTTCATAAGGCTGAAACATTAATATTGACTATCTGCTTAGCTGCACTTCGTTATTGTAATGTTTTAAGAACCATCCAAATACAAAATGTGATATAGACAAAAGAAGGAACTGATCAGGGAGAGATGTTAGGTCCACATGCCACACACACACACACACACACACACACACACACACACGTACTCCACTGTCCTTTATGACTATCCTGTCTGCCCTCCTCAACTTCCCTAAGCCCATTTTTCATATACAGAATGGGAAGAGTTAAATTATCTTCCCTGGATCAGTCTAATGATGACATAAGAAATAATGTCACCGGCATAAGATCTGGCACTTGTAATAATGTTTGTTTCTGCCCTCTGCTGACTGAAGAAAGTGGTAGGGGGAAGCATTTCCTTCATTTCTGATGAGGAATGAACAAGCGCTAAAATATGCAAGCCCTGCATTTCTAAACTTGAAACACTGGAATTCTGAGAAGTTAGTCATGCTGTTCAGGGCAGCAGCTGTCTGATATCATGAAGTCCTCTGAGGAGAGGGTTGCTCACAGGGCGTTCATAAAACCCCAAAGCCTCATTACTCAGCATGCTTTGGGCTGTTGCTCTGGCTTATCCACATTAAAGCACAGAATAACACTAATTATTTTCATCAGGTGTAGCCAAGATTCAGAGAGCACAGAGACTTGGGCTCCTAATACAGTAACTATTTCTAAGGGCATAAAACATTCCACTCATACATAATAATATTTTGTGTTAATGTTTTTATCACTATTTAATACCCTTTAAATATTATCACTGTCTTGATGAATTGTTTGATTGAATTATGTGATTGAATCTGAATCAAACAATTGGAGTCAGACCCATTCCAGATACTTTCTGAGGGGCCATCTCTATGAGAAATTTAGACTGAAATAATGACAATTATTTTTTATATAATAACACAATAAGCTTTTGCTAATAAGTATTTAAGAACACTACCATGTAATTTTTTCCCTAGAAAATCAGAACCGGTTTTGAATGTAAACTTATTTACTTATTAGTCTTTGGGTACGAGAGCTTTGACTCAAGTTGTTCTTCTTCAGCTCCTTCCCACTATTACAAGAGTATAATTTATATCAGTGTAATTTAAAATTTCTCTGAAGTGCTGAAGCGACCAAGAGAGTTGACAAGTGTTGGCAAGTCTGTTGAATCAACTCTAGTATAGATTGGCATATGCAGTACTCGAAAAACAATTATTGTATTAATTAATTCACACAGTAAGGAGCTGTGTAAGAGCTGACATTGTGTGGGGAAGTAAGCCAAGGGTTTTGCAGAGAACAAGAATTTCATTCCAATCTGTGTGACCCAGAGAACTTCCTTTCCTTCTCTGAACCTCAACTCCTTTATCTGTAAATGAGGTTCTATTACTAATGCCACATGTTGTCACAGGGATTACACTTTATTACACACCTAAATGACTCAGCATCACATTGTAATAACTATAGTCTCCTTGTCTCTGCAGGCAGATACAGAAAAATAGTACAAGGGTCAAATTTGGTGAGTTCCATTCCAATACTGTTGGAGAAGAGAATGGGGGAGGGACATATCGTGACAGTGCACTGGATTTTCCTTCATCACAGCATCAGCCAACACTGTCCTAGTTGCAAAATCTATCATCCAGCTAAGCTCATTAGGCAAAAGACAGGGATGAGGGGGTGCGAGGGTGGAGGGGATATTTCCCGGCATTTTCAAAACCCTTTGGAAAGGTAGGTACAGAGCAGTCCCAGGGAAACTGGAATTAGGGATTATGTTGTCACAAGGAGACTTTCTCCAGCTTTTATTTGCTTCTCTGTATGTTGATTTCATTCTCTTTTCCACTTGACCAGTCACAAATATAGAAACGGAAAGAACAGAATGAACTCTGGAGTGTTGGACTGGAAGGAAATGGAAGTATTGTATCAGTATGACAGGATTTTTTAAAATAGATATTTGTATTCAAGTGTGCTTTGTGTTATGTGTGTATTATGTCTGTATGTGTGAGTATAGGTGTGTCTGTGTGTACATGTGTGTATATGAATGTGTCTGTGTCTGTTGTCTGTGTTTTCTTTATTCACCAAGAGAGCCCAGAAGCAATGACATTCCAGTAGCAATTAGCACATCTAGCCCCTAGATCTTGGGTTGTAATACCATTAAAAGGAAGAGATGCATCTTGGAGAGATAGGGCTGGGACTGGGAAAGTACCAGAGGAACTTAAAATCTTATTGTACCAGAAAGTAAGGAAATGTTAAAAACAAAACAAAACAAAACAAACAGACAAAAAAACAGAAAGTGGGAATGTATCAAAAGGCCCAAGGACAGCTGAAGTGCCTACCACTGACCAAATGTTGCATAATTTGAGTATAAAGCAAACAATTATTGCCAAAACTTGGAAGCAACCAAGCTGTCCTTTAGTGAGTGAGGGGATAAACAAATAGTGATACATCCAGACAATGAAATATTATTCAGTGCAAAAAGAAATGAACTATCAAGCCATAAAATGACATGGAGGAGACTTCAATGCATATTTCTAAATAAAAGAAGCCAGTCTGAAAAGGCTACCTACTTTACGATTCCAACTACATGATGTTCTGGAAAACACAAAACTATGAAGACAGTGAAACAATTAGTGTTTGCCAGGGATTGGGGAGAGAGGGAGGGATGAACAGACAGAGCACAGAGGATTTTTAGGCCAGTGACACCATTCTTTATGATACTATAATTGTGGATATATGTCATTAACAATCTGTCCAGACCTGTAGCATGTATACCACCAAGAGTAACCCTTAATGTAAACTATGGATTTGAGATGATAATGATGTGCCAGTGTATGTTCATCAGTTATAATAAATACACCATTCTGGTGGGGATGTTGATAATGGGGAAGTTATGCATGCATGGGGCAGAGGGTATATGGGAAATCTCTGTATACCTTCCACTCAGTTTTGTTGTGAGCCTAAAACTGCTCTGAAAAATGAAGTCTTAAAAACAAAATAACAATAGGGGTTCCTGGGTGGCTCAGTGGGTTAAGTGACCCAGTCTTGATTTTGGCTCAGGTCATGATCTCAGGGTCCTTGGGTCAAGCTGTGTGTTGGGTTCTGCACTTAGCGTGGAGACTGCTTGTCCCTTTCCCTCTGCTTCTCCTCCTGGTCTCTGTCTTTCAAATAAATAAATAAAATCCTTTTTTAAAAAACCCAAAAGAATAATAATAGAACCATTTATAACTGGTTGAATTCAATAAAATTTCATAAGGTCATACAGATATTAACAAATAAGTACATTAGAAAAAAGAAATAGTTGTTCTTTACAGTAGAATGATAACTAATAAATGTAGAAGTAATGAAACAGACATGTCACCATTTTGAAACACCACAGTAATAATCATGTCAGGCAACAATCATCAATGGATTTTAAAAGTAGTAGATCATCACAATGAGGAAAAAGATATGTACACAGTCTTACAGTATTTCCTCACAAATTACAAATTAATTACAAAGAGGAAAATAGGAATGTCACAATGAAGAAATCTACCAACACCTTATTAACCAAGTGATCAACCATCAAGTGCTTTAGAAAGTGATAGACTGAGGACACAACATCCTTTTTCCAGCAGTTCTAGAAAAAAATGCATGCCCTGAATCTAAACATGAGGCAACACCACCAGACAAATCCAAATTGAAAGAAATTCTCTAGAATAAGTATCCTATTCTCTTCAACAATGTCAAAGTCATGAAAGACAAGTACTGAGAAACTATTCCAGATTAAGGAGAATAAAGAGGTGTAACAACTTAATGCAATAGGTACTACTTGATTGGATCCTGGACTTGGGGATATAGCTATAAATGATATTATGGACATAATTACAAAAATTTGAATAAGGAATATGGATTGGATAATAGTTTTTTTATTCATGGTAACTTTCCTATTTGGAGAAATGTACTGTAGTTGCATGTATGTAGGAAATTTACACAAAAGCATTTAAAGGCAAAAAGACACAATATTTGCAGTTCAAATCTCCAACTTTACAAAAACATATATGTATTAATATTTATATTTATATAAATATATACACATATATGCAGGTATAAACAGGTGCAAAGTAAATATGGCAAATGTAAACAATTAGTAAATCTAAGTGAAAAATATACAGAATTTCTTTGTATTATACTTGCATCTTTTCTGTAAGTTTAAAATGTCAAAATAAAAAAGTTACATTAATAATAATTTTAAAATATTAACTAGATTATCCTTCTGTAATCTATAGATGAATCTCCAGGTAAATTTTATTGTGATTTGTCCAAAACAAATGCTTCAGGTTCTGTGAACACTGCCCTGTCATATATGTGCTATTGACATGCTTTCCTTGGGACAATATCAAGTTGGGACAATATCAAGACTTAAGACAGGTTATTGCTTTTTTCCTATATTAGAATAGTAATATGCACACCTAGTAAAAATTACAATAGCAAAGAAAAGAATGAAAAGTAAAAATGTTCTTCCCCCAACCCATTCTACTACCTAGAAAAAACAGTATTAATAGTTTCTTGGGGGTGCCTGGGTGGCTCAGTGGGTTAAAGCCTCTGCCTTTGGCTCAGGTCATGATCTCAGGGTCCTGGGATCGAGGCCCACATCGGGCTCCCTGCTTGGCAGAGACCCTGCTTCCTCCTCTCTCTCTCTGCCTGCCTCTCTGCCTACTTGTGATCTTTCTCTCTCTGTAAAATAAATAAAAATAAAAAATCTTGAAAAAAAATAGCTTCTTGGATATCTTGACTCCAGATTTCAAATGTTAAGGATATATATATATATATATATATATATATCTTATATATGTAATATATGAACAATGAACAATGGTCTATATATAATGAAGAATTATATATAACAAATAACTATAAATAATTATATATAATGTGTATATAATTCTTTATTTTTTGAATATTTGTATATACAAATTTTTAACTTGGTATTTACCATTCTGAAGATAGAGGAAATTTGCCATGGAGGAGGGGCTTAGAAAGTAGAGGTTATCCTTTGTTGCTTATGAGAACCCCAAGCTAGCAGAATTAAGGAATTTTCAAAATGTCACATAGTAAATGCCAGAGCAGAAATTCTGCATTCTTCAAGTTATTTTTTTCTCATCATTATCATAAACAGGTGAACATTAAACCATGTAAACCCCTCAAACTGCCAGATAGTCAGTTGATGCCAACATTAATGCTTTGAATTATTTTTGCCTTTTGAGTTCCTTTGTGGTCCAAAGTATACATTTACAAAGGTGCTGCTCCATCAATATCTTCACTTTTGAACATACACATATATGTAGCCTGCAAAATGAATATATAAATATAAAAACATAAAATATATGCACATATATATGTACTTAAATGCATTTAAATATGTGCAATAAAAATACATTTAAATGCATGTTCCATGGAGAAAATTTGTTCATTCTTTTAACAATTTTAATATAATTTATTTTCTCCCCATTTATGTGACAAACTCTGAATTCCCCAGAATGTCCCAGGTTTACCTTCTACCACCCCCACTCCCAACCATCATGAGTGCCATGAAAAAAGAACTGACCCAATAATTCCCAAGGAATTATCTTCAATTCCCAAGGAATTATATTCTCAAGGAATTTTTCCTAGTTTTCTCCCTGCCATTTGGATTCACATGAAGCTGCTCTGGACACAAATCTTCCAGAAGCGATGCTCTCCTGTCTCCTTTCATCATCCTGTGGAGACAGTCAAGATCAAGATGATCACAATGACGATATAATTAAATAAACAAAATGTACTCAAGATTGGATAAAAATATTAATTAGCAGCAAATAGGAATCATCCCTGGCTGTGTATAAAATCTTAATCACACTCCATTGTAAATTATAAGTCTTTTGATTAAATAATTGAATGCTTGCATTTAAAATAGCTCTATCTTTACTAGCTAAATTTGTTTAAAATAAGCTTATTTCATATAATTTATCCTCATATCAAAACACTTAAAAAATTTCTTATTATAATGTCCCTTCTTTCTACCACCCTCTGCCCCAAACAACAGCAGATATTAAATATTTTAATTATGAGCATACTTTGTTGTTTCCTTCCATATCTTTTTCCCCTAATGGTTCAGCCTAGTGTAAACTCTCAGTAATCTAGCTTTTATTCCTAGTTTCTTTTTTACTTTCTTTCCTTTTTTTTAACTGACTGTTATTGCACTCAACAACTTCTCGGCACAACTTTTTCTACCAGCCACAACCAGCTCCCCGTATGGCTGAGTTCCATGTAACTGTACTGTGTGCTTATGCTCTAGATCAAGAAGCTACTAGGAAAGTTGCACACAAGAATGAGTTAGCAAAGGCTGTTCCTAATCTGCCTTAGGAAGCCTTAATAATGGTGGAGAAGTGAGGTACCTGGATATCTATTCATAATTAGAGGCAGAGCTGCCTGATGCTCTGAGGGTCTTCTCCCTTCTATCAAGATAAAATTTTGCTCCCAGGGTTAAATGAATGCACTCCAAATGCTTATTCATTTAAGGTTCAATTTCATATTGTTTCTTCAACAACTGTAAATATTAAGGAAAATTCTTGAGATTGACACCAGCATGGAATTCTAACATGAACACTATTCTACAGTTCAGTGCTATAGAAAGGCTGATCAAATCTGTCAGTTAGCAAGATCTGGAAAAATCCAAACCACACCCTCACACTCAAGCCTGTTTTGTTAACTTACCTGGAGGTGAATGGTACAAAAGAAATTATCCAGCATTATATTTTTTCAGTTTAAGTGAAGGCATGCTAACCCTTAGAATGCCAACCCTTAGAATGTCAGAGAGTGGTTTTGATAAGAATTCATCTTAAGTCTTCTTCAGGCATCTTGGCTAATTGGCTGTGGTGCTATCATGTAAAGACTGTTGTCCCAGGCTGGACTGCCTAGAAGGGAAGTTAAGATGAAATTGGCTTGCAGGGTATGAGATATCAAACCCTTTGGGGAGTGAGGGATGGAGGAGGATGCAGGATTAGGCAAAAGGTGAAGTCCCTCTATTCTCTAGCCCAGAAAATCCTCCACCGACCCCACAAGCATCCCTGAAGGACATGCCGCCCTAAGAGTTGTCTTGAGAGGGGCCAAAACAGCCTATCTCTTTCCCCGCACATGAAAACAAGTACCCCAAAGGGTATGTGCTTGGGTTAGCAGCTGTAGCTGAGACAGACTTTAAGAAACTGACATCTGAAAGAGCCTGTGGACAAATAGAGGAGCAAGTGCTTCCTCACAGGAGGCTCAAGGTGGCACATCTCTGTACCCACCACAACCCCCCTTTGTGCCACTTCATATGCACTTAGGTGTATCTCCTCCAGGATTCCTGAGGGCATAGCTTCTTCAGAAGGGAAAGAAAGCTTAGTGGGGCAAACCACAGCCCCACTGATCAGCTTGTCTTCTGGCTGGAACTAATACTCATTGCCTCTTCATTCTGGGTTTTTCTTCCCCCCGCTTACTACCTCCACTGGTCTCAGTAGCTGACATGATGGTATGACTCAAAGCCTCATCCCAGAGTGATCTGAGCCCATAGTCACTGTGCCCTGCTCAAGCTGGGATCACTACACTTGTCCAATTATGGTCACAATTGGACAAGGAACATTAAGAGATGTCCAAGTGGGTCACTTAAGTGCCACACGTATTCTTCCCTGCCTCATTCTATAATTGTAGCCCTACCACTGCTTGATGATCTGGGTCAATAATCTGACAAGATAGAGGCTTTTCTTCCTGCCTGATACCCCTGGGACACATGATCTGAAGTTCCACACAATACTTTTAGCTTGTAGTTCAGTAGCACTATTGCTGTACTATGGCAAAGTCCAATCACTTTAAGGGCCAGGACCTCTAACCATCCAGAACCCAGAGCTGAGGGAAAGGAAAGCACAAAGTTCCCCAGTAGATCATTGGAATGATGGCAGGTGGGGCTTCTCCTGTCTGTGTTTCCTATACTCATACTTCATTTTCAGTGGGAATACAATGCCTGGAAGTCTTGGATTAGGGGTACATATGTAGAACTGATGAATGTCACCCCATCTTCATAGAGTGTGTCCCTCAAGTTGGCCCTTTGACTTCACCATCAGGAGGCTGCTTCAATGTTCTATCTGTGTGGTGAAATATGGGATAAACCAGTGGGTCTCATTTTTATTATTCTATTTTTATATCTCGTTTGCTCAAAAATGGATTGTCTTATAACCCAGTCAAGAAATGGGCAGAAGACATGAACAGACATTTCTCCAAAGAAGACATCCAAATGGCCAACAGACACATGAGAAAGTGCTCAACATCACTTGGCATCAGAGAAATACAAATCAAAACCACAGTGAGATACCACCTCACACCAGTCAGAATGGCTAAAATCAACAAGTCAGGAAATGACAGATGTTGGCGAGGTTGCGGAGAAAGGGGAACCCTCCTACACTGTTGGTGGGAATGCAAACTGGTGCAGCCACTCTGGAAAACAGTATGGAGATTCCTCAAAAAGTTGAAAATGGAGCTACCCTACGACCCAGCAATCGCACTACTGGGTATTTATCCTAAAGACACAAAGGTAGTGATCCTCAGGGGCACGTGCACCCGAATGTTTATAGCAGCAATGTCCACAATAGCCAAACTATGGAAAGAACCTAGATGTCCATCAACAGATGAATGGATAAAGAAGATGTGGTATATATATACAATGGAATATTATGCAGCTATCAAAAGAAACGAAATCTTGCCGTTCGCAACAACATGGATGGAACTGGAGGGTATTATGCTGAGCGAAACAAAAATGAAACAAGATGGGATGGGGAAGGGCACAAACCATAAGAGACTCCTAATCTCACAAAACAAACTGAGGGTTACTGGGGGGTGGGAGGGTAGGGATAGGGTGGATGGGTTATGGACATTGGGGAGGGTTTGTGCTTTGGTGAATGCTGTGAAAGATGTAAGCCTGATGATTCACAGACCTGTACCCCTTGGGCAAATAATAAAAATAAAATTAAAAAAAAANATGCTGTGAAAGATGTAAGCCTGATGATTCACAGACCTGTACCTCTTGGGCAAAGAATAAAAATAAAATTTAAAAAAATGGATTGTCTGGTCTAATGTGACATTATGTGAGATGCAGTGGATCAAACATTTGAAGACCTGAGATAATCATCCTAGCTGAGACCTTGAAGGCAGTAAAGATAAACCTACACTTGGAGCTCATGCCTATTCCTGTTGGAACAGGTGTCTGTTTCTTCCAGGATAGAAGGGATTTGATATAGTTAACTTGCTGCTAAGCAATGGTTGGTCTTTCTGTAGGATGAGACTGTACCAAGGGTTCAGTGTTGGTCTCTGTTTTGCAAATTCAACATTCCATGATTATAGAAACTAAATAAGCCTTTTTTAAAAAAAGATTTTATTTATTTATTTATCTATTTGACACACACAGAGAGAGAGAGAGATTATAAGTAGGTAGAGAGGCAGGCAGAGAGAGGAGGAAGCAGGCTTCCTGCTGAGCAGAGAGACCAACGCGGGGCTTGATCCCAGGACCCTGAGATCATAACCTGAGCTGAAGGCAAAGGCTTTAACCTACTGAGCCACACAGGCACCTCCCTAAATAAGCATTTTTAAGTGTGAACCCATACTGTTGAACCAATGCATAACCTCTGTCTCCCATTCTCTCCCATTCTATTTATATACCTATCGTGTTAGTCCTGGGAGGGCCAATGACTAAGGCTAATATCACTAGGCCAAATCATCCTCAACTCAGTTATTCAGTGGTGGATGCTTTTTATTGAATGATAACATGTGACACAAAGCTTTTCATACTTTATTCCATTCCCAAGTGTATATCTACTTCCATCTCACACTTGTCCTAATTTTCCAATTTTTCTTCCTCCAAGCCCCTGACCAATCACTACCCATGAATCTAACTTGTGCATCTCTTCCATCTCGGGACACAATATCATTTTTGATTGATTATATTGGTTGGGGACAGAGGATAGTCAGAGATTATCTCCTGGCCTTCCCTACTATAATAGCACTAATTCCATAGGTCAAGACCCAAGATGGAGATTACACCAACTACAAAGTAGGTGAATCACAGATACACATTTGAGAATGGAGAAATTACTGTCAGGTGGGTCTGCAAACCCAGTGGATCCATTTAAGCAGGAATTTAGCCAACACTACAATTTTTGCCTAGCTCGCATCTACCTCTATGCAGCAGGGAGACTATGATGACTCTTCAGGTCTTTGGATGTTGTGGTAAACCAGACCCTATAGCCAAATTGTTTATGTATTCCCTTTCCTCAGTTAACAGTTACATGAGTAAATAGCTTTATGTCTTTTTGAGGAAGGACTAAGAGAATCATGATCATCTATATTTGTCATGGCATTCCAAGGTCCTTCCTCCTGGGGATCCAGCTTCCCTTCAGTTAATAGATTCTAAGTCTGACTGGGATCCAGAAATTAGAAAAATAATTGTGACTTTATGGAGTGACTGTCCTCACACTCCTGGCCATCTATTCTTCACTTCTTCATAAGTACATAGTGAGTAGTGTCATCTGCCTTATCCTTAGGAATGCTGGGTTCTATTAACCATCTCTTTGTCGGTCAGTCATCCTTGGTCACCACTCTGACACTACACCTCATTATAATAGTTACATACATATGACTTCAGGAAATTGTCACCAATTGGCCTCCATTGTTGCAGGGCTCTATTATCTCTTTTGTTATCAGTGAACCTACTTCTGTAATGGCCTTTTCCCAATCAGCCATGGCTTATAGATAGCTATCACTGAATATTTTAGTGATGCTCCTTGCCAGCACTTTGTTTAAAACTGGTAAGTAGTTATCCTTTGGGCCAGCTCATGGAACCCAGACATCTATGGGCCTTCCAGCCTTACATGGTGTATCCATTCTAACATGCCAACTACTTAGGGACTGCTTGGCCTCTGGACAAGCCTGGGCTATGCTTTTTTCATGTTTCTTGCAGCCATCCTAGCATTGAGACTGCACCATCTCTGGAATTGTGATAGGGTGACAAATCCAGTATCTGGGTCAAGTGCTCTCAGAACAATGAACTCCCCCCTTCTCTCTTATGTTCTGCATTCTGGCTGCTTTGACCAAGCACCATCAGAACCCCAAGTAGTCCCTCCAGTACATGCTATCTAGGCCTTTGTAGCTGCTGTGAAGTATAACCTGTTTCTCCCTTATCAGGTCTAGCATGCCCCTAGATAAATTATACTGTAACTTAAGCCTCTTTATAAATCTCCTGGCCAGAAGGGAGGTTGGGAGAAAATTCTGAAGTGGATACATATTGTCTACCTAGAGTTCTGACATCACTATGAGGTTGAGGTAGCCAACATAAAAATAGCTTGAATCTTTTATTCTTGTGTTTAATTGTATAGTGAACTTTATTGCTAAGCCATATTTAATTGGATATTATGTCACTTTCCACAAAAAACAATTAACTGGTTGGCAGAATGAAACCCGGAAAGTGAGAAAGAAGTGGCTTCTTGATTATTCAGATAATATTGGTTAAATTAATGTGTCAATTTCTGAGAGTATTACATTCTTATTTATAGACATCAAAATCAAATTTAATGATTCTTTTTTCAATTCCAGTATAGTTAACAATCATATATTAGTTTCAGGTGTATAATATAGTGATTCAACAATTCCATACATCACCCTGTGTTCATCACAAGTACATTCCTTAATACCCATCACCTATTTTACCTATCCCCTCACCCACCTCCTCTCTGGTAACCATGAGTTTGTCTCTAGAAAAAACAAAACTCTACAACAAGTGTAAGAGTAAATTTAATGGTGTTTTTTATTAATTTGATGGGATTAGGTAATTTTATTTTATTCTAGCTATTCCTTGTATGGGATGCTTAAAAAATATAGGGAATATATTACAAATGTTAAAAATGGTGAAAACTGTGCCATTAAACTCCTCATCAATGTTGTTTTGAAACCTCAGACTATTGGATATAATGTTACTATTTACCTTACTTCAAAACTTACATATCAAATTAATCTCCCCTCTTTTTTGTATTTATTAGAAATCCTTTTTTGTCTTTTTAAGCTTTATTAAGTTATATTTTATACACAAAAAATTGTGAACATTTAAAGTATATATTTTGATGAGCTTCACCGTAAATACATACACTTATGATACCATCATCACAACAAAGATACTAAACACACCCATCATTCCAAAACTTTCCCTATGTTCTTTTGTGTGTGTTTTACTGTAAGAACACTTAATGTGAGATGATCAAAGAGAGAAATTTAGCTAATCTAAGCAAATTTTGTTTCACACTTCATGAAGTGGACAGTTTTTACTCTCACGAGTCCAGAGAATTACACAGCATGATGATTTGCAGAAGAAGCCAATCAGGAAATAAGGAGAGTCTTTGGCTTAAGTTGATTGGCTAGGCTTGCATGTCTGACCTTATTTAGAACAAGGAAATCATGACAGATATTGGCAGTTGGGAACTGATTGGCCAGATATACTATATTTCTAGTCAAGAACATCATTTATAGATCAGAAAGTTACCTAGATTTCAGCTTGGTGATGTGGCACTCTGGGCAGGAGCAGCTCCACATTGGGCCTAGAAATTTATTTCAATACATATTTTTAAATGTACAATGCCATATTCTTTACTATAGGTACTATGTTACACAGGAGATCTCTAAAATCTACTTATCTTTCATTACAGAAACTTTATACTCATTGAAAAACAATTACCCACTTCCCCCTCACCCAACCCTTGGCAACCACCATTCTATATTCTACCTCTATGAGTCTGACCATTTCATGTAAGTAAAGCCATGCAGTACTTGTCTTTCTAAGACAAATTAGCATGTCTTTCTAAGACAAATTAGCTAGCTTATTTCACTTAGAATAATGAACTTAACCAAGGAGACAAAAGGCTTGTACATTGAAAAGTATAAAACACTGATAAAAAAATTAAAGCAGGCATAAATAAATGGAAGTATATTCCCCTGTACATGGATTGGAAAAATTAATATTGTTAAAATGTCCATACTACCCAAAGTCATCTATAAACTCAGTGCAATACTAATCAAAATCCCAATGGCCTTTTTTTTTACAGAAATAGAAAAACAATCTCAAAATTCATTTGGAACTACAAAAGTCCCTGAATAGCCAAAATGACCGCAAACAAGAAGAACAAAACCAGAAGCATCACACTTTCTGATTTCAAAGTATATTACAAAGCTATGGTAATTAAAACAGTGTGGTACTGGCATAAAGACAGACATATAGGCCAATGAAATAGAACAGAAAGTCCAAACAATAGAGAAAAGATAGTATCTTCAACAAATGCTGTTGGGAAAACTGGAAATCTACATGCAGAAAAAATGAAATTAGACCCTTGTCTTAGACTATACACAAAAAATTAACATACAATGGACCAAAAACTTAAATATAAATCCTGAAACTATAAAACTCCTTTAAGAAAATATAGGAGAAAACCTTCTTGACTTGGTCTTGGCAGTTATTTTGGGGGGTTTAACACCAAAAGCACAGACAATAAAACCAAAAATAGACAAGTGGACCTACATCAAAAAAAAGTTCCTATATAACAGAGGAAACCATCAGTAAAGTGAAAAAAATGGAATGGCAGAAAATACTTGCAAACTATCTATATGGTGAGGGGTCAATATCCAAAATACATATAAAAAAACACATATAACTCAATAGCATAAAAAATGACCTGATTAAAAAATGATAAAAGGACTTAGTTATTTCTAAAAAAAATGCAAATGATGAACAGGTATATGAAAATATACTCAATGTCACAAATCATCAGAGAACTGCAATTCAAAATCACAATGAGATATCACCTCATTACTTGTTAGGATGACTATTATCCAAAAGACAATAAATAACAAGCATTGGCAAGGATGTGGAGAAAAATATCCTTAAGCACACTTTGATGGGAATGGTACAGCCACTAGGGCAAACAGTATGGAAGTTCCTCAAAATGTTAAAAACTGAACTATTATATGATCCAGTAAACCCACTATAGGGAAACTAATTAAGAAGAATTGAAATAAAGAATTCAAAGAGATATATGTTCTTGTGTTCATTATAGCATTATTCATAGTAGCCAAGATATGGAAACAATCCAAATAAATACAAACAGATGATTGAACCAATGATATGTGACATTATGTATACAATGGAATGTTATTCATCCTTTAAAAATAACTCCTGACATGTATGACAACATGGGTGGCCACATGGTATGGATGTGGCCAAGGTTAAAAAAAATACTGTTTGGGGCACCTGAGTGGCACAGTAAGTTAAACATTGGACTCTTAGTTTCAGCTCAGATCATGATTTCAAGATCATGAGATCAACCCCGTGTCAGGCTCCACACTCAGTGTGGAATCTACTTGATATTCTCTCTCCCTCTCCCTCTGCCTCTTCCCCTGCTTGCTCTCTCTCTCTCTCTCTCGCTCTCTCTCTCTCTCCCTCTCTCAAACAGATAAATTTAAAAAAAAATTGCTGTTGGGTGAGTGATTGGATAATATGTCCTGAACATTCCTTCTCACTCTGAAATTCTATGTTGCTCTCTTTTCCAGTCATAAACGACACAGTATTATCACCAAACCAAAATGGATCATGAAAGTAGACAATAGGAACACCTCAATATCTCTCTAGAAGCAGTACCATTCTGAGGAATTATTTATTCACAAAGAGAAAATGAGGCATAAAAAAAAGAAAAAAGAAAGAAAATGAGGCATAGCTACTTCATTGTGATGCATTGCTATGGTTCTGCCTAATTTCTTTTTTTCTGCCTAATTTCTTATTAATCAACAATCTTTCTATGTTCCTTGTAAGGTTCCATAATAGTTTTTCACTTCTACGTATTTTAGAATAAATCCAGGTGAGACTACTTGGAGGAAATAATATAATTTAACAAATCTCCTTAATGTGCAGAGATCTTAGGGTGTTTATATATATTGATAGCTGATTTTTCAATTTAAAACAATACATAATTATGATTCAGTATGATTGAGGGGACATTTTCCAATAAGAAAGAAAAATATCTTTAGATTCTAAGCAAGATGTCTAAACTAACATTTGGAAATTCAATCTTAGCATCTACTTGTTTTGATTATTTGCTTACTTTTTTTAATATAAGTACTATCAAAATAAATCCATTTTTTTGTTTTGTTTTGGAGCCATAGTATGAGAATACTGTTACTGTGTTAACTCTGTTTTAGAGAGGTCTTCAAAATTTAATGTTCTGCTTAGGTTTCAGAAAAATAGCTAATTAGTATACAATGGAAAGAGATGAAAACAGGTGTGGTAATATGTTTGTTATTCAGAAATTACTAGGAAGACAATTATATTTCTGGCACCAAAATGGGGTCAAAAAAAGAGTTAAAATAATTAGAATGGAAAGTGAGTTAAAAGGGGACCCCTTTGGACTTCTAGCATTGAACCAGTGATTTCAGATTAAGAAAGCTCTATTGTAATGTTCTGTCTACCAACTCAAGAACAATATAACTACAATAAAAATTTTTATACTTTCCCTTTGCCTCCTCCTCACTGTCTCACATCAGTGAGTTGGGAACAAAACTTTTGGAGTTAAGAAAGGCAAAGAGCTCTTGGCCACTGCCCATGGTATATTTGTTAGGTATAAGGAAGTTGTTTTCCTTGGATGAGGACGATGTAGGATGTCTAAAAAGATCTCCTATTAAAGCTCTAGAAGACATTTGTTGTTTTTTAGTGGGGTTTTTTTTCAGATTTTATTTATTTATTTGTCAGAGAGAGAGAAAGCAAGTGAACACAAGCAGGGGGAGCTGCCAGTAGAGGGAGAAGCAGTCTTCCTGCTGAGCAAGGAGCCCAATATGGGATTTAATCCCAGGACCCTGGGATCATGACCTGAGCTTAAGGCAGATGCTTAATGAACTGAGTTGCCCAGGCAACCCTCTAGAAAACATTTGTGATCTAAAAGATAGCCCTGAGGACGGTGGCAACCTAACAGGCTCTGGTAGGAGGCAAAGCCTGAAATGCACTTTCCTAAGATCCAAAAATTGTTGTACTACCTTTTCACATCTAGAGTTAGCCACATCTTAAATTGAGGAAATCTCCAAACCAAAATGTATGGTTTCAAGTCAATACCATTTCCCGAGCTTACCCAAACCCACCATACAGTCTATTATATAGCCTGAAAGGGAAGTGAATGTGGGTCATATTTGAGCAAGGAAATAAATGTTCCATCTCTGTGAGCTCAATCTTAAAGATAACCAGGTTGCCTTGAAGCTTGGCCTCTTGAGTGGAAGCCTTTAGAAAACCTTTAACAAATAATTAATATACTTTTTGAACAATTCTTCTGCAAGTCAATGAGAACATGGTAATGATTTTGCTTACTCCCAAAGATTATGTTAGTTGGGAATGATTGTGCTTCTCCTTTGTTATAAAGAGAACAACAAAACTCAGAATTCCAAATTACCCTTAAATAAAACCAGTGAGAATACCAACAGTACGTGCACCATGCATATACCGTGCTAGGCTCAAGCACTTCCCAAATGTGTTTACACTCTCCTTGGATGGATAGAGTGGGAAGTAACCTGTTTCTTCTTCAAAAAGAACGGTTATCACCATGCTGAATCTTTGTCCAGAAAAGTTGAGCTTGCCTACCCCTAGAAATTACTAATTTGATAACTATGAAACACCAATGGCAAATTGATACATCCTTATGGGATTTGGAAAACATTTGTCATTGACTTAAAAAAAAAAACAACAAAGCTTGAATGTCACTCTAATTTCTGAACTTTCTCTCTGTTGACAGGAGACTTGGCTTTTAAAGCACAAACTCCGCTACTTCAACTTAAGGGTCATAGAAAATAGTAACCGGGACAAGAATCAGCAAGTCAGTGGGTCAGATTAGGTAAATAAAAAACAAACTTTAATGTATGCTGTATTTTGGTATATGATAAAGGCAACAAATGGTTGTATTGATAAATGTATAGTGTTGAAACAATTGGCTAATCTTCAGAAAAGACAAAGTTGGAGTCTTATTTCCCATAATATAAAATAAACTAGCTATAAATCAATATTAATTGTTTTTAACATCATAAATGTTTTTACATTATCATAAAGGATTAGTAAAAATGTTAACTATTTGTTCTGGAAAGAGAGAAATCTATTTCTTTAGCATAAAATGAATTACAAAAATTAAAAAGAATTGTCATTTCTCACAGATAATATGATTGCTTAGATAAGAAATCCAAAAGAATTTATAAACCACTAGTATTAACAAGAATTTAACAAAATATATAACATATAAAAATAATATACAATGTATAATTACCGTATACCTGCAAAAATCAATAAACAAACCAAGAAACTAAATTTTTAAAAATACCACTAATAGTAAATTTTTAAGTTAATAAGTAACTTAAAATTTTATTTAACTAAGAATAAATTCAATCCAAAATCTGTTCAAAACCTCTATAGAGATAACTATAAAATTATACATCAAAAATATTAGTTATATGTTCATGGATCTGAAGACTCATGGGGAGGAGGAGTTAAATGGTGGCATAGAAGGAGGAAGTAGTCTTGCCTCATCCCTTGAACACAGCTAGATAGCTATTAAATCATTCTGAGTATCCAAGAAATCATCCTGAGAACTAACAGAACAAACTGCACAAGCAGAGGGAGAAAAGAGGCCACAGAGAAGAAGGCAGAAAGCATTGAGACTTGGTTTGGGAGAGAAACAGATTGTGGGTGCTGCAGAGTGAGGGACCCCGGTCATAGAGAGAGACACATGCCAGAGGAACACAGGGAATGTCCAAGGAGAACATTTCCCCAAAGTCATTGGCTGGGAAAACAGGAAGGGCTGATTTTTGTGAGATTTTGCAACCAGAAGGGCTCAACAACTGGAATTTTAGCAGCTGGTGGGCTTGAATGGGATAGCGTCCTGAGAGTGCTGACCTACTCCTGGAGAGAAGACAGGCAAACAACTTCACCTTCCTTCACCCCTCAGCATAGGCACAGAGACACCTGCTGAGGACTGCTAACCTGGACACTGGATGTTTAGCCTGTTTTGCTTCAAACCTTACACCCCTGTGCTCTGGCAGAACTGCGTTTCTTGGTCAAAACTGCATCAATCCCAGTTCAGTGAGACCTTCCCCCAGGAGACCAGTGTGGGCCCCACCACAGCATATCCTTACAGTTTCGAGTTTTAAAAGTCAGCAGACTTGGCTGGGATAGAGCCCAAAGTGCACTTCACTGCTCCAGACAGGCAAGCAACCCAGAGACAGACTGCATGAAAACAGCTATCTGAAAACACCTGGTACTCACCAGTGGAAATTATTCTCTCTTCAACAGTGTGCTTCCACAAGAGCAGCAGGCACAATGTCCACTCTCCAAGGAGCTGGCTGGCACCATTTCCTTCCCTTTCCCCTCAACATAAACCAACTTCAGTAAACAATGCAATGCCTACACTGGCTGCCTAACCTACTTACACCAAATCCTGTGACCCTGCACTCTGCTGGTACTGCTGTTCTTGGGCAAGTGTACCTAAAGACCAGTGTAGCAGGCCTCTTCCCTAGAAGACCAGAAGAAACTTCTTCATGCACCCTGTCTACCAACCACAAAGTTCTGCAATACTTCATTTCTAGTAGAAGTAGCACCTGGTCTCATTTAGCAAACACACCAGAGCACACCTTGTTAAAACTCACCCCAGTCTGGTTAAGGTCCAAAGATTGCCCACTGCAAGTAAGGACAACCTCTTCAAACAACTAACCTGAGGGATAAAGCAGCCAAAACACAGGAGCAGAAGGTTCCCAGCACTCACTAGGGAAACTCCCTGAGTGTCAGACCCTGGACACTATATGACCTCTTCTTCATAAAGCCATTATGCTCAGGAGCAAGAAACATAGCAAGCATTTCTAACACAGAGATGAATCTGGAGACCTAGACAAAATGCCAAGATAGAGGAATTCATCCTAAAAGAAAGAACAAGAAAAGGTCACTGATAGACATCTAATCAAAACAGATATAAGTAATATGCCTGATGGAGAATTTAAAGCAACAATCATAAGGATACTTGAAGGGCTTGAGAAAAGCATGGATAATTTCCGGGAGACCCTTACTGCAGAGATAAAAGAGTTAAAAAAATCAGACAGACATGAAAAATACAATAACTGAGTTTTGACCATAAAGATGGAAAAAACAGAAGACAAGTAAGTGATATAGAAGCTAGAATGATGGAAAATAAGAGTCCTGAACAAAAGAGAGAAAGAAGAACAATGGATCATGAGAGTAGACTTAGGGAACATAACAACTCTATCAAACATGTTAAGATTCTTATCATAGGAGTCCCAGAAGAAGAGAGAGAAAGGGGGCAGAAGTTTTATTTGCAGAAATAATAGCTGAAAACTTCCCTGATCTGGGGAAGGAAACAGACATCCAAATCCAGGTCTATCAAAATCAATGAAAGCAGGTCAACACCAAGACATATCGTAGTTAAATTTGGAAAATATTGTGATAAAGAAAAAAATTCTAAAAGCAGCAAGAAAAAAGTAGTCCCTAACATACAAGGGATGACTGATAAGGCTAGCTGCAGAATTCTCCACAAAAATGTGGCAAGCCAGAAAGAGTGGCATGATATATTCAATGTACAGAATGGGGAACGTGTGCATCCAAGAATAGTCTATCCAACAAGACTATCCTTCAAAATGAGAGGATAAACAGTTTCACAGACAAACAAAAACTAAAGGAATTCAGGACCACTAAACCAGCCCAGCAAGAAATATTAAAGGGACTCTTTGAGTGGGAAGGAAAGACCAAAAGTGACAAAGATGAGAAAGGAAAAGAGAAAACCTCCAAAAACGAAAACAAAGCACATAATAAAATGGAACTAAATACATATCTATTAATAAAAAATGCATAGCTAATAATATCTGAATGTAAATGTACTAAATATTCCAATCAAAAAACATAGGGTGTCAGAGGATAAAAAAGACAAAACCTATCTATATGTAGTTCACAAAAGACTCCTTTTGGATTTAAAGACACCTACAGATGTACACTAGCAATACTTAAATCAGACAAATTAGATTTTAAATCAAAGACTGTTACAAGAGGGAGGAGGAGCAAGATGGCAGAGGAGTAGGAGACCGATTATCATCAGGTCCCAGAAATTCACCCAGATAGCTATCAAACTACTCTAAACACCTACAAATTCTACAGGAGATCGAAGAGAAGAAAAGCAGCAATTCAAGGAACAGAAAATCGACCACTTTCCAGAAGGTAGGACGTGTGGAGAAGTGAATCTGAAGCAATGGGAAGATAGACCCCAGGGGGAGAGGCCAGCTCCTGGCAGGTGAGAGAGCAGTGGAGCACAAAATCGGAACTTTTAGAAGTCTGCTCCACTGAGGGACAAAAAGACCAAGGGTGTGTGAGTGTGACAGAGCTCCCAGGTATCAGAGAGGAGGAGCTGACTGGAGAGACTGAGCCAAGCTGAGAAGGTGTCTCTCAGCTCAGTGTTACCTTGGGCCATGATCCAAAGCACAGTCGGGCCACTGCTCTTTGAGTGGGCACCCCATGGGCGGCAGACCTGGAGAGATCCCCTCCTACCTCCTCTGGGAGGAGCGGCACGGGAGCAGCTGCAGGAATCTGCTGGGTTTGGAGATTCTAAATGGGGCCCTGAGCCAGAGGTAGAAATGCTCGGTCACAGCCTGGGTGAGCTCGGAGTGCAGCTGGAGTCCAGGGAGAGGGGAGGGACTGACTGCTTTTCTCTGAGGATGCACTGAGGAGTGAGGCCCTGAGCTCTAGGCTCCTCCGGGTTGGAGACTGGGAGGCCGCCATTTTCGTCGCGTCCTCCAAAGCTGTATGGAAAGCATTCAGGGAACAAAAACTCCTGAGAGTGAACCCGAGCTGATTACTTAGCCTGGCCCCTGGCGAGGGCAGTGCAAATCCGCCTCAGGCAAAGACACTTGAGAATCACAGCAACAGGCCCCTCCCCCAGAAGACCAACAAGAACCCAGCCAAAGCCAAGCTCAAGATCACTGAGAATTGTGGAACTCCAGAGCTAGGGGAAAGCAACACAGAGAATTAATGGCTTTTTACCCATAATTCTTTAGTCGTTCAAAGTTAAATTCTTTGATTTTTATTTTTTTCTTACTCTTTTCTTTTAAATTTTTTCCTTTTTCCTATTTTAACATTTTTTAACTACTATATCTTATCAACACTTTTTAATCTTTTTAAATTTTCATTGTTATAGTCATATTTTATCCCTTCATTGTATTTAACCTTATTTTTTGTATACATATAGGGTCTGTTCAATTCACCAGTCTAATAGATAGAGATAGATAGAGACAGAGATAGATATAGAAATAGAAATAGATAATATAGATATAGATATAGGGTTTTGTTTTGTTTTATTTTGCTTTGTTTTAGTTTGTTTGATTTTGGGTTTTTTTGCTTTTTGGTTTTTTTCCCTCTTTCTTCTCCCCCCATTCCAGGTCTCCTCTGATTAGGTTAGTGAATATTTCTCTGGGATCATTGTTACCCTTTAGTATTTTGTTCTCTCATCCATCTATTCTTATCCGCATAAAATGACAAGGTGGAAAAAATCACCACAAAAAGAAGAAAAAAAAAACAACGAGAGGCAGTAACGATGGCTAGGGGCCTAATCAATGTTGACATTAGTAATATGACAGAAGTAGAGTTCAGAATAACAATTATTAAAGTGCTGGCTGGGCTCGAAAAAAGCATGGAAGATAATAGAGAATTCCTCTCTCAATAAATAAAAACCTTTCTGGAGAAATAAAAGAACTAAAATCTAACCAAGCTGGGATCAAAAAAGCTATTAATGAGGTGCAATAAAAAATGGAGGTTCTTACTGCTAGGATAAGTGATGCAGAAGACAGAATTAGTGATTTAGAAGACCAAATGACAGAGAATAAAGAAGCGGAGGAAAAGAGAGACAAACAATTTCTTCCTAGCAATGTCACCAAAGGCAAGGGAAGCAAGGGCAAAAATGAACTATTAGGACTTCATCAAGATTAAAAGCTTTTGCACGGCAAAGGAAACAGTCAACAAAACCAAAAGACAACTGGCAGAATTGGAGAAGATATTTACAAATGACATATCAGATAAAGGGCTAGTATCCAAAATCTATAAAGAACTTATCAAACTCAACACCCAATCAAGAAATGGGTAGAAGACATGAACAGACACTTCAGCAAAGAAGATACCCAAATGGCCAACAGACATATGAAAAAGTGCTGAACATCACTTGGCATCAGGGAAATACAAATCAAAACCATAGTGAGATACCACCTCACACCAGTCAGAATGGCTAAAATCAACACGTCAGGAAATGACAGATGTTGGCGAGGTTGCGGAGAAAGGGGAACCCTCCTACACTGTTGGTGGGAATGCAAGCTGGTGCAGCCACTCTGGAAAACAGTATGGAGATTCCTCAAAAAGTTGAAAATGGAGCTACCCTACGACCCAGCAATCGCACTACTGGGTATTTATCCTAAAGACACAAAGGTAGTGTTCCTCAGGGGCACGTGCACCCGAATGTTTATAGCAGCAATGTCCACAATAGCCAAACTATGGAAAGAACCTAGATGTCCANCGATGTACATCAACAGATGAATGGATAAAGATGTGGTGTGTATGTATATATATATATATATATATATATATAATGGAATACTATGCAGCCATCAAAAGAAGTGAAATCTTGCCATTTGCAATGGCATGGATGGAACTAGAGTGTATTATGCTAAGCGAAATAAGTCAATCAGAGAAAGACAATTATCATATGATCTCTCTGATATGAGGAACTTGAGGGGCAGGGTGNTGTGGGGTGTATGGAGGGAAAAATAATGAAGCAAGATGGGATCGGGAAGGAGACAAACCATAAGAGACTCTTAATCTCACAAAACAAACTGAGGGTTACTGAGGGGTGGGAGGGTAGGGATAGGGTGGATGGGTTATGGACATTGGGGAGGGTTTGTGCTTTGGTGAGTGCTGTGAAAGGTGTAAGCCTGATGATTCACAGACCTGTACCCCTGGGGCAAAAAAAATAAAATCTCAAAAAAAAAAAAAAAGACTTACAAGAGATGAAGGGCACTATATAATAATAAAGGGGACTATCCAATAAGATCTAACAATTGTAAATATTTACGCCCCTAACTTGGGAGCACCCAAATATATAAATCAATTAATAATAAACAAAACAATTCATTGATACGATACAATAAAAGTGGGTTTGAACACCCCCAGGTACATCAATGGACAGAAAATATAAACAGAAAACCAACAAGGAAACAATGGCTTTGAATGACACATGAGACCAGATGAACTTAATAGATACATTCATAACATTTCGTCCTAAAGCAGCAGAATGCACATTCTTTTCAAGGGCACATGTGACATTCTCCAGAATAGATCGCATTCTAGGTCATTAATCAAGCCTCAACAAGTACAAAAAAGATTGAGAATATGCCATACATCCTTTCTGACCACAAAGCTATGAAACTTGAAGTCAACCACAACAAAAAATTTGGAAAGACCACAAATACATGGAGGTTAAACAACATGCTACTAAACAAAGAATGGGTCAAACAGGAAATTTTAAAAAAAATAAATAAGTAAAAATAAGTACATCAAAAGAAATGAAAATGAAAACAAGATTGTCCAAAATCTTTGATCCACAGTAAAAGCAGTCCTAAGAGGGAAATATAGAGCAATACAGGCCTATATCAAGAAGCAAGAAAAATCTCAAATAGACGACTTAACCTTACACCTAAAGGAGGCAGAAAAATAACAACAAATGAAGTCTAAAGCTGGGAGAAGAAGGGTAATAATAAAGATTAGAGCAGAAATAAATGACATAGAAGTGAATAGAAGAGATCAATAGAGCCAGGAACTGGGTCTTTGAAAAAAAATTATTAAACTGCTAGCCAGACTTATCAAAAAGAAAAGAGAGATTCACAGACCTGTACCCCTTGGGTAAAGAATAAAAATAAAATTAAAAAAAAGAGAAAGGAGTAATAAATAAAGTAAATGAAATCGCAAATGAAGGAGAAATAACAAGCTATTAAAAAACCAGAAATAGAAGGAAAACTTCTGAACTCATTCTATAAGGCCAGTATTACTCTGATTCCAAAACCAGAAAAGACTCCACTTAAAAAGAGAACTACAGGCCAATATCCCTTATGAACACGATGCAAAAATTCTCAGCAAAATACTAGCAAATCAAATCCAACAGTACATTCAAAGAATCATTCAGCATCCTCAAGTGGGATTTATTCCTGGGCTGCAATTGTGGTTCAATATTCGCAAATCAATCAACATGATACACCACATTAATTAAAGAAAGGATAAATGTGGGATTTATTACTGGACTGCAGCGTGGTTCAATATTCACAGATCAATCAACATGATACACCACATTAATTAAAGAAAGGATAAGAACCAGGCATCAATAGATACATAAAAAGAATTTGACAAAGTAAAACATCCACTCATGATAAAAACCCTCAACATAGTAGGTTTAGAGGAAACATACCTCAACAAACACAGGCCATATATGAAAAACCCACAGATAATATCATCCTCAATGGGAAACTGAGAGCTTTTCCTCTACTCTCAGGAATCAGACAGGGATGTTCATTTCCACCACTGTTATTTAACATAATACTGGAAGTCCTAGCCTCAGCAATTAGACAACAAAAAGAAATAAAAGGCATCCAAACTGTCAAGGAAGAAGTCAAACTTTCACTATTGACAGATGACATGATACCCGATATAGAAAACCTAAAGGACTCCACCAAAAAAATTGCTAGAACTGATATATGAATTCAATAAAGTCATAAGATATGAAATCAATGTACAAAAATCTGTTACATTTCTATACACCAATAATGAAGCAGCAGAAAGAAAAATCAAGGAATCAATCCCATCTACAAGTGCCAAAACTCATAAGATACCTAGTTTAGGAATAAACCTAACCGAAGAGGTAAAAGATTGGTATTGATAAAAGAAATTGAATATAACACAATGAAATGGAGAAACGTTCCATGCTCACGGATTGGAAGGAAGAGCATATATTGTTAAAATGTCTATAGTACTCAAAGCAATCTACACATTTAAAGAAACCCCCATCAAAATACCACCAGCATTTTTCACATAGAACAAACAATCCTAAAATTTGTATGGAACCACAAAAGGCACTGAACAGGCAAAACAATCTTGAAAAGGAAAAGCAAGACTGGAGGCATCATAATTCTGGACTTCAAGTTGTATTGCAAAGCTGTAGTGATCATGACAGTATGATACTGGCACAAAAACAGACACAGATTAATGGAACAGAATAGAGAACCCAGAAATGAGCCCACAACTATATGGTCGGTTAATCTTGGACAAAACAGGAAAGCATATGCAATGGAAAAAAGACAGTCTCTTCAACAAATGGTGTAGGGAAAACTGGCCAGCAGCAACATGCAAAAGAATGAACATGGACTACTTCCTTACACCAGACACAAAAACAAATTCAAAATGGGTGGAAGACCTAAATGTGAGACAAGAAGCCATAAAAATCCTAGAAAAGAACACAGGCATTATCCTCTTTAACATCAGTCATAGCAACTTCTTACAGATATGTCTCCTGAGGCAAAGGAAACAAAAGCAAAAATAAACTATTGGGACTTCATCAAAATAAAATCTTCTGCATAGTGAAGAAAACATTAAAAAAAGGGAATCTACAGAACGAAAGAAGATATTTGCAAATGACATATTGGGATAAAGGATTAATATACAAAATACATAAAGACTTATAAAACTCAACACCCAAAAAATGAATGATCCAGTTAAAAAATGGGCATAAGACATGAATAGATGCTTTTCCAGAGAAAACATCCAGATGGCTAACAGACACATGAAAAGATTCTCAACATCAATCATCATCAGGGAAATACAAATCAAAACTACAATGAGATATCACCTCACACCACTCAGAATGGATAAAATGAACAACATAGGAAACAAAAGGTGTTGGTGAGGATGCATAGAAAAAGGAACCCTCATGTTCTTACTGGTGGAAATACAAACTGGGGCAGCCACTGTGAAAACTTGGAGGTATTCTCAGAAAGTTAAAAACAGAACCACCCTATGACCCAACAATTGCACTAATACTTTTTACCCTAAGGATACAAAAATACTGATTCAAAGGGATATGTATATCCCAGAATTTATAGCAACATTATATACAATAACCAGATTACAGAAAGAGCCCAAATGCCCATTGACTGATGAATGGATAAAAAAAGTTGCGGTATATATATACAATGGACTATTTCTCAGCCATAAAAAAATCAAAATCTTACCATTTGCAATAACGTGGAAAGAGCTAGAAAGTATTGTGCTAAGGGAAATAGAGAAAGGCAAATATAATTTCACTCATGTGTGGAATTTAAGAAGAAAAAAAACCCAGATGAACATGGGGGAGGGGGGAAAGAGGCAAACCAGGAAACAGACTCTTTTTAAAAAATTTTTTTTTTATTTTTTCAGTCATCCAAGATTCATTGTTTATGCACCACACCCAGTGCTCCATCTTAACTATAGAGAACAAACTGAGGGTAAGAACAAACTGAGGGGGCGCCTGGGTGGCTCAGTGGGTTAAAGCCTCTGCCTTCGGCTCAGGTCATGATCTCAGGGTGCTGGGATCGAGGCCCGCATCGGGCTCCCTGCTCAGTGGGGAGCCTGCTTCCTCCTCTCTCTCTGCCTGTCTCTCTGCCTACTTGTGATCTCTATCTGTCAAATAAATAAAAAATTTTTAAAATTTTTTGAAAAAAGAAAGAACAAACTGAGGGTAAGTGGAGGGAGGCAGGCAGGGGGATGGGTTCAGTAGGTGATGAGTACTAAGGAAGTCACTTGTGATGAGTACTGGGTATTGTATGTAAGTGATAAATCACTAAATTCTACACTTGAAACTAATATTATACTCTATGTTAACTAACTGGAATTTAAATAAATGTTTGAGAAAACAAAGGAAGACACAGAAATATGAAAATGTGAATTCTAAGTTAATTTATGCAATCTCAAAGAAAATCTCAAGTGTTTGTGTATGAGTGTGTGTGTGTGCGTGTGTACAACTACATTAACTGATTCTGAAATGTATATAGAAATGCAAATGGAATAACCAAGATACTTGTAAAAAAGAACAAGTAGAAAAACTTATTCTTTTAGATGTCGAAGTTCATAATGAAGCTATAGTAAATTGAGACAGTGTAGTATTATTGCATAGAAAAATAGACCAATGGAGCAGAATTAATACCTAGAGACAGGCACATAGTTTGCAAACAAAGCAAAGCAATGGAGAAAAAAAAGTGGACTTTTTACTAAGTGGTGCTGAGACAATTAAGTATATATGCAAGAAAAAAAGATTTGACTTGTACCTTACAAATTTTTTTATTGTGTTGTGTCACCATACAGTATATCATTAGTTTTTGATGTTGTGTTCCATGATTCATTGCTTGCATATAACACCCAGTGCTCCATGCAATCCATGCCCTCCTCAATACCCATCACCAGGCTCACCCATCCCCTCATGTCCCTTCCTTCTAAAACTCTCCATTTGTTTCCTGGAGTTCATGGCTTCTCATGGTTCATCTCCCACTCTAATTTCTCCCCCTTCATTTTTCCCTTCTCCTGATGTCTTCCATGTGATTCCTTATGTTCTACAGATAAGTGAAACCATATGGTAATTGACTTTCTCTGTTTAACTTTTTCCACTTAGCATAATCTCCTCCAGTCCCATCCAAATTGATGCAACAGTTGGTTATTCATCCTTTCTGATGGCTGAGTAATATTCCACTGTGTATATGTACTACTTCTTCTTTATCCATTCTTCTGTTGAAGGGCACCTCAGGTCTTTCCACAGTTTGGCTATTTTGGACATTGCTTCTATGAACATTGGGGTGCATATGGCCCTTCATTTCACTACATCTGTATCTTTGGAGTAAATACGCAGTAGTGCAATTGCTGGGTCATAGGGTAGCTCTATTTTTAATTTTTTGAGGAACCTCCACACTGTTTTCCAAAGTGTCTGCACAAATTTGCATTCTCACCAACAGTGTAAGAGTGTCCCCCTTTCTCCACAACCTCTCCAACATTCATTGTTTCTTGCCTTCTTGATTTTTGCCATTCTAACTGGTGTAAGGTGGTACCTCAATGTGGTTTTGATTTCAATTTCCCTGATGGCTAATGATGATGAACATTTTTTCATGTGTCTGTTAGCCATTTGTATGTCTTCTTTGGAGAAAAGTTTTCTTATGTCTTCTGCCCATTTTTTTGACTTGATTATTTGGGTTTTAGGTGTTGAGTTTGAGAAGTTTTTATAGATTTTGGATACCAACCCCTTATCTGTGCTGTCATTTGCAAATATCTTCTCCCATTCCATGGGTAGTCTCTTTGTTTTTTTGACTGTTTCCTTTGCTGTGCAGAATCTTTTTATCTTGATGAAATCCCAAAAGTTCATTTTCACTTTTGTTTCCCTTGCCTTTGGAGACATGTCTTGAAAGAAGTTCCTGTGGCTGATGTCTAAGAGGTTACTGCCTATGTTCTCCTCTACGATTTTGATGGATTCCTGTCTCACATTGAGGTCTTTTATTCATTTAGAGTTTATCTTTGTGTATGGTGTAAGAGAATGGTCCAGTTTCATTCTTCTGTATATAGCTTTCCAATTTTCCCAGCACCACTTATTGCAAAGACTGTATCTCTTCCATTGGATTTTTTTTTCCTACTTTGTCAAAGATTAGTTGACCATAGAGTTGAGAGTCTATATATGGGCTCTCTATTCTGTTCCATTGCTCTATATGTCTTGGTGATCACGGCTTTGTAATATAGCTTGAAATCAGGCAACGTAATGCCCCCAACCTTGTTCTTCTTCAATATTTCCTTGGTGATTCACGGTCTTTTCTGGTTCCATACAAATTTTAGGATTGTTTGCTCCAGCATTCTGAAAAATGTCTTTGGTATTTTGATTGGGGTGGCGTTGAGAGTATAGATTGCTCTGGGCAGCATCGTCATTTTAACAACGTTTATTCTTCTGATCCATGAGCATGGAATGTTTTTCAACTTTTTGTGCCTTCAATTTCATTCATGAGTGTTCTCTAGTTCCTCAAATATAGATCCTTTACCTCTTTGGTGAGGTTTATTATATGGTATCTTATGGTTTTTGGTGCTATTGTAAATGGAATCGATTCTCTAATTTCTCTTTCTACAGTTTCATTGTTAGTGTATAAGAAAGCAACTGATTTTTGTGCATTGATTTTGTATCCTGCCACATTACTGAATTGCTGTATGAGTTCAAGTAATTCAGGGGTGGAGACTTTTGAGTCTTCCACATAGAGTATCATGTCATCTGCGAAGATAGTTTGACTTCTTCTTTGCCAATTTGAATACACTTTATTTCTTTTTGATTGCTGTTGCAAGGACTTCTAGTACTATGTTGAACAACAGTGGTGAAAGTGGGCATCCTTGTCGTGTTCCTGATCTCAATGGGAAGGCTCTCATCTTTTCCGGATTGAGAATGATATTCACTGTAGGTTTTTCATAGATGGATTTTATGAATTTTAAGGATGTACTCTATCTCTATGCTCTGAAGAGTTTTAATCAGGAACAGATGCTGTATTTTGTCAAATGCTTTTTTTTTCATCAATTGAGAGGACCACGTGGTTCTTCTCTTATTTATGTGTTCTATGACGTTGATTATTTTGCAAATGTTGAACCACCCTTGTATCTCAGGGTTAAATCCCACCCAGTCATGATGGATAATCCTTTTACTGTACTGTTGGATCCTATAAGCTAGGATCTTGCTGAGAATTTTGGCATCCGCATTCATCAGGAATATTGGTCTGAAATTCTCCTTTTTGATGGGGTCTTTGCCTGGTTTGGGGATCAAGGTAATGCTGGCCTTATAGAAAGAGTCTGGAAGTTTTCTTTCTGTTTCTATTTTTTGAAAGAACTTCAGAAGAATAGTTATTATTTCTTCTTTGAATGTTTGGTAGAATTCCCCAGGGAATCCATCAGTCCCTGGACTTCTGTTTTTTGGGAGGTTTTTGATCATTGCTTCACTCTTGTAACTAGTTATTGCTTCCCTCAATGTGGCATTGAGGTATTTTAGTTCTTCCTAGGTATATCTTGTTTTCTCTGTTAGAGGGCTCAACTTTCCAGAGATACAGGGAAATTAAAACTGGTGTGTATATATATATAAGTAGTATTGAATAGGGAAAAAAAGACTACATTGGAGCTTGTATCTTTATATATGAAAAAAAGAAAAAGAAAAAAATATATGTATGAAAAAGTTCAAGTTAAAAAGTTGCTATGGAATATGTTGTATTAAACATCTAGTTGAAACAATAAGTAGGTAAAAAATAAAAGAACAAGAATCATGAGAAAGAATTTTTAAAAAGAGAGAGAGAGAAAAATTGTATCTAAGAAATATACAGGCTGTGAGGCTATACCAAGAGCTTAATATACTGTTTCCCCCTGGTGTTGGGGTTTTACAATTTTATGGGGACCCTGTGGTTGGTGTCCTCTTGGTCTTTCAGCTTGTCTTCTGGGGGAGGGGCCAACCCCATTGTTTTTCAGTCAATCCTGCTTGGGTGGAGTTGCCGTGCCCCCTCTCAAGGGGCTGGGCTCCATTGAAACTGGTTTTTCAGGATTTTGTGCTCTGGAGGCTTTTGTTCTCTGGTGGCTTTTCTCACCTCTAAACTGAAGATCCTCTGCCCCTGTAGAGATCCAGAAGTGTGTAATTTTCCATCTCAGGCTGATTTCATGTGTGTTCAGAGTGCTCTGTTAGATATTGAACTCAATTCAGGGGACTGGTTGAAATATGGTCCCTTACTCCTCTTCCATCTTGCCCCTCTTAACTTGTACCTTACATCTATGGAATAAAGTCCTCTTAAGAAGTATTAAATACCTAAATGTGAAAGGCAAAACTAGAAAAAAATGATGAAGATAATATTTTCATGATTTCTTGGTAGGGAAAGATTTCTTAAACAAGACAAAATTTTGTTCAAATAAATACACTGTAAGAGTAAAAAAGAACACCAACAAAATGGGAGAAGATATTTGTAACATACAACCACACAAAAAATTTTTTTTATACAGAATGTATTTTTTTAATTTTATTAATCAGTAAGTACAAAAGACAACTGACCCAACTGAAAAATATACTCAGATACTTGACAAAGAGAAAATCCTAATGGCTAATAAATATATAAAAAGCTGTTCGATGCATTATAAAAAAAGAAATGTAAGCTGAAACCACAGTGAGATAGCACCATATATCTGCCAGATTGATAAAATATTTAAAGTCTTAGGAGAATTGACAAGAAAGTAGAACAAAACAACTCTAATAACTTGCTTGTGGGAGAATAAATTAGTACAACACTTCAGAAAATAGTTTGAACATCTGAAGACATCAATATTTTATGACAGCAAATTCCACTGCTAAGTACACATACAGAGTAATAAATTATATGTGTACCACTGTGCATGTAGAAGAATGTGGACCACGCCATAGTTCATAATAGCCAAAAATACAAATCGAATGTCCATCAACAATTAGTGAATAAATTGATGTATATTTTAAAATAGAATACCATACAGCTACAAAGATAAACTGTAATTACATGCCACAAGATTGATGAATACTATAATCATTATGTTATAGAAACTAGATAAAAATAATGATAGGTTATACCTATATATCAATTTTCAATTTTAGGAAAGTCAAATTTATATGATAAATAAAAAGAAAATCAAATTATTATCATAAAAATGAGTAGTGTATTAGTTATCATTTGCTGCATAACAAATCATTGTTAAACTCAGTGGCTAAAAACAGCAAACATTTATTATCCCATAGTTGCTACAGATCAGGAATCCCAGCGTGTCTTAGATGTGTGCCTCTCGGGGGCTCAAACAAGATGTTACAGGTGCTGTTGTCATCTCAGGGCTGGACAGGGTCAGGATCTTCTTCCAGTGTCATTTATGTGATTGTTAGTAGCCTCAGATTCTCAGTGGATATTGACTGGAGATATCAGTGCCTTGTCCCATGGACCTTTCCATAGGGCAGCTTACAAAATGGCAGCCAGCTTCCCCCAGAGCAAGGACTAAGAGAGGGATAGAGAAGAACAGAGGAGGGGAAAGGACAAACAGACACCACAACCAAACCTAATCTCAAAAGTGGCACACCATTGTCTTTCCAGGATTCTATTGGTTTGAAGCAAGTCAACAATTCCAGCTCACACTGAAGGGAAAGGGATTACACAAGAACATGAATAACACTGGGGGCTATCATAAAGACTTCCTACCACAGGCAGTTACCCCTAGAGGGTGGAGGGGTTTTGTGACCACAACGTGAAAAAAGAGACAAAAGATGGCTTCTGGATGTTAGCAATATTGTATTTATTCATACATATGAAATTGTGTGTGTGTGTGTGTGTGTACAAAACACTCTTCAGTATGTATGTTTTAATTCACCCCAAAATGAAAAAGTAAGAAATCACATGTGTACACAAAAATCATAATGGAAGCCACATTACTGATCTGAAAAATAAAAAATATCTTAAACATCTTTATACCTAAGATTATTATTTAATAAAGAGAGCATATTTGACAATAAGAATAGCACAATGATAAGACCAATAAATTCCTTACTCTATAAAGACCTTATGTAAATCAATTACCAAAAAATACTAAAATCACTAAAATAGAAAAATAGGCAAAGATATAAATAGCTCTTTGAAAAGAGTATGCACAGACACACACATAAAATACCAATAAACATAAAAATGTTCAACCTTACTATGAAGAGACAAAAATTACAACAGAAACAAAACATCCATGCTTCTTAAATTAGCAAGTGGTTTTTTTTTTTTTGCTTAAATGAACACTCAAAATTTTATTAAAAACATTTTTCAAAAATAAGCAAGACATCAGCAAGGCTTGGTGAAGGGGTGGAAAATGGATCCTATATCTTTAACTCACAGAAGTTAAAAGGCTTTATTTGTTGCTGTTAGGTAACAATGGGAACTTTTTTTTTTTAATGTTTCCCTTTCTTGGTTGTTTTTTTTTTTTAATTTTTTCGGTGATCCCAGATTCATTGTTGATGCACTACACCCAGTGCTCCATGCAATATGTGCCTTCCTTAATACCCTCCATCAGGTTCACCTCTCCCCCTCCCCCTCTCCTCCATAACCTTAAGTTTGTTAATGTTTTGAAGGACAGCTCCCACTGGTGGAGAGCATGTGGTGCATCAAGGCTCTTGTACCCTCTTATGGCTATGTCTATCAGTTGGATGATATATCAGGATTTTTCAAATTCAAATTGCATGTCCTATTCTTTAACATCACTCCATTTAAGGTTTAAGTAGTGTAGTTGTGTTATATAGAATTTGAAAATTACCAAATGAAAATTTATATCCTATAATTATATCATCATTACCATGCAACTAGTATCATTTTTGTTCATTTCCTTGCAAGAATTTTTGAAATGAGTGTTTGACATAGCTGTAATTACAGTTTACTTAGTTTTGATTTTCAGTCAATAGTATATAAAATTTTTCCTTGTTGCCATATATTTTACTGCCACAAAATGTTCCTTGGAACAAAAATAACATGGTTTGCTTAATTATTGTTCCATTTTGAACATTTAATTTGTTTCCATAAATTTTATTCTTTTTCAATAATGTTGCATAAACATCCTTCAAATAACTGGTTCCCCCTTTATTAGATGATTTCTTCCATTAGAATTCATGAAGTGATGTAAATTAATAGTGTTTTTGCAATGCTTGATAGAGTCAAATTAATTTTAAAATGTTTGCATGAATTTATAAAGTCATCAAGAAAGAATGAAAGTTAATTTAAGTGCATTTTGACAGCCATGTGTATTATTATTCAATGTGATCTTTTTCTAAATTAGTGATGCAAAAGAGCTGTTTTTACCCAGGCTTCTGATAAACTTTAATAAAGACAAATATGAATTAAACTTGCTGCTCACAGTTAACATTCCAGAGCCAGCTTCAAATTGTCTGACACAAGAACAATTAGAAACAGAATACCAACACCGAAGAAATACAAACAATTCTGAGAGAATATTATGAGCAATTATATTTCAAAAAATTAGACAATCTGGAAGAAATGGAAGTGTTCCTAAAATCATATAAACTACCAAAACCAAAACAGGAAGAAATAGATAAATTTGAACAGACACATAACCAGCAAAGAAGTTGAATCAGTAATCAAAAATCTCCCAAAAAACAAAAGTCCAGGGCCAAATGGATTCCCAGGGGAATTCTACCAAACATTTAAAGATGAATTAATAACTATTTTTCTGATACTGTTTCAAAAAATAGAAATGGAGGGCGCCTGGGTGGCTCAGTGGGTTAAAGCCTCTGCCTTCGGCTCAGGTCATGATCTCAGGGTCCTGGGATCGAGGCCCATATCGGGCTCTCTGCTCGGCGGAGAGCCTGCTTCCTCCTCTCTCTCTCTCTGCCTGCCTCTCTGCCTACTTGTGATCTCTCTCGCTCTGTCAAATAAATAAATTAAAAAAAAAAAATAGAAATGGAAAGAAAACTTCCAAACACATTCTATGAGGCTAACATTACCTTGCTCCCCAAACTAGAAATAAACCCCACTAAAAAGGGGAATTACAGACCAATATCCCTGATGAACATGGATGCAAAAATTCTCACGAAGCTACTAGCCAATAGGATCCAACAGTACATTGTAAAAAGATTATTCATCACAACCAAGTAGGATTTATGCCTGGGCGGCAAGGGTGATTCAATATTCTCAAATCAATCAGTGTGATACACCACGGTAATAAAAAAAAAAGAGAGAGAGAGAACAAGAACCATATGACCTCTCACTATATGCAGAAAAAGTGTTTGACAAAACACAGCAACCTTTCTTAATAAAAACTCTCTGCTGTATAAGGATAAAAGGAACATATCTCACATACCATAAAAGCCATATACAAAAAACCAACAGTGAATATCATCCTCAATGGGAAAAAAAAAATCCTACTTTTCCCCTAACATCAGGAATATGTCAGAGATGTCCATCCTTACTGCAGTTGTTCAACATAATACTGGAAGTCCTATCCTCAGCAATCTGACAACAACAAAAAAATAAAATACATCCAAATCTGCAAAGAAATAAAAATTTCACTCTTCACAGATGACATATACTTTATGTAGAAAACCCAAAAAACTCCACCCAAAAATTGTTAGAACTCATACAGGAATTCAGCAAAGTTGCAGGATATAAAATCAATGCACAAAAGTCAGTTGCACCTCTACTCACTAACAATGAAGCAGAAGAAATAGAAATCAAATGGATCCCATTTACAATTGCACTAAAAACCATAAAATACCCAGGAATAAACCTAACCAAGAGGAAAAGGATCTGTACTCCGAAATCTATAGAATGTTTATCAAAGAAATTGAGGAAGACACAAAGAAATGTAAAAACATTCCATGTTCATGGATTGGAAGAACAAATACTGTTAAAATGTCTAGGCTATCCAAAGCAATCTACATATTCAGTGTAATCCCTATCAAAACACCAACAGCGTTTTTCACAGAGCTGGAACAAACAGTCCTAAAATTTGTATGGAACCACAAAAGACCCTCAATAGACAAAGTAATGTTGAAAAGAAAGCCAAACCTGGAGACATCACAATTCTGGACCTTAATCCATATTATAAAGCTGTAGTCATCAAATTGTATGGTACTGGCGCAAAAACAGACACATAGATCAATGGAATAGAATAGAGAACCCAGAAATAGACCCTCAACTCTACAACTAATCTTCACCAAAGCAGGAAAGAATATCCAATAGAAAAAAGATACTCTCATCAACAAGTTATATTGGGAAAACTGGGCAGCCACATTCAAAAGAATAAAAGTTGACCACTTTCTTATACCACTTATAAAAATAAACTCAAAATAGATAAAAGACCTAAATGTAAGACAGGAATCTATCAAAATCCTAGAGGAGCACACAGGCAGCAACCTCTTTGACCTCAGCTGCAGCAACTTCTTGCTAGACACCTCTCCAATGGCAAGGGAAACAAAAGCAAAACTAAATTATTAGGACTCCATCAAGATTAAAAGCTCCTGTGCAGCAGAGGAAACAGTCAACAAAACTAAAAGCAATCCACAGAATGGGGAAAGATGTTTGCAAATGTCTTAATAGATAAAGGGCTAGTACCCAAAATCTATAATGAACTTATCAAATTCAACACTCCAAAAAACAAATAATCCAGGCAAGACATGGGCAGAAGACATGAATAGACCTTTCTCCAAAGAAGGCATACAATTGATCAACAGACACATAAAAAAAATGCTCAACATCACTCATCATCAGGGAAATACAAATCAAAACCACAGTGAGTTACCACCTCACACTGGTCAAAATGGTTGAAATTAAGTCAGGAAACAACAGATATTGGTGAGGATGTGGACAAAGGGGAATCCTCTTGCACTATTGGTGGAAACGCAAACTGGTACAGCCACTCTGGAAAACAGTATGAAGCTTCCTCAAAAAGTTAAAAATAGAACTATCCTATGACCCAGCAATTGCACTACTAGGTATTTATCCAAAGGATATAAACATAATGATTTGAAGGGGCACATGCACCCCAATGTTTATAGCAACAATGTACACAATAGCCAAACTTTGGAAAGAGCCCAGATGTCCAACAACAGATGAATGGATAGAGAAAATGTGGTAAATATATGCAGTGGAATATTACTCAGCCATCAAAAAGGATGAAATCTTGCCATTTGCAATGACATGGATGGAATTAGAGGATATTATGCTAAATGAAATAAGTCAGTCAGAAAAAGACAAATATCATATGATTTCATTCATATGTGGAATTTAAGAAACAAAACAGATGAATATAAGGGAAAGGAAGGAAAAATAAAATAAGATGAAAACAGAGAGGGAGGCAAACTAATAAGACACTCAATTATGGGAAACACACTGAGGGTTGCTGGAGGGGAGGTAGGTGAGGGTTCATATAATTGGGTGATGGGCATCAAGGAAGACACTTGAAGTAATGAGCCAGTAGGTGTTATATGCAGCTGATGAATCACTAAATTCTACCTCTGAAATGAATAATACAATATGTTAATTGAATTTAAATAAAAAATAGTTTAAAAGAAACAATATGCTGAGGTAGGTAAGAAATGCCATCTGATGAAATCATACAGTTAAAAATATTTTCTGTGATTTATTAAATGAGATAACATACGAGCTTTAAAAGAAAGGAGGAACCCACCTCAGTAGGCTATTCCATCTTCTGAGAATGAGAGAAACGGGACCTGCCTAGTAAGGAAGGCAATTAAAAATCAACTGGTGATGGAAGAAACAAATCAGCCAGAAACTACAGTACAGAAATACATGAATATAGGACTGAAGTTGATTAGGAATAATGAAGACACTCATATTTACATTGAGATAAATTATCCCTAATTAAGTTATAGAGAACTATGTGTTATTCTTTTATATAATTTAAGGAAAGGAAAGTGCACTGACAATTACCATGTTCATTGCTCAAAATGAACCATTAATATAAATGATTCAAAGACAGAATCACAAACATTTAGTAAAATTTTAATATCACTGTTGTATATTTGAATAGGCAGTAGCATCCCACTGAGAATTTACCTAGCAATTCTCAAATTTCTGATTAACACTGGCTCTGACTACTGGGACACCTCACTGATGATCACAGCTCCACTTTTCACCTTGCCATCACTGAGACTTGGAACTTACCCTGAGTGGGATGCAGCTCTTTGCTTGCTTGACATTGCTCAGATCATGACACACACAGGAAACTATGCCTTTGTTGAGCCCTCTGGGCAAATTCAGTGATAAACATATGAAACTGCAAAAACAAACAAAAACCAAAAAAAAAAAACTGCAATAAACATAAACATAGGGGTGCGTATATGTTTTTAAATTAATGTTTTCATTTTCTTTGGGTAAACACCCAGTAGTGGAGTTACTGGATCATACAGTAATTCTATTTTTAGTTTCCTCAATAAATTGAAAATAGAATTAACATTTCATCTCATAATACCACTACTGGGTATTTACTAATTCAAAACATGTATGTGTTTATTGTAACATTATTTATAGTAGCAAAGGTATGAAAGCAACCCTAGTGTGTCCATCAATAGATGAATGGATAAAGAAGACATGGTGTGTGTGTGTGTGTGTGTGTGTGTGTGTGTGTGTGTGTGTGTGTGTGTATATATATAACGAAATACTATTCAGCCATTTAAAAGATCTTAACGTTCATGGCAATAAGGAAGGACCTATAGGTTATCATACCAAGTGAAATAAGTCCAACAGAAATACAAATACCATGATTGCACTTATATGTGGAATCTAAAAAAACAAAACAAATGGACAAACAAAACAGAGACAAACCCACAAATACAGAGAACAAATTGATGGTTGCTGAAAGGAAGGAGGGATGGGGGATGGACAAAATGGGTGAAGGGGAGTGGTAGCTACAGGCCTCTAGTTATGGAATGAATGAGGATAAAAGTCACAGCATAGGGGACAGAGTCAATGGTATTGTAATAGCATTATATGGTGACAGATGATAGCTACACTGGTACGCAGGTGCCCCTTCGGATCACATTTGTATCTTTGGGGTAAGTACCCAGTAGTGCAATTGCTGGGTCATAGTTTATCAAGAGATTTTTACTTAAAATAACCACATGTAATCTCTAATCAAGAGCTTTTAACAATACTGTTTTCACTTGATAATCATCATCAAAGGGAAACTTTCACAAGTTGGTGATAAAAAATATAAAATTATTTGTACAATCTTTCAATGACTTATAACAGTTAGAATAATCTTTAAAGGACCTAATATCCTTCTCTGCCTTTTTTAATAAAAGCAATGTAGACTTTTCTATGATAATGCTAATGGATTAACAAAATGATTCATACCGAGTATTACAAAATAATAATAAAGTCTAATTTGTATAAATCACAAGATTGCTAGGAGAGTACATTCTATAAATAGTTTGGATATCACTAGAGGGGAGCTATGGCTATAAATGAACAAAAATATCACTGTGCATTTACAGCCAAGTCTGTATGAGGACCTAGGTCTGGAGCTGTACCCACCAGGGGCCCCCACCAAGTTTCCTTCTTCTCACCCTGGCTAGTCATACCCGTACTACACATCACCTTCTTAGATACCTGGAAGAAGACTTTCCCAATAGCTATACACTTGTCCACATTTATATTAGTACCCTATGCAGCTGCCTACTGAGATCCACATCTTCATTGGTCACCCTTACTCTCAGCACATGATGGTAGACAAGGAGCTTCAGATATTGTTCATCATGTCACCGTTCAGTAACAGAAGGTTTATCATCAGACTCTGGTGTATTTGAATCACCCTCCAAAGAACCCAAGAATAAGCAGCACTTAGCAGAAGATAAATAAGCTGAGAGTTTTCATCATCACCTTGGCAGTTTGGAGACCAATTTCTCAAGGAAAATCTAAATTCAATTTATGGAACAGTAGTTGGGAATGCCTGAAAATATAAAGGGATGGATTCTGTACTCAAACAGAGAACCAACTCCGGCTCTGCCGTGTATTAGCTTTGAGACTTTAGAGAATTTACCTAATCTCTCTCAAGTCATTCTGCAATCTGTATAAAGTAAGAGAATAGAATGTAGCAGGGAGCCGGGGAGACAAATTAGGGAGGAGACAGAGAGGATGGGGAAGGATATGTTAGAAAGCTAGATTCTGGTTTGTTTAAGTTTTCAGGATGTAAGCAGGAATAGATATTGTATCTAGAGATCTGTTCTAGAATTTACTCATTTTACATATGTTTATTGGTTATCAGGCAAAACAAAACAATTCTGACTTTGTGAGAACTTAAATTCTCACAAGTTAAATTCTCTTTAAGTTGGTACATACTGATTACAAGCTAAAAAGTAAATAAATGAATTAAAGGGTACAGTGTAAGTACAAAGTAAAATTAATCAATGAAGAGGGCTAAAGCACAGGATGGGAGGGCATGCTGACAAATGGAAGGAGGAAGATCCAGGAGGGCCCTACATGTAAACAATGACTGGGAGGGTTTTAGGGAACAAGCCACATAGAAATCTGGGAAAGAATACTCCAAGAGGATGAACTGCAAGTGAAGAGGCTTTTCAGGGAGTGTGCCTGCAAGTGGGCTGGAGCAGAGTTTCTGAAGGAGAAGGTTGGAAGGGACCACATTAGAAAGTGACACCAAAGAAGGTTTAGCTGAGGCTTTATACCTAAGATATTGGTTGAGAACACCAGTGGAGCAGGGGCAAAGTAAGAGGAAAAGAAGGCCAAAGACTGAGGTCTTGGACATTTTAATATTAAGGAGTAGAAGAAACTGGGAGAGCCAGCAAAGGAGATTGAGAAGGAGCAAAAGTGAAATCAAAAGAGTGACATCCTAGAAGTGAAAACAAATTAAATATTCCAATAAAATGGAGTGATCCTTGATATTCTGCTTTTAAATGAAGTAAAATGATATTTGAGAACATCATTGCACTTACCATCATGGAGATCATTTTTTTAATCATAAAAAGACCAATTTAAAGTGAGTTCAATAAATAATGGTATAAGAAAAAACAGATACAGTGCAAATAGACAGTCCCTTATTAAGAGACCAAGGTGAGGGGTGACTGGGTGGCTCAGTGGGTTAAAGCCTCTCCCTTCAGCTCAGGTCATGATCTCAGGGTCCTGGGATCCAGCCCCGAATAGGGCTGTCTGTTCAGTGGGGATCCTGCTTCCCCCTCTCTCTCTGTTTGCCTCTCTGCNGAATAGGGCTGTCTGTTCAGTGGGGATCCTGCTTCCCCCTCTCTCTCTGTTTGCCTCTCTGCCAACTTGTGATCTCTCTCTCTGTCAAATAAATAAACGAAACCTTAAAAAAAATAGAGAGAGAGGGAGCGGCAAGATGGCGGAGGAGTAGGAGACCGATTATCATCAGGTCCCAGGA
>LNAC01000970.1:0-58066 GCA_002007465.1 Ailurus styani
AGAAGAGACCTTGAACTGGGGGGAGAAGAAAGAGGGAAAAAACCAAAATACAAAAAAAAAATCAAACAAACAAAAACAAAAAATAAAATAAAACAAAACCAAACCATTTATCTATATCTATATTATCTATTTCTGTTTCTATATCTATGTCTGTCTCTGACTCTATCTCTATATCTNTATACTGGTGAATTGTATATGTGTATGTATACATAAAATAAGGTTAAATACAATGAAGGGATAAAATATGACTATAACAATGAAAATTTAAAAAGATGAAAAAGTGTTGATAAGATATAATAGTTAAAAACGTTAAAATAGGAAAAAGGAAAAAATTTAAAAGGAAAAAGTAAGAAAAAAATTCAAAGAATTTAACTTTGAATGACTAAAGAATCATGGGGGGAAAGCCATTAATTCTCTGTGTAGCTTTCCCCTAGCTCTGGAGTTCCACAATTCTCAGCTATCTATGAACTTGACTTTGGTTGGATGTTTTTTTCTGGTCTTCTGGGGGAGGGGCCTGTTGCTGTGATTCTCAAGTGTCTCTGCCTGAGGCAGAATCGCACTGCCCTCACCTGGGGCCAGGCTAAGTAATCAGCTCAGTTTCGCTCTAGGGAGCTTTTGTTCCCTGAACTCTTTCCGTACTGCGTTGGAGGACAGGAATGAAAATGGCGGCTCCCAGTCTCTGACCCCGAGAAGCCAAGAGCTCGGGGCCTCAGTCCTCAGTGCACCTCAGAGAAAAGCAGTCCATCCCTCCCTTCTCCTGGTCTGCAGCCACTCTCAGAGCTCACCTGGCCTGTGACCGAGCTCCTCTATCTCTGGCGTGTGCCCCCGTTTAGAATCTCCAAACCTGGCAGATTCCTGTAGCCACTCCTGTGCCACCCCTCCCGGAGGAGGAAGGAGGGGTCTCTCTGGGTCTGCCACCCATGGGGTCCATGCTCACAGAGCAGTGGCCTGACTGTGCTTTGGATCATGGCCCAAGGTAACACTGAGCTGAGAGACACCTTCTCAGCTTGGCTCCATGTCTCCCCCAGACTTCTCTCTGATACCTGGGAGCTCGGTCGTGCTCAGACACCCCTGGTCTTTTTGTGTCCCTGTGGGTCCTGAGACCACACTGTGTCTTCAAGGGCTTCACCCCCCGCTTGGCCTCTGGGGCGATGTTCCTCAGTGGAGCCGACTTCTAACAGTTCCGAGTCTGTGCTCTGCTGCTCTCTCACTTGCCAGGAGCCAGCCCCTCCCCCTGGGGTCTATCTTCCTGTCGCTTCTGATTCACTTCTCTGCACATCCTACCTTCTGGAACATGGTCGATTTTCTGTTTCCAAAATCGCTGCTCTTCTTCTCTTCGATCTCCTGTAGAATTTGTAGGTGTTCAGAATAGTTTGATAGCTATCTGGGTGAATTTCTGGGACCTGATGATAATCGGTCTCCTACTCCTCTGCCATCTTGCCACTTCCTCTCTTTTAGCTATTTAAAAACACATCTAGGAGATCATGGCCCATCAGTCCATTAGAAGATTCTTCATTCGTTCTGGGACTGCATAGTATTCCATTGTGTATATGACCTGTGATTTAGTTCATTGGTTCCATATTGATGGTCATTTAGGTTGCTTTCAAACTTTCCATTATAATACACACATGAGTATAATACAGGTTAAATTCCCAAAGGTAAGATTGTTGAGTCAAAGGATATGAGCTTTGGTAGTTTAGATGCATACGGCTAGATTTCCTTCCATTGAGGGACCAGTTGACATGGCCACTAAATGTATTGATATTTACCACACACTTGCTGCCATAATATATCATCCACTTTTTTGACATTTGCAATTTTTTAAAAAGATTTTATTTATTTATTTGAGAGAGAAAGAACTAGTGGGGAGGAGGGGAAGAGGGAGAGAGAGAGAGAGAGAAGCAGGGAGCCTGACTCAGTGCTCGATCCCAGGACCTGGAGATCATGACCTGAGCAGAAGGAAGATGCTTAACCAACAACTAAGCAACCCAGGCGCCCCTGACATTTGCAATTTTATAAGTGAAAAAAAATGGTGTCCATTGAAATTTTAATTTGCATTCTTCTTATAATAAGTGGATTTGAACATCTTTTCATGTTTAAAATCCATTTTCATTTTGGAGGCATTCCCATGCCCCTCCCCACTCCTATCCATATCTCTTATCTTGTCTATTGGGTTATGTTTTTATTGAAAAGGAGCCATTTCTAGATTAGCTCTTTGTTAGTGATGTGAGCTGCAAAACGTGTTGCCATGCAGACACTGAAACATCCATATGTAGTTCAATGGCTCAATCTTTTCTTTAATGGCTTCTGTTTTGTTTTACAGTTAAAAAGTATTCTGCATGCCAAGATGATGTAAAAAATTATTCTGTGGAGTCTTCTAACTCTTCCATGATTTAAGTTTTATATTAAAAATTTAAATCCATACTACATTTACACTGGTGTAAGATGTGAGGTATGACTTCAACTTCATTTTTCCCACAGGTGGTTATCCAGTTGTTCGGATATCAGATTTTCTGCACCGATTTGATGGACTGTCCTTTCCATACACTAAATTTTCATTTGTGCTTGGGTTTATTTATCGGCTTTAAGTTCTGTCTCATTGATCTGCCTGTCTACTTCTCATCAGTACCATACTAGTGTAGTTATTAATCATAATATGTCAATTTTTGCCTGGGCTGTCCCATTATTACTCTTCTTTTTTTTAGAAATGTCGTGACTGCTTTGATTGCTTATTTCTCTCTATAATCTGTACAATCAGGTTACCTACCTAAATAATCTTGTTGGTGTTTTATTTGGATTGTTTCTTTATAAGCTATTGATTTATATAGTAAGTTAGGGAGAAATGACATTATGTTATTTCCCAATCCAAGAGTATGATGAGCCTTTTTATTTGCTCAGGATATTTTTAATATGTCCTACAGATTAGTTCTTATTGACTTTGTTTCTAAGTAGTTTTTTTTTATTTTTTCTATTGTAAATTACTCTTTTCTTTAATACATATTCTCATTGGTTGTGGTTAGTGTATGTTGAAGGATATTGAGTTAATAATTTTGTATTATTACTACATTTTCTTACAGTTTTTAAGAAACAGAGAGTGGCAGTTTTATTCATTAGAAATTAGCTTTCCCCCTCTTCCCTTTAGTATTTTTTATGAGATAAATTCTTTATCACTGGTCAGGTCGTTTTCTTGTGCAAGTGACTGATGTTGAATATTCTTCACTTTGACAGAACTCATTAACTGATTTGTCATGGGTGTCCTTCCAGTGGTAATAGTTTCTTAGGAATTTTATGTTATTTATGTCGATGCCATTTTTCCCCCAGTTAAATCAGCAAGAAAATTAGTTTTCACAATGAATTCCAGGATTCACTTCCCCTCACTGATTGAATTATCAAACAGTACAAGAGCCTCTTCATCATAATCCATTACTTCGAGTAGAAATCTCTTTTCTGCTATTTAATGAATTATTGCTTTTTGTATGATCTGAAATTTCTTTTGGTTACAATTTGCTTCTTGATATCAGAACAATTTCTATCAGTTTCTTTGTTTCTATTTGTCACTTTTGTTTCATATTTTAATAGAATTTATATGTGAATTTTCTCTCAGTTTTTTATTAGGTAAATTTAAAGGTGAGAAAAGAAAGTCCCTTTTGCATATATCCAGAAAAGGAATCTGTACGTATGTGTCAAAAACATCTTTCAGTGGCAGTTACAATGGCATATTTAAGCTTTAATAAGCTTTTAAGAAACATTTTACATTTTGTAGTATTCTGGGTTCTCTTCTCTGTATTTGAAAATACATTTTAGACTCCTTGAAATGTTGTTTACTCATGCTGTGAGGCTTGAGTAGAGCATTTTGGGGACCCTGATGAGAGCTGGGCACTCATTCAGTGAGGGTTGAGTGGTCTGCATTTCTGTGTATACACTTCTGTGTATAATCAGTTGCTGTTAGCATCCTGCTGTGGGCTGGCTCCCAGGAATATCTTCCCACCAATCCTATGGTTGGCTGTGAGGATGCAGGAGCCTGTTCTGTAGTCACCTCTTCCAAGACAGAGTAGAAAGAGACGGTAGTCCTAGTGGATCTCAGTTAAGAGATCTCATCTTTGCAAATATTCAGGAACATGCAGCCACATGAAGGCTCGAGCTCTTCATGGCAGTTGAAAGGATGGCACAGGTGAGCAGGGGTGTGGCTGAGACACGGCCTCTTCAGCCTTGTGCAATTCACCTCGGCCGATGCACCTGCACAGGCCCTGTGGCTTCTCCAATTTCTCTTAGAGAATCAAAGGTCCTTGGGTGACTTTTGACTTCCAGACTCCATCTCAGCTGGGTAATGAGAATGCCCAGGCCTGTGTGATAATGAAATCTCCTAATTTGATTCAAAATTACATACTTTTGGCTTCCTCTGCTGGGCCTTGTGCAGATTGGAGCTGGGATGGCTTATAAACTCATTTGCTCTGAGTACAGATTTTATTTTGATAATATTTTTGTTGATTTTCTTATTCTTTTCCATGTAAACAATCATATTGTCTGAAAATGATAGTACTTTTGCTATTCCTATGTTGCTTTTTTTAGCTTTCATTTCTTCCTCCTGCCTAATTGTTTTGGTTAGCGTGCAGAAGAGTTAACACGGCAGGCCTGAACTGCTTTCCTTGGAAAAGGAAAGGTCTGCTTGCCAGGTTGGCCCTCGGCTCTCTGGAACTGGGGTTTTCGGAGCATCCCACTGTTCCCAGAACTGATGAGTGGCTCCAGGTACCTAAGCTGTTTGTGCAAACAACATGGTCTATGCTAAACACCTACTTTCCTTCTGGGCGTCTGGAAAATGGGTACTTGCCAGCTAGAGGCTGCTTACATGATCAGCCCCAATAGAAACCTGAGCAATGAGTGTCTCGTGAGCTTCCGTGGTTGGCAGCATTTCACACGGGGGACTTAATCCTGTGCTGTCTCCCCTGGGAACGTACCCTTGGAAGCTTGTGTCTGGTTTCCTCCCGGTTTCTCCTGGACTTTCCTCTGGAAAAGCCACAAGAGCTTTTCCCCTTTGATGATTGTGCTTGTGTCCTTTTGCTATAATAAATCACAGCCATGAGGATGACTGGGCAGTCCTGTGAGTCTTCTTAGTGAATTACTGAACCTGAGGACACTGGCAGAACCAGAAATTGTATTTTTGGTGGAACCACATATCCACCCTGAGAAATGCCTTCCTCCATGCCATATTAAGATAAATTATTAGCCCACAAAGTGGTATATTTAGAAGGTCTCACTTTCTTATTGTGTAGCTGAAATACTGTCTCCTGCAAAGTTTATCCGCCAGAGCTCCTGATGGAGAAGGTCTGGGACCGGGGACCTGGGCACCTGCATACTAACCAGCACCCCTGGGATCTGGACCTGATTGGTCATTACGCAGCCCGTGTGTCTGCCTTTCTCATCTTGGAGGTTGTCCCAGGAGGTTTCTCTTCTGTTCTTCTCAAATCCCTTTTGTACCCCATCCCTGGCCCCATCCCTGTGCCACCCACTCACAAGGATTCCTGGTTCCTCTTTGGATTCCTGGTTTCCTTATTTTCCAGCTCACTAAACTTTCCTGTCCTGGTGGATGTCTGCTGGATCTAGTTCAACACTAAATAGGTTAAGAGGTAGTCAAAATTCCCTGATAGGACGCAGAGGCGCCCATCATCAGCTCCAGCTCAGGCTACTCACTTTCTCTTTCCTCTAGGATGGGCCCGACTTGAGACTGTCCAAATGCACAGTGGTGGTTAATGCTGCTTAGACCTTTCCCTGGCACCCCATCTACACCCAGATAAGAAGCTTCAGTTTAATTCAGGGACAGTGATGGTCCATGGAAAGTTCTTTTCAAGATTAAAGCCATAATGAATCTGAGAGTATTGGAATGTGATGGCGAAGATGTTTTGATATCAAGGGTGAACAGTGGGAAAGTGGTACAGCCATCTGATGTGAACTAATGAGACCCCTGACAAGAGCCAGTGCTAACTGGGACCTTGGTGGAGGAGGAGGACACAGTTGATCATGATGAGACAGAGTCAAAACCATTTTTTTAAATTTTATTTTTTTCAATGATCCAAGATTCATTGTTTATGCACCACACCCAGTGCTCCATGCAATACATGCCCTTCTTAAATACCCACCACCAGGCTCACCCATTAGCCCACAAAGTGGTATATTTAGAATATATACCTCCCTCCTCCCCTCCATAACCCTCAGTTTGTTTCTCAGAATCCACAGTCTCTCATCTTTCATCTACCCCTCCAATTTACCCTGATTCACCTTTCCTTTCCATCTCCTTCAGTCCTCCATTTTATTCCTTATGTTCCACAAGCAAGTGAAACCATATGATAATTGACTTTCTCGGCTTTACTTATTTCTCTTAGGATTATCTCTTCCAGTTCCATCCATGTTGATGCAAAAGTTGGTTATTCATCCTTTCTGATGGCTGTGTAATATTCCATTGTAACTATGGACCACATCTTCTCTATCCATTTGTCTGTTGAAGGGCACCTCAGCCTTTTCCACAGTTTGGCAATTGTGGACATTGCTGCTATGAACATTGGAGTACATATGGCCCTTCTTTTCACTATATCTGTATCTTTGGGGTAAATACCCAGTAGTGCAATTGCAGGGTCATAGGGTGGCTGTATTTTTAATTTTTTGAGGAATATACACACTGTTTTCCAAATTGGCTGCACCAGCTTGCATTCCCACCAACAGTGAAAGAGGGTTCCCCTTTCTCCACATCCTCTCCACTACTTGTTGTTTCCTGTCCTGTTGATTTTCACCATTCTAATTGGTGTAAGCTGGTATCTCAGTGTGGTTTTGATTTGAGTTTCCCTGATGGCTAGTGATGATGAACATTTCTTCATGTGTCTGTTGGTCATTTATATGTTTTCTTTGGAGAAGTATCTGTTCATGTCTTCTGCCCATTTTTTGACTTGATTATCTGTAAAATCTTTCCAACTGTGGAGTCAGTTTCTTGTTTTCAAGACCAACAGATTCTTGCAGGCTCCTCTGCCCACCCCCCAATCCACTCTGCACACCACACCCAGAATAAGCCATTTTCATCAGAGCGCTCTGTTCAATATCAGGAGTGGGTTCCATTTGCCTGGATTGTTTTCAAATCCCTCCCAAATTGGGACCCACTAATCTGTCTATAATTCTTCAATACTATATTTAAACATCCTAGTGTGGGGCCATACATATAGCATATGCACAACCCCCTCCATGCCAGATTTCCTCACTGTCTCCGATAGACATAGTTTCTGTTCATCTTGTTGCCACCTCCCTAATGCCACCATTTCCTCTTTCATGCAGTTGTCACCCCAGAAAGCCTGGCAGAGGATTGGGCTGTTCTGGAACGAACATAGGTTTTAGGGTTCCTTTTAATGTCAAGTTCCAAGTACTTTTGGCAGCCCTGGGGCTGTCCTCAAAATGCCCAAGGAGCAAATGCAAGTGAGGCATAGCTAATCTGGAGGATAGTCAGGTGAGCTCTTACATGGCTGATCTGAGGCTATCTTAATCCACCAAACCCTGTCCTTCTTAGCAACTCCAGACTGACCAAGAGAGGTACTGTTACAGTTAGCAATCAACAGAGTGAATTTAAGTAGAATCTACTTTTCACATTGGAACCGTAAGACATTTTCAGAGATCAAGTTTAATCAGAGCCTTGCATTCATTCAAGTACAGAGCTGTAGCAGCATATTTTCAAAAATTAACTATTTTATTTATATAAATAATTTGAACTTATTGTAAAATTATAAAAATTAAGTTAGTAGTCAAAAGTTATTAAATAAAAGGTTCTTCTGAAATTGCCCAATTACATCACTTTGTTGGGAATCCTTTCCAATAATTTACACATAATATAATTATAATATCTATATATAACTGCATATGTGTGCTTTTCTTTCACAAATGAGAATTAATCCATGTATATTATTGTTTTGTTTTCACTTATCCATATAAGTCAGATATTTTTCCTGTTGGGATATAGAGATAACTCATGTTGTTTCCAACAGGTACAGGGTATTTTGCTATATGGATGTTCCAGTATTTATTTTAGTGGTCTCTTCCTCTTAGACTTGTTTTTTCCCAAGTTCTTTTGCTATTAAAGACAATACTGAAATATTTTTATGCAAAGATAGCATTGTATACTTTTGAAATTTTAACTGTAGGAGAAATTCTGTAGAGCCAGTTTGGTTTAGTACAGAAATCAGAGAGTTTTGGAATCATAAGGACTTCAGTTTTAATCTTGATCCCACCATCCAGTAACAGGGTGAATCTGGTGCCATTTACTTAATCTCCTTCATTTGGGATAATAGTGCTCCCTTGCAGTGCTGTAGCGAAGATTTAATAATATATACAGAGTATAGATAGGTAGCCATCTTGTCCTGGAGTTTTGTTTGTTGGGAGTTCTTTGATTACTCATTCAATTTATTTGCTGGAAGTCAGTCTATTCAAATTTTCTATTTCTTTGTGCTTTGATTTTGGTAGCTAATGTGTTTCTAGGAATTTATCCATTTTTTTCTATATTGTCCAGTTTGTTGGCATACACTTTTTCACAATATTCTCTTATAATTGTTTGTATTTCTGTGGTGTTGGTTGTTATTTCTCCTCTTTCATTTGTGATTTTGTTTATTTGGGTCCTCTCCCTTTTTCTTTTTTGATGAGTCTGGCTAGAGGTTCATCAGTTTTATTGCTCTTTTCAGAGGACTAGCTCTCGGTTTCATTGACCTGTTCTATTGTTTTGTTTTGTTTTGTTTTAGTTTGGATATCACTTATTTCTGCTCTACTCTTTATTATTACCTTCCTTCTGATGATTTTGGGTTTGTTTTCTTTTTTTTTCTAGCTCCTTTAGGTAAGATTAGGTTGTCTATTTGAGATTTGTTTGTTTGTTTGTTTCTTGAGGTAGGCTGGTATTGCTATAAACTTCTTTCTTAGAACTGCTTTTGCAATATCCCAAAGATTTTGGACCATTGTATTTTCATATGTCTCCATGCAATTTTTGAATTCTTTGATTCTTGGTTGACCCATTCATTGTTTAGGAGCCTATTATTTAAACTCCACATATTTGTGGTCTTTTCAGTTTTTTTTTCTTGCAGTTGATTTCTACTTTTATAGCGTTGTGGTCAGAAAAGACGCATGGCATGACTTCAATCTTTTTGAATTTGTAGTGAATTGTCTTGTGGTCTAATATGTGATCTATTCTGGAGAATGTTCCATGTGTACTTGAAAAGAATGTATTTTCTGCTGTTTTAGGATGGACTGTTTTGAACATATCTGTTAAATCCATCTGGTCCAATGTGTCATTCAAAGCCATTTTCCCTTGATGATTTTCTATTTAGAACTGTCCATGGATGGAAGTGGGGTGCTAAAGTCCCCTACTATTATTGTATTACTATTGATTAGTTCCTTTGTGTTTATTAATAACTGTTTTATGTATTTTGGTGCTCCCATATTGGATGCATAAACATTTACAATTGTTATATCTTCTTGTTGGGTCATCCTCTTTATTATTATATAGTGCCCTTCTTTGTTTTAAAATCTACCTCATCTGATAAAAGTCTTTGTTTTAAAGTCTATTTGGTCTGATACAAGCATCGTTACCCTGGTTTTCTTTTGACATCCATTTGCATGTTTCTCCATTATCTCACTTTCAATCTGCAGGTGTCTGAAATGATTCTCTTGTAGGCAGCATATAGATGGGTCTTTTTTTTTTTTTTAAATCCATTGTCACCCTATGTCTTTTGAACAGAATGTTCAGTCCATTTACATTCAAAGTAATTATTGATAAATATGTATTTTTGTCATTTTTAAGATTTGCTTTATAGTTGTTTTTGTAGGTTTTTCCCGATCTTTCATTCTCTTGCTTTCTTTCATGGTTTGCTAGCTTTCTTTAGTGATATACTTAGATTTCTTTCTCTTCATTCTTTGCATATCTATGACTGGTTTTTGATTGTGGTTGCCATTAGGTTTGTATATAATATCTTCAGCATATAGCAGTCTATATTAAGTTGATGGTGGCTTAAGTTTGAGCCCACTCTTTACTATTCTCCCCCCATCTCTGATGTATATGGTGTCATATTTTATATCCTTTTATTTTATGAATCCCTTGACTGATTTTTCAGAAATATTTATTTTTATTGCTTTTGTGTGTTTTACTTATCATACTCTCCCATATGGTTTTTTCTTTCTAGTCAAGGAGTCCCCATTTTAATATTCCTTGTAAGGCTGGTTTAGTGGTCATGAACTCCTTTATTTTTTGTTTATCTGAGAAACCCTTTATTTCTCCTTCTATTCTAAATGATAGCCTTGCTGGATATAGTATCTTTAAGTGCAGATTATTTTCTCTTTCAGCACTTTGACTCTATCATGCTACTCCTTTCTGGCCTGAAAAGTTTCTGCTGAAAATCTCCTGAAAGCCTTATGGGGTTCCCTTCCATGTAACTCTCTTCTTTTCTCTTGTTGCTTTAAATTTTTTTCTTTATCACTATTTCTTGCCATCTTAATTACTATGTGTCTTGGTGTATACTTCCTTGGATTAATTTTTTGGGGGAAACTCTGTGCCTCCTGGATCTGATATCTATTTCCTTCCCCAGATTAGGGAAGTTTTCAGCTATTATTTCTTCAAGTACTCTCTGCCCCCTGTTGTCTCCTTCTTCTGGGATTCCTATAATGTGAATGTTATAACACCTGATGGAGCATAACTTCAGTGGAAGTCCCTAAGACAATTCTCAGTTTGCATAATTTTTTTCTCTTTCATTGTTCTGCTTGGTTATTTTCCATTACTATGTCTTTCTGCTCATTAATTCACTGCTCTTCCTCTTCTAGTCTGCTATTTATTCCATCATGTGCATTTTTAATTTCATTTATTGTGTTTTTCATCTCTGATTGGCTCTTTTGTATCTTTTGTTAAGGGTTTCACTGATATCCTCCAGTCTTTTTGCAAGTCCAGTAAGTATATTTATAATCATTTCTTTAAATTCTCTATCAGGCATATTACCTATATCTTTTTCACTTAGGTCTCTTGCTATGATTTGGTCCTATTCTTTCATTTGGGACACATTCCTCTGTCTCCTCATTTTATCTTTATCTCGGCATCTGTTTCTGTGTGTTAGGTAAGTCAGCTGTGTCTCTTGGTCTTGAAGGTAATGACCATATGAAGAAGAGGTCCTGCAGTGTCCTGCAGTGTGGTCTCCCCTGTTCCCTAGGGCCTGGCCCTTCAGGGGGTGTCTCCTATGTGTGTTGTATATGCCCTCCTGCTGGGTCCTGGCCTCTCTTTCCTGTAGTACAGTTGTCTGCCAAGACTCTTTTTGCCTGTTGTGGGGAGCGTTTTGTCCCCAATTGGGTGGGACACTTTTTAACAAGGTGTGTGCTGGTCTGCTTGTGAAATGAGATGGCTGCCACCGCTGCCAAAACTGAGGCTTCACAGAAGGCATGGGTCAGGAGACACAAGGCTTGTCTTCTGGGAGAGGGGCCCTACAGCACAGGGACTGAAGTAAGCATGACTGGACAGGGTGGATCCATGGAAGCACAGGGAGCAGGGCTTGGTATAAGCAAGTAAGTTACTTAGTGAGTGTTGGCATGGTGCTGGTTCCTGCTGGTGACTATGTGTTTAAGCTGAGGGGTGGGAAGGAAAATGGTGCTTGCCAGCTCGTTTGTTCCTGAAGGTCTCCTCATGATCTCTGCCTCTCCAGGTCATGCTCTCAGGTGAGTAAATAATGTTCCTTCCCATCTATCTCTGGGATTTTTCAAACTGTTGCTTCCAGGCTGTATCTCCACTGGCTGTCTGCTGTCTCTTTATGGGTAGGGAGTCAGCTTCCTAACACCCTCTGAGGTCTCCCAGAACCAAGCAAGCTGAATTGCAAAATTCCAGTCTTTAAGTCCAGCTGGTCATAAGAACTTGTGAAATTCAGCCCCTCCTTCTTTCAAAGCTGAATATTATGGCAATTTGTTTAACGTGTGTGGGCTCCCCAGTGTGACAGTCTGTTTCTTGCCCTTCTCTGCAACCCTAGCTCTCCCCTGTTGCAGATGGCTATGGTCTGTTTTACTCCCAGACTGCATCTTTGCTCTTCCTACCTTCTTTGATGTGGTCTCTTCTTTACCTTTAGCTATAGAGTTTGTTCTGCCAGTCTTCAGGCCACTTTTTGAGTTATTATGCTGATGTGAGTGTTACCTAGTTGTATCTGTGGGAAAAGGCAAGCTTAGGTCCTCCTACTCCACCATCTTTCCAGCCTAATTGTCCTCTTTTGAGGTTTAAGGAACTAGTGCTTGTAAAGTGCTTAGATGAGATATGGAACTTAGCAAGTGCTAAGTAAATGTTTGTTAGAGAAATAAATTATTTAGGGGCCCCTCTGTCTAGAAGACCCTTAGGCTTGTTAAGTGGGTTCACCATAAAATATTTCAAGCAGGGTGCTCAGTTCAGGTGAGAGAGCTGAGATTTGGGGAATTAGAGCTAATAACTATAAGTAGCATAGTCGCTTTTCCTGACCAACAGGTTTCTTGCCAGACCTAAGTATCACAAGGCTCAGAAATGACACAGGTTCATTATAAAAACTCTATTGTTTCCAATGTAATTACAGCTGAGAATGGAAGCCAGGGCTCCTTTCTTCACTTCATTTATTGTGGTTATACCAGCATGCTCTGTTTTACCTTCAAGCCATAAGGTCATACTCCAAACACACTTGAGCCATCTCTTCCTTGGCAAAGATAACTCTAAAGCTGCTTGGAAGGCAATGTTTACACTAATCTTGCCTCAGTAGGAGCTTTGGGGCCACAAGGAGGAGGAATTGAAGGAAGAAGAGCTGAGTCATAGAATAGAAAGCCCCCCAAACTGCTCTTGAATTCTTACAAGGCAGCAGTGGTATACGGAATGATGGCTCAGCTATGAAGAGCTCGGTGTTCTCTATGACATCAGAGACTAGAGGTCCCCTTCGGAGATCCCCTGTGATGGGCCTCAGCCATGAGTACTGCCTGAAGTCTCTGCCTATTCCTGTGGGTGTTTGGGAAACTCAGCTCTTTTAAGTAAATCTATCTTGGGTGGAAGGAGAGGTGTCTTGGCCTGAGCTAGGACTCCTGGACTTATTTCTAGATTCACCCGCTGTCTTTCTTTCTGATGTTGGAGTAGTCATTTAATCCCCATCCTGGTCTTTTCTTGCCTATCTCTAAAATAGCCATTCAAGAAACTGCTAAGTCCCTAAGCTAAAGTGAGGACTTGATGATGCCCAGGAATGGTTCATACTCAATGCTGCTGAGAAAGGGAGAATATCACTCAGTCTGCTTCCCTCTTCTCCTCCTTCTCCTAACAGGAAGGAGTTCAGTTCATCTTTGGAACACAGTCAAGAGATTTGGAAAGTAATAGAAAAATCTTACTTACTTAAGAAGCCTTTAGAAAGGACTCACTCATGAAGTGGTGGGATCTTTAGATATTCTTTGGGCTCTCCCCTTAATTTGCATAGTCACTGGTCAGTCATAAGACAGACAGGTATGTGCCACTTCTGTTGCTGTGGAGTTGAGATGGTTACTAAATTAGAGTTCTTGTATGCAGAATTGTATAAGATCCAGCAAAAATGTCTTTATAAGAGTGCCATTTACAATCTGATAACTTGAAGGCAGCAGTGATTTTCTGTGGTTTAGTAGGAGTCTGACCAGGAATAAATTGTTGCAACCTCTCCATAGGGGAAAAAAAAAATCCTTCCCTAGACCCTTTGATACCACAAGTACTTGCTGGTCTGACCTGACCATCAGCAATAAAGTTCTTTTAAAAACAAAGCTTAATTAACCAGGCAGAAGAAAAGATAAGAGCAGTGTTTTACAACAATTTTGTAATAGATGGGAAGGGAAAAACAGTTCTTTTACGGTATATAGTACACAGCCCTCTACCCTGGGAAAAGTCATAACATGAAGTGATAATCATACTGTATACTGTTTTTCTCTGTAGCAGAGACTGATGTCCATTTCAAGAGTAACCTCCACCCTGGTCTGGAAACAGAAGTAGGATTGCTGCCAAATGTCAGAGGAGACACGCTGCTCACTAAGACCTGCAGTGAGTGTAGGGCCAGCCCACTTGGGAGCCCACCTATTCAGGGCCTGCAGAGTACCCTACCATGTATGCTTAGCAATTTGCATGTTCTCAGTGGGTGACATCTGAAATCCAGATAATGGGCCACCTGAGGGTCAGTGTATGTCATTTGCAGCATTTAGCACAGGATTGATGTTTAGCAGAAGGATGAAGTTTTGTTGTTTGAGAGACTATGTCTTCTTACCAGAATCCACAAGGATCATTCCTGGAAATTGTTCAGGGGAGAGCTGCACAGGATCTAGAGAGGGTGGGGAGAGATGCCCCCAGAAGAAATCTGCCCTGTTGCTACGGTCTGACCTGTGGGAATCCCCTCATATTCTGTCTCTAAGTGTGGTGACCTGTCTCTCTGATCCTCCTCAGTTCATCAAGGTGGAGGGGAAGATGGTGGGCACTTACTCTGCCACAAAGTGCTGAGGAAGGCTTTTCTGGGGTTATCCATGTCCCTTTGAGTTATGGAATTCAAAAATAGGCTTAAGGCTCAGTTAAGAGACTGGTCACATTGAACACTGCAGGAGACAGCCAGGAGAGGCTTATGTGGATGAATTTGAAGACCTCAAGGGAGTTCAGCCAAAAAATGGCAAGAGGAAGGTTTGGAAGGAAGAGGAAGAGGACAGGCATCTAAAGTCCATCTAAATGGCTCCTTGCCTACTTCCGAAGCAGAGGGGAGAGGACACATCATCTCCCAGTTGACTCACCTAGCTGGTTCTCCTTTTGGTGCCTGACCATCACCTACCCAAAAACAGTGCTGGAACATGGATGGGGGAGCCAATTTGTAATTTGTGGTTTGCCCATCATCACTGCAAAGCAAGAGGGACTGAGGGGCTTCGTATCCTTGGGACTGACCTGACTTGGAAATGGGACTCTAGCTCTGCATGGAGGCTGACTGACACAATGTCAAGTAGCAAATGATAGCGCTGCCTCTGAATTTGTGACTACATAAGAGAAAAACACTTGGCTTTGGAGCCAGACAGGCTAGACTGAAATCTAGGTTCTATCACTTGGCATCATGCAGCCTTGAGAAAGTCCTCTCCAAATATCAGAATCCCCATCTGTGAAAGAAAAAAAAAATTCCATTGCTCAAGGTGGTGGCCACTGTAGAACTTGCATGCTCAGAATGGCAGGGAGAAAGTTGTGGCTTTTATGATGAAGGAGAGCTCCTGATCCTGTGTCTTTGTGTCTCTTCTCAGCAAGAAATTAAGCCTCCCAAGTAGTAAGCCTGTGAGATACACATTGTTAAAGGCAGAAGGCACTAAAATATGCATGTGCCAAATGTTGAGAAAGCTTGAGTGTAAGCAGTGTTGTAAATTGGAAACAGCCTTGCAGTGTAGCGTGACTAATTTTATCACTCAGGGAAGTTATTGAAAGTCCTCCGGATCATCCAGATGACTGTACTAAGGAGAACATCTTGGAAATTTCAGATGAGCTTCTGATGCCGTATGTGAACTGCCATGGCTTCATCTGTAATGGTTCGTATCCCCCAAAGTGCATTACTGTAGTGTTTGCAGGCTCACTGATAGTGGTATGGGGAGAGGCCAGGGATGAACTCTCTCCCCAATTCCTACTTCACCCCAGGAAAAATGCTGGCAGGGTTTTCTCTTCCCGAGGTGACTCTGTGATCATGGCATTTTTTGTTCCCTTGCTGGTTCAGGACTGACAGGGCAACCATCTCGGTGGCTGGGTAGGGGGTGTGGAAGGAGGGTAGATGGATAGGGATGAAGGAAGGCTAAGAATTCCCGTTTTTGATCTCAGGTCCCTTTCCCCACCCTCTGGAAAGGGTGCCCTCCAGCCACTGCTCTCTGTCTCTCCCCAGAAGCCTTCACTGAGCTTGTCTGTCTCACACACTACTTCTCTTGAGACTGTTGCCTGCATTTGTCCTCATATTGTAGTGAAGATATACATCCAGCCCCCATCTGCCTGATGTTTTTGACCATCTAGTTCTGAAACCACACTAAACTGAAGTGTAATTTTTGGTTATAAGGGATCAGGACCGTTTTCTCCCTTTACTCCTTTCCCACTTTTCTCAAAGCATAGGCATCCCCTAAAAGTGCCAGGGAGATGTCTCAAGTGCCCAAGGCCATCTGGCTCAGTGAAGTTCCTGTTGGCACATTCCTGGGTGGAAACCAATTTGTTCCACATGCAACCTTTGTGGAAAATGTGACTGCCATGCTGGCAGGGCTCCTCTATTTGGGGGACACTGTGGAACTTTACATGGACAATGCTGCACCTGTATTCTTGGAAAAGTGGTCTTCACTCTGCATGAGGCTACCTCGGGCAACCAACCCTGGTAAGTGCCAGGAAGTTGCCTCATCCCTGCCTTCCGTGGATGCTCCCTGATGCCTTGTCACTGACTAGGTGAACTCCCAGCCCTCCTGAAGCACCTTGCCTGAGACAGGCCTATTTGAAGCCAGTCTACTGTTTTCTGAGCAGCAGCTTTGTGCCAGGGACTCATGGGCGTGGCCTCCTCTAATTCTGACAACCACTCTGCCAAGGAGACATCGGTAGGCTCACTTTACAGTGTGGAAGCTGAAGCTCACACTGGCATATGGACTCACTCAAGGTCACATGGCCTCTGGGACTGGAGACCTGCTCAGCTGGCCCAGTCTCCTACCACACTGCCCTGCACACAGGCCCCTGGCCAGCACAGGCCTGGGTGTGGCAGCAGGCTGCTGAGTTAATGCGCAATGAGAAATGTGCCGTGTGTAGGTGGGAGTGGTTGGATTGACAGCCCAGAAAATACTGCCAGAGCCACACTCAGACTTATGGCTCCTTTCTTTCCTTTCTTGTTTTTAAAATCTGTATCCTGAGGGTCACAGTCCTCGCCCTTAGAATCAGTACAACTGGGAAGTTTTTCTGCTCCTGGCTTTCTGTTTCCATGGATAAAGTGGAAGTGATAAAAATAATAGCAGGACTCTGAAAAATATGGAGCATCAATGTCCAGAAAATATTTATGACTTTGGAAAGTCTATTAACTGAAGGGCTTTTTATGCCAATGATTAAAATGCACAAAAGCCCAAGAAACCCACAATTTCAGAAGCGTACAATTTCAGAAGTGAATTGTAGGAGAGAAAAACAGCAACAGAGTTCAACCAGAGCTTCACTGAGCCTCTCACTATGGGAGAAAAGCCTGGATTCCACAGATTTCATCCCTGTAAACTTTGGTGAGTGAGTGACAAGTCCTTCAGCCAGTAAGATTCCACAGTGGAAGCATGACATCATGGAGGCAAAGGCTCATTGGTTGTCTGGCCTCTGAGATCCAACCCAGGCTGCTGGCATGTGTAAAAACTGCTTTTTGTTGGAATGATGCTTTATCCAGCTTCTAGCATCCATCTGTTTCAGAAGGCACATGTGTGATTTCCCTTTTACCCCGATGAGGGATGCTGTGTGTATTTGCACTGTTATGGCTGCTGATAAGGCCTGCTGATGAACACCACAGCTCAGGAGATCTGTAGTTGAGGGTTTCCCTGAGAATCCTATTCCATCCATTGTAGTATTTCTAGTGTCACCACAGGACAGATAGGTTTTATTGGATCAGGAACTGGGAAAGACAGTTTTAACAGTTGGCTTAGTGACTGGAGGTTTAGGTGTATATTAACCTCCCAAAGCAGTTGGTGCCCAGACTGTTGCAGTTAGAAGGTTCTTCTCCCCAGGGATGTTGTAGTAGTACCTCTCCTTGGCTGAACATTGATGGGAAGAACCCTGTAGATTCTACACATAGGAGGATGGGGGAGGGGCATCTGTTCTGGGAAATTCAAACTCCTGCTCCAGGAAAGCATTTCCACTGAGAATGGAATCATTGGTGTCTGGGAAGGATCTAGTTAGAACTGGGAAGAAGGGTGATGTGTGTTTGTCTTGTCTGTTATTTTCACATATTTGAAGTCATATGGCAATAAAACTTGCACAGAGAGAGAAACCCAAGGCCACAGATGGGCTTTATTTTCCCCCTTGCATTGCGATTTGAGGGAGAGACCACTAGATTTGAAGTCAGAAGAGCTGGATACAAATACTGGCTCCAAAGTTATCAGATGTATGACTTTGGGCAAGTCTCCAGGCCTCCTAGGGTCTTGACTTTCTCAGATATAGCAAACTGTTGATAAAAACACATTTCTTATATGTCTGATATGAGAACCAAATTAAGTAATTTGAGTCTATGCCCTTAACCACTAAAGGAGGGATGTGGTGTCAGGCCAAGACAAAAGCCCTCCTGGGAGATATGGTTTTATATTCTTCTGGTTTTAAATACCATAACTAATATCACGGGGTGGTTGTCAGAGAATTGTAAATATGGATTGCTATAACTCAAGTGTTGCCTGCATATAATTGTGAAATAATTTGGCACCAACTCTCAGTAAAATTGCAGTTCAGAGCAGAAGAGTTAAATTGTTTTAGTAATGGCAGGTAACTGCTATAACAAATGTCTTCAAATAAAAACTTATATCTAGTGCTCTCTTTGGCAGCACACATACTAAAATTGGAATGATACAGAGAAGATTAGCATGGCCCCTGCGCAAGGATGACACACAAATTCATGAAACATAGGGAGAAGTAGGGAAAAAGAAAATAAGATGAAATCAGAGGGGGAAATAAACCATAAGAGACTCTTAACTATGGGGAAAAAACTGAGGGTTCTTGGAGGGAAGGTGGAGGGGGATGGGGTAACTGGGTGATGGGCATAAAGGAGGGCACTTGATGTAATGAATACTGGGTGTTATATGCAACTGATGAATTACTAAACTCTACCTCTAAAACTCACAGTATGCTACATGATAATTAATTGATTTTAACTTAAAAAAACAAACTTCTTTCTATCTTACTTGGTAGTCCAGTGTGTGTGTGTGTGTGTGTGTGTGTGTGTGTGTGTGTGTGTACATGCATGTGCATGATGCTTGCAGGGATCCAGGCTGTTTCCCTGTAAAAGATTTGCAATTATCTGGGCCTCTGAGTCCTTCACTGGATATACAGCATATGGACAGTTAGAGAGGAAATAGAGACAGTGCAAGATGAATGGCTCAGAAGACTTTCTAGGGGCCAGAACTGGAAGTGCTGTGGACACTTCTACCCATGTTCCCTTAGCCAGAACTCACATTGCCCCACCAACTACAGAGAGACTGGGAAATAAAACTCAGCTGTGAGTCTAGGAGAAGAAGAAAAATGCAATTTGGGGAATACATAGTATTATTATCTTTACCATAGTCTATCCTTCTGGTCCTCAAATATCTGTTTTATTTTCCTCCCATGTTTATTCCTTCTCGAGAGAAACACATCCCATAACCCATCCAGTCTCTGCATCCAGTTTAATGATCACACTTAAATGATGTGCAGTCCTCCCCACCAGTCTACATGTACTGCTTATGGTCTAATGTCCTAAGATCTAAAATACGTATGTCTTCCCACATCCTCATAAACTGAACATGAATGGTAGAACAAGAACAGGATAATCACAGTACAAGTTCGTTCATATTTGCCAAGTTCATCTAGAACTGGACACAAATTGAAAAACTGTAGGCATAAAGTAGTTTTGAACTCCTGCTGGGCAGACACTGTGAAGAGTCTCTCCCTCCACCTCTTAATTTGGCCATTGTATTAGTTATCTATTGTCGCATAGCAAAGTACCTTAAAACGTAGCAGCTGAAAGCAATAAATGCTTATTTATCTTAAAGTTTCTGAGGGTCAGGAATCTGGAAGTGGCTTTGTTGAGTGGTTCTAGCTCAGGATCTTTCCTGAAGTTTCAGTTAATATATTGGCTGGGGCTGTTGTCATCTGAAGGCTTGACTGGGGCTGGAGGAGCTGCTAACCCACACAACTGTGAGCTTGAGGCCTCGGTTCCTCTCTAGCTGTAGGTGAGAGTTCTCAGATGCTCGTGGTATAGACCTATCCACAGGACTACTTAAGTGTTCTCATGGGACAGCAGCTAGCTTCCTAGAGAGAGCTATCTAAGATGGAAACCACAATGCCTTTTTAAAAATCTTTTTTTTTTTTAAAGAGAGAGCACAAGCAGGCAGAGTGGCAGGCAGAGGCAGAGACAGAAGGAGAAGCAGGCTCCTTGCTAATCAAGGAGCCTGATGCGGGACTCGATTCCAGGACCCTGGGATCATGACCTGAGCCGAAGGCAGCTGCTTAACCAACTGAGCCACCCAGGTGTCCCACCTTTTTAAAAATCTTAATTTCAGAAGTCATACATCATCCCTTCACCTTATTCTATTTGTTAGAAGCATGTTTAGATATTTCAAAACCATCACAACCATGATTCTGGCTTCTGGAAGAATGCCAAGTCCATTGTTTCTGTATTAGTTCTATTGTATTGTTCTATGTTAGTAACCACACCCTGAGCATTTTTTCCTAGATATAATTCCCATTATTATTTTTCTTTTTCCCCATTATTATTTTTATTGATTATTTTTCTCAATAATTATTTTTCTCCTGGATCCACATTCTTCTTTCTCTGTCAACTTAATGGTGGTCATTTTGATATTATTCAAGAAAATTATTGGGAAAACCATACCCTTAATGTGATCATTGATGGAGGACTGAATTATTTTATTCAGCTTAGAAGTTTGCTGGACTTTTGATTTTAGAAATAGTTGGGTTTTCCAACGCTCCTCCCCTTTTTAAAAGACCTCATTTATTTATTAGAGAGAGGGAGAGAGACAGAGAGAGAGAAAGAGACAGAGAACATGCAGGGGAACAGCAGGCAGAGGGAGAAGCAGGCTCTCTGCTGAGCAAGGAGCCCGATGTGGGACTTGATCCCAGGACCCTGGGATCATGACCCAAGCCAAAGGCAGATACTTAACCAACGAATCATCCAGGTGTCCCAGGTTTTCCAACCCGTCAACATCCAAATTTTCAGACTATATTTCCTTTCATTCTGCTTACTCATTGGTCAGGTCTCTGATCTCTTATCTTACTTACATATCTTGCCCCAAAAATCCAGTAGTGGCCAATGCACACTACCACACTGGTTGTTTCCAATTAATTCCCTTAAAGTCCCCTGGTTGGTAGGCAAATGGTTTCCAAGTTACTGCTGGTGGCAGTTTTATGAAGTGCTTTATCACCACATCACTAGGGGTGTCATCTTTCCAGACTCTGATCCTGGTTTCCTCATGCCTGCCACACAACTGTTAAGCTGATGCCATATTTAATTTTCATGGTGGAAACTCATTTCAGGACTCTAATGACCATATCAGTCAGGTCTGGTCTAAAACTACTCTGTATTTTAGTAGAAAAAGATGTAATATAAGGAATTATGTGCTTATAAAGTTGTTGAAAGGGTCAAGGGTACAAGAGTCAGGAGATATACTCCTGGATATGAGAAAATTAGGAAGTGCTGGAATTGTAGGAAGTGACCACTGGGAAGTCTGCTATTTGCTGAAGTGAAGCAGGTGATTTCTGGGAGCTTGTCTAAACAACACCGTAACCCTGTGTCTTCTGTTTGACCATACACCTACCCACTGCTATTAGAGAAGAATAATATTTTATTCTTTCTCTTCCATCTTCCAAATTTTATCTTCCAGTGCCTCTCAATGGGATAAGCTAGACCAGAAACTTCCCTGGGTGAGAGAATAAGACATAATTTCCAGAGTTTCAGCCCCTGTGATATAGGAATGATCAGAGGTGAGAATAGCACTGAGGATCAGGAGACAGTAGGAGAAGATAATACTTGAGTCAGGAGACAGAAATAGGATTTGAGTATGTAGAGAGAATACCTGATACTTTTGCAAGTGAGTGGAACCATATGACCAGATCACATTTATGATAACTTGCTTAGTAGTTTTTGGCCCAAAGGTACTTCATAAATATGTGACAAATGAATGTAGGTGGGAAGGAATGTGCTATATCCATGGAAGGAGACATCTGAATGGGAAAAAAAAGAGTGGATAAGGTCTAGAAGGGTGTGATGCCACCTCACTCAGTATTTTACAGTTTTCAAAGTTCACCTATGTAATCTTTGGTCCTTTCAAGTAAGAGTAGGGTGGGGTGGTTTATCAGGGAGCCTGACAAAAGGTGTGAGAGCTCAGGTGAGGGGTGGGAGAAGACTCTTACTTACTGAACACTCATCACATCTAGGCTCTTTACATACCTCTCTTTGTTACCTTTGCCTTGTCGGCTAAGTAGCTTCACCTTGTTCACCTTCACCTCAACATGCTCCCATTTACCCCTATAGATTCACCTTGTTCATATTTACCTGTACATGCTTCAGGACAATCCTAGCTGAATGCAGTTTTATTGTTCACTTTCCAGTGAAAAAGACGGATGCTTAGAAAACTTAGGCAATTTAGGACAATGCCTCAGTTGGAACTTAGGTCTGCCTGACTTCTGATCCCAGTGATTTAACCTGAACTGTAACCCAAGAGTTCCTCTGGGGCAAGAGAGAGCCAGGGGTTCCATGTCTCAAGAACAGGACTTTACTTGGTAACAAACTATAGGCTGTCTCCAGGTAGCAGAAGTCCTTATCTGGCCAGCATTGATTCCTTCCTCCAGGTTACAGTTTCCAGTTCCATAAAAAGAGGGGATTGGATTAGAGCAGGGTCAGCCAACTGTGGCTAGTGGGTCATGTGGCCCCTGCCTTTCCATGTGGATGTGCCTTCATGGGCACAGACACACCCTCACTACCTCCTGTCTGTGGGGCTCCTGCTATACCACAGTGGAGCTGAGTTGTGACAGGCACTGCATGGTCTACAAAGCCAACACATTGGCCCTCTGGCCCTTTGCAGATTTTCTGACACCCTTGGACTAGAGGGTCTGAAAGGGCTCTCCCAGGTTTGCACTCTGAATTGTAAGGTCAGTTCTTAAATTCCCTGAGTAGCTGTCAAGCCCTTGCCAGTGGATCATTTGCTTCAAGAAATATTTGTACCAATTTCCTTTACACAAGATCCCTTCAGTCTCTGTGGTGGGGTGTGACTCATAACATTGCTGAACATCCTTGTTGCCTACAGCCCCCTGCACCCAGACAGGAGGACCTTAGACACCAAATTTCAACACTGGACACATCTCCTTTACCTCGTGTAGAGAAAGTGACCTCTGGGAAAGTAGCAAGCCTTGGCAAATGTCCAGGAAATACATTGCCTACTGTTGAGAAGCACAGGGGACTGAGGCCCCTTGCAGCCCTGTGATTCTGGGGAGGCCGAGCAGCAGGGGAGCGTGCTGGGCGGAGGGATGTGAGCTGGGTGGAGCCGGCTTGGCCCATCCAGGGTGGCACCAAAGGTGTGGCCTGGGATGTGAAAAAGTGGGCCGTCTGGTTCTGTAGGCCTATAGCCTACTGGTGGTTCCTGATCAGCTTAGCTGTGGCGGGAACTGCTCAGATAATTCCAGTGACCACCTGTGCGGGGCTGCTCCTAATCTCTGTCCCCTTTTGTGTGTGCATGAAGTTCTCTTTCCATTAATATTACTTTTTGCATATTTCATCCTCAGATCAGTGGCTTTCATGCTTTTTTGAAGATGATCTCACTAAGAAACGCATTTTACAGTAAACCAGTCGATAAATACTCAGTGCTGATTGACATGGATGTGTCTGCATGTGTTCGTGTGCATATAAAAATGAAACAACAGTTTCAGAAAACAATATTTGCCTCACTCATAAGTGATGTACTTTGGTAGATCCTATCCTAGTCTGTACTTTATCGTGGTTTCAATTTACTAAAGTGATTTCCCAAGAATATCAAGTCAAGACTTACAGTTTGGAAACATTGCTCTAGATAATGTACAGCATGTGGAAAGGGCTTTTTGGGGAGCTATTATTATTTTTCCATAATTCTTAATTGCAGGCCACCTCAGGAACACTGTGTTGCAGCATGAGAAATGTCATTTGTGTCTACGTATCTGCATGATCTTGGGCATGTCACTCCCCACTCCTGGGCACCACTTCCCTTACACATAAAATGGGAGTTAGGACTGGCTGATGGCTGGATTTCCTTCCAACTCTGTTAGTCAGGGAGTCTATGTTGTGTGTGTGTCCCCAGGGTATCAGGAATACCTGTCCTATAATACTGGAGACAACATTAGAGGACACCTCTGGCTCAGGAAGGAAGAGGTGTTCCTGGATGCTTTTCCATTACAGCCCAAACAGAAGGGGCTTGTCAGGAAGACCACTAAGAAATCTCAACTTGGCTGTTGAGCTCATCATCTGATGTACCCACATGCATTGTCATACTCCTTTGGGGAAAATTCAGATTTAGCTCACGACAGTCTCTCTTCATCCCTGCAGGGAGTTACAAAGTGCTTACGTGCTCTGTGCACAGATCTGCAGGCACAGAGGACAAGCTCCTTGCCCAGAGCTGGATGAACATCCAGGCCTCTGACTCCCACCAAGTGGGAACTTGAGGCCCTTAGAAGAGCAGGGGTAGTATCCCTGGACTGCAGAAAGCAGGATGCGGAAGATGGCCTGTTCAGGGACCCTGCCAATTTTAGCATTTCTTATTTTGTCTACTGTAGGAGACCTAGTAGGCATAGTGCCTGCAACCAGTGTCAGCCTTCCTCCCTGCTCCGTCCTGCTTGGGAAGGAAGCCGTTCCAGGCTGGGTTGGTGTGTGTGTTTACAGGAGTGGCCATACCTGACCCAGAGGCTGGCTTTGAGGTTCTGCCCAGAAAACAAGGGGCAGGCAAGCACACTAAGAGTCTTCCTTTCTCTTGGGGTGGCTGACTGTGGCTTGGCCCCTCACAGTTGCATCCCTTGCTTAGAATTATGCAGCAGGTTGGGAGAAAAATGGGCTATTCCACTTTTCTAACCTCAGCTCTCCCCTCCATCTTAGGTCCTTATATTTTCTGATCATGTCAGCAGAAAGGTTTTGGGCTTGCACCCTCAGTGTAAGTATTTATTTTATTTTATCTATTATGCAATGGTGTCAGGATAATTTGTATACAAAAAGTATACACAAAATAAAGATCAACGTGATGCGATGAATAATATTTTCAATTAACATTTGTTTATTACTTATTAAAGAGTCCAAAAATGGTTTTCTCTCAGTGGGGAAAAAATGTTTGTATATTCTTTATTTTCTTTTGACATCTTGGCTCAACTCTGAGTGATATAGTGATTCTGAGTCCTGTGTTAAGCCCAGTTCTTTTGGATACTTGGATTAATGGCTGCTGCCCCTAAAGAAGATACAAGGGTTCCAAGTAGAAGCCGCCCATGGTTGACGGCACATACTAGGCCTTCACTGAGCCTCACTCCTCATTTTTCAGTTATATCTACTGACTATGCAAAGTTCTTTATTAAAACTTAGTAACTACATTTCTACCTTTATTGCATTAATTGATGATGTTCTTAAAATGAACTGGATTGCCTTTCTTTATGTGTTGTTTGGAAATTTTAAAAACATGTTGGAAAGGTCTGTTTTTAAGGACTTTTTTTAGTATCGGCCTTACTGAGATATAATTCATATACCATACAATTTACCCATGGAAAGTACCCAATTTCATGGCTTTTAGGATATTCACAAAATTATGCATCTATCACAAGTCAATTTTAGAACATTTTCATCACCACAAAAAAAATCCTAACCCCATTATAAGTCACCCCTCAACTCTCCCTACCCCTTAGCCTGCCAAGATAACTGCTAATCTACTTTCTATTCCTATGGACTTACCTTTCCTGGATATTCTATAGAAATGGAATCATTCGACCTGTGGTCTTTTGTGACTGGATTCTTTCACTTAGCATACTGTTTTCAAGGTTTATCTAGGTTGTGACATGTATTGGTCCTTCATTCTTTTCTATGGGCAAATAATATTCCCTTGTATGGTTATATCACATTTTTAAAATCCATGATCAGCTCACAGACATTTGGGTTGGTTTCACTTCTGGGTTTAGGAATATGTGTGGACATATGTTCTCATTTCTTATACCTAGCTGTGGAACTGTGGGGTCATACAGTAACTATGTTTACCTTTGAGGAACTGGTAGATTGTTTTCCAAAATGGCTACACCATTTTAAGTTCCTACCAGCAACACTGGAGGGGTCCAATTTATATATATATATATATATATTCCCCCTCCCCCAATTCTTGTTATTATCTGTTTGTTTTTTTGGTCATTGTTGTTATAGCCACCCTAGTGGGTGTGAAGTGGTATCTCATTGTGGTTTTGATTTGTGTTTCCTTAATGACTAATGTTGAACATCTTTTCATATGCTTACTGGGCGTTTGTGTATCTTTGGAGAAATCCCTATTCAAGTCTTTTGCCCATTTTGAAGTTGGGTTGTTTGTTTTTTTGTTATTGAGTTCTAAGTGATCCTAGTGTGTTATATGATATCAGATCTGTGATTTGCAAATATTTCCCCCCATCCTTTGGGTTGTCTTTTTCATTTTCTTAATGTTTCTAAGTTTTTAAAGTGTGTAGATACCAGGGTTTCTGCAGGTGTCACACTTTGGTGGTTTTTAGGCAGGAAGTCCCAAAATAATGCAACCATTTCCAGACATTGGTTTTAAAAAATGCCTTCTCCAACACACAGCTTTGTTTCTAGAAGTGTTCTTTTCTCACTCTTGGTTACAACTTTTCTTTTACCTTGAAGGCTAAGAGTACTTTAAATATTTATTGGCATAATCTTAATAAAATATGCTGGCAAGAAAACTGTTGGATGCCTCTTGTCATTATAGAAAATCATAGAAAATGTCAGCCAACTTGTAAAGAACATTTGGGTTGATAAGTCTTTTAAGTATCTTACCATGAGGCAACCGTTGTGGTACAAAGTTTCATGATCACTCGGAATGAAAGCTTTAAGGTCTTGTTTTTATAAGACTGACTGTACAGGAGACGTCCAGTGGTTACTGTTGCAGTGTGACATTCACTTCTATGCCACAGTAACTTGTTTGCAAAGGAACTACAAGTGAGGTGTTTTTCTTGTAAACCTAATCCCAGAATTTCTTATATTGGAAAAAAAAAGAATTCTGGTTAAAGCAGAATTTTACACAGTCTTCCCATAAGACTTTATTTTTATTAAAGATATCATTTAATGGTGAGTATATGTCCAAAGGATCTATTAGCAGTCCATAAAAAAAGACTTTTTTAGACACATTACATTACTGATACAGAATCTAACAAATACTATTAGCCAAAACATGTTAGAGACATCTGTCTTTTCATCTACTTGTATAATAAACTTCCCCAACTAATAATTTGCTTTGATGCTTGCCTCTTTAAATGCTCAACGAGATTTAAACTTGTGTCTTTCAGTAATATCTGCTAGCAAAGGATTATATTTTAGTTTGTTGCTATTGTTTTTCATAGTTTATTCCATTCTTTCCCCAGCAGGAAAAGAAGAACATGTTTCCCAGATAAGTGATTTTGTTAGTCTACTGCTATGAGAAGACTTGAAAGGAGTTTTAAAATTTATCATTAAGTTCAGTGAGTTTTTCAAAGTTGGTGGATTAAATATTTCCTCACTTTAAAGATCACTGAAGAACCGATAAAGGTTTGTCCTTGTAGCTACATTCTTGTTTAGATTTTAAACATCTCACTCATCATGACGGTTTCATTATATCATTAGCCTGTATCTTCACATAATACACACTTTGGGGGAGATTAAGAGTGGCTATAAATCCATTCTTCAAATCATCTTCTTGATTATTTCAATATTTGTAGCTGATTATCCATCAAGCTAATTAGATGGTCACTGTTTTTACATGCGAATGTGATTGATGGTGGGTTTGTATCAGGGATGGGAAACAGATCAACTCTGCCATTTTCTGCTTGTTCACTGGGCATATATAATTAACTTTATCTCCACTCTGTAGTTCTAAGAGGTCACCTTCTAAGAGTCACCTTCTAAGAGTGAATTTAGTTCAAACTAGACAGTCTAACTGGGCCTATGTCACTGTACCACAGCAGCCACTGCAGGGAGAAGTGAGTGAATGAAAACCCCATGTCACCTCTTCAGGGTCCCTCAGGATAACCTGTGCATCACATCCAACCTGGGGGACAGTCTAATGTGTGGAAAAAGCAGGAGCTGCCACTTCAATCATGGAGTAGATAGCATGAAACAATCTCCTCATTTTGTAAGATAAAAATTAAATCTTTAACATTCCTTTCCAACCCATAGTAGATTGCTGTGACCAGTTTTAACATACATGTACCCTACTTTGGAGACCAACTACTCTAAACATAAGACCAAAGTATCTTTTTAGGACAAAGATAGCGAACAAGTCTGATACATATTTGTTTTTCAAAAAGAAAAAACCTAAACCTCCCTAAAGGCATGCCCATTTGACAAATGCATTATTTAATAGTTTTATTTGAAACCGTAATTTTAAAACAAACTAATCTAAGTAGATAAGGGAAGCTTGTGATCCTATGATAGATGAATCCATTGCATAAAACAAATGATCAGTCCCTAACTGTGTTTCATAATTTTGGACTTTATGTTTTTAACCCCAGAAGTGGAGGGCTGAGTTAATCACACTTCTTGGCTCAGGGAACATTATCATCATTTTCTGTAAAAGATTCCACTCTGGTTTCTAATTTTCATTATTCATTTCTTCATATAGACACTTCCCACTTCCATTTTCTTTCCTTCATAGGCAACCTTTCCCCATTTTGGATCTGTGTCTGTGTCTGTCTTTTTGTTTGTAAACAAACATAGAGTTTATACAATATACAGTTCATTCATAAACTATTTATAAATGTAACTTATAAAACATGTAATATAGTTTTGCATACATATGTTTTTAAAATTTATATAAATGGTAATGTGCTCTAGATCTGTTTTCCTTTTTTACCAACACTATGTTTTTGAGGTCTGTCTGTAGTGCTATGTGTACATCTGGTGTGTGTCTCTCACACCTTGCACAGGATTCCACAGTGCTTATCCACCTTAGTTTGTATGTTGCTTCATTTGGAAATGGATGCCTAGATCACCCTACTTCCCCACCACCACAACAAACTGGGAAGGACATCCACATATTTATCCCCTTCTAGGACATCTATGAGATATGTTTGTGTTCTGAAATTCACACGTTCAGATCCTAACCCCAATGTGATTAGGGAGTAGGGCTCCTCGGAGGTGTTTTGATCATGAGGGCAGAACCCTTTTGAATGGGATAAGCGCCCTTATGAAAGAGACTCCACAGTGTTCTCTGAACCCTATGCCATATGAGGACACAGGGAGAAGAGAGCCACCTGTGAACTAGGAAGTGACCTCTCCCCAGGCACTGAATCTGCTGGTGCGTGACCTTGGACTTCCCAGCCTCCCAAACTGTGAGAAATAAACTGTTGTTGTTTATAAGCCACCTGGTGTATGGTACTCTGTTTTAGCAGGACAAATGGACTAAGAACTACTCAGGAGCTGCTTTGCTGGGTCATAAAGTATTCATACCCATAAATGGAGTAACAACTATCAGGCTGTTTGCCACCTGGCTGCACTGGTTTGCAGTAGACCAGTTAACCTCCTGTAGTCTCCTGCCCAGCTTTTCAGCTGTTGCCAATCCAGTAGGTATGATGTGATATTTTGTTGTTTAATTTTCATATTTCTGATAATGATGAATTTGAATATCTCATCCATGTACTTGTCAGTCCTTTTGGATGTCCTCTTCTGTGAATTAACCATTTCTCTATTTGGCATGCATGCTATTTTTCTGTTGGGCTTCCTTGTTCTATGCTTGCTCATTTGCAGGAGTTCCTTATGTATTCTAAATATTAGTCCTTTGTTTTTAGACATGTTTTATTTATTTATTTATAAAAGATTTTATTTGTCAGAGAGAGAGAGAGAGAGATCGTAAGCAGGGAGAGGGGAAGGCAGAGGGAGAAGCAGGCTCCCCACTGAGCAAGGAGACAAATGTGGGACTCAATCCCAGGACCCTGGGGTCACAACCTGAGCTGAAGGCAGATGTTTAACCGGCTGAGCCACCCAGGCATCCCTTTAGACACATTTTAGACACACTTTAATAAATATCTTATCCCAGTCTCTCACCACTCTGTGGAATGGCTGTGCAGCATAGTAGTTAAGAATGTGGCTCTAGGGGCAACTGGCTAGTGCAGTTGGTAGAGTGTGTGACTCTTGATCTCGGGGTCATGAGTTCAAGCCCAAATGGGGTATAGAGCTTACTGTAAACAACAACAACAACAACAACAACAAAAAAGAAAGAAAGAAAGAAAGAAAGAAAGGAAGAAAGAAAGAACAAACAAACAACCATGGCTCTAGATGTTTGCATCTGGCTATGCCTATTACCTATGTGATCCTGGGAATGTTAACTCGGTGCAGTTCGGCACCTTATCTTTAAAATGGGGATAAAAACAGTAACCACTTCATAAGGCTGCTAAGAACATTAAGTCAGTCAGTATTTTAAAGCACCTAGGTCAGTGTTGGCACAGAATATGTAGTACTGGAGTATTTGTTAAATAAATACAAAATATGAACTTGGCTCTGGAGTGCTTGGTTGAACAGAACCCCTAAATTTTGATGCAATCATATTCATCAATATTTTAACTTATTTTTGTGCTTTGGAGATTCTGTTTAAGCTATTCTCCATTCCTAGTGAGTAAAGGTTTTCTTTTACATTATCTTCTATAAAACTTACAATCTTACTTTCCACATTGGGGTGTTGAACCATCTGGCTTCCACCATTTCATATGGCTCTAGGAAAGCATATTTTTTGCCATACTGTGAATCAGTTTCCTGGCCTCAGTGATTGCAGTTCACCTTTCTTGTTGCCCACAAACACACCTGGGCTGGTGGAGTTCCCTGTCCTGCTTGTCACCATTATTGCATGCGGCCTTATTAGCGGGCTTTAGGGAAGGTAGTAACATCTAGTAGGTTATGTTCCTCTTCTTTTTCAATATAAATTTAGCTATATATAGATATCAGTCTTTCATACACATTTTAGAATGTATTTATCAAATTCTTCGTAAGGTTCAGCTACTATTTTTACTGGTATAGCATTCAATTTATACATTTATTTGGGAGAAAACTGATATCTTTAAAATAAATGTTAACCCATCTGAGATCACGAACTGTTACCCTATTTATTCAGCTCTTTTAAAATGTCCTTTAAAAGAGTTAAGTTTTGTTTTCCACAGAGGTCTGAGATATTCCGTAAGTTCATTGTTGGATGTAATTTTTGCCCCTATTGTTATTCATTTCTTCTTGCTATCATTCTCTTGTTGAGTTTTGGTGATAAAGAGAGATGCTATAGTGATTTTAGTTAGTTTTTCTTGTCTCTGGCAATTTTTGTGGAATCCGTTTCGTTCCTTAATATAGATGCTTCCACTGTCTGCAAATAATAGTATTTTTTTCTTTTCCCTTCCAAATTTTATGTTCTTCCTCTTTTAAAAGAAATTTCCTATTGGCTGAGACCTCTAGGACTGCGTTAAAGGATGGTGGTGACGGGAAAGCATTGTCTTACTTTCATTCTTAAATGAAGTGAGGCTCAATCGTCAAACTGTGGAAAGAGCCAAGATGCCCTTCAACAGACGAATGGATAAAGAAGATGCTGTCCATATATACAATGGAATATTATGCAGCCATCAAAAGGACAAACACCCAACTTTTGTATCAACATGGACGGGTCTAGAGGAGATTATGCTGAATGAAATAAGTCAAGCAGAGAAAGTCAATTACCATGTGGCTTCACTTGCTTGTAGAACATAAAGAATAAAATGGAGGACTTTAGGGGAAAAGGAAAAGGAAGGGAAAAGTGAATTGGGGTAAATCGGAGGGGGAGACAAACCAGAGAGACTGTGGACTCTGAGAAACAAACTGAGGGTTGTGGAGGGGAGAGGGGAGGGGGGATGGGTGAGTCTGGTGGTGGGTATTAAGGAGGGCATGTATTGCAGGGAGTACTGGGTGTGTTGCATAAGCAATGAATCTTGGCACACTGAAAAAATAAAATAAAATAAAGGAAGTGAGGCTAAAGTTTCTTCCTTAAACATAACTTTCGTAAGTTTGTAAGTTTTCTGGTATAAAACTTTTTCTGAATTCAGGCATTTCCTTTCAATTTGTAATTTGTTCAGTTTCTTATGAGCTTTTTAAAAAATTATAGATAATGAACTTTAGCAACTGTGTTTTTGCAAAAATTGAGATAATCATAGAATCGTTTTTTATTCTAATAATGTTAAAAACTATATTGACAGATCTTTTATTTTTTATTTTTATTTTTTTAAAGATTTTATTTATTTATTTTGAGAGAGAGAATGCACATGTGCATAAGTGTGTGTGTGGGGGGGAGAGTGGAGGGGCAGAGGGAGAGAGAGAATCTCAAGCAGACTCCCCGCTGAGCATGGAGCTCATGTGGGGCTCCATCCCATGACCTAAGATCACAACCTGAGTCAAAACTAAGAGTCCAATGCCCAACCACTGAGCCACCCAGGTGCCCTCAGATCCCAGGGATTTTAACCTTGAAGACCCAACCAAGGAACAACCTTGAGAAGCCAGCAGGCACACCCATGGTGTTGGGCCTCTGTTTGCTATTTGGTCACCATGGGAACAATGGCAGCACACCTGCCCCCACCTGGCAGGGACTTATATTGGGACTGTCTGCACACAGAGCTTGGGACTCACTCAACCTGATTTTCACCTACCCTGGGTGACCTTAGGCAAATGTTTACCTTTGTGAAACTTTGATTTCCACCCACATTTAAAAGGTAGAAAATTAGCCTTGATCTTTACCCATTCTTATTGGCTCTGGTTTAAATGGAGTTATTAAAAAATCCTTTTGTCTCAGCACATTGATTCAGGTTTTAATTATCAATCATGAGTAATGTGTTCTGTGTTCTGCTCTTCCCTCTCCTCACAATGATTTACCTTCAGAGAATTGCTAGTAAATTCAACTTGAGATAAAAGTTGGGACTCATACGACCATTTCCTGAATGTATTTTCCAAGACAGGGCTTATGTCTCAGCCCCCTCTCAAGGTCCTGTGAGGGTGGGATGAGACCAGGCCTTGGACAGATTGCCCCTGAGCTCTGAGCTGCAGGTACTGGCAGTGTGGGCCTTGCACAGGTGAAAGCATGAGCATGGGTATAATATAGGGAAGTGGACCCTTTGAGATTCTGAAGGGAAGTCAATGTGAGTTCTAGGTATTTTATGAATATTAATCATCTGGAGAAGAGGTGGTTTCCTGATGATTTCTAGAATTTGCTTCATCTCTTGAATTCCACTTTGTGCCCTGTAACCTGTACCCATTTAGATTGTGTTGGCATTTGAGATTGGTTGGACATAACTGGAAAGGTTGATTAATTACTCCTTTTTTCCTGTGGTTTGATCTGAGAGCACATAGGGAGGACTGACCTTTGTCGTGCTGCTCAGCCCTGTGCTGCTGGGGTGCCCAGGACCCTGTGCATAGCTGGTTATCTTGACCTCCCAAGATTTAAGTCCTTGAAGAAAATTGACTAAAGCTTGGTGTTCTTTTGCTCACTCATTGTCCCTGAAGAGTGAATAGTTTTATACCTCCCTGAGCTTCTTTTGAAGATGTAGCAAGAACTTGCCTTTTGAGCTGAGTCAGATGGGGACAGAGACAGAGTTTGTGAAGTTCTGTTGCAACAAGCCCTTTTGCTCTGGTGTTAGTGACCATAGCAGGGGCAGCTCTTTGACATTCTTGGAAAGGCAGCCTCACATGTGCTTCTTCAGCTGTAAACCATTTACTGTCCTGTGAGAAATCCCCGTGGTTGAGCTGGCTAGAGTAGATGGTGTGCGGTACAGCCAAGCTCCATCTGATACAGAGGGAAACTTGTTACCAAGCTTGCGTATGAGGTGGTGTGTTGATCATTTCATTCTCTTGCAAGAGAAAAGGAAAGTCTGAAGATATTGAGGACCTGGCATAGATAGGCGGGCAGGGAAAATGTGGGGAGCATCAGAACAGAGAGTTGGAAGGTGACCAGAAAACCCAGATCTCAAACTTGACCACTTCCCACCCTGGCTCCGAGAGCCTATTGGGAGAGGGTTCCTGTACGTCAGTGTCCCTGTGGACTGTGCATAGCTTCTGCCATGTTTGGTTGTGATGTTCCTGCAGGCACAGGGCATTTGCCTTGTTATTTAGACACAAAATGTAAAAGAATGTCCCCAATTCATGGAAGTCCTATCTCTGGCCACACTATGTTGTCTCTCATGTTCTTAACTACTCTGTTGGCTGATCTGTTTAATGGGGTCATGTACTGACTTCATGGCTTGTCAAGAGGTTTAAATGAATCTAATGTACCTCCACCTCATATTTGTGCACCCAGGAAAGAGTGTAGATGAAAATTCTCCCTATTGGCCCACCTTGACTCTACTTTCTACATGACCTAATGTCCATGTGGTGGACACCCTAATTTCCTGCCCCTACAGGCAGCCGTTCAAGCCTAGGAGTTCACTCACCTACAGGGTGTTCTGTCCTTTGGAAGATGGACCTAGGGAAGAGGTCTGTGTGGCCCTGGGAGCTGACCCACATTTGGGGGTAAGAACTTCAGGAGTCTGGCCTGGAAGGGAAGGTTCACCTGCTTCCCTGACCCCCAAACTTCTCACCCCACAGGGAGCGAGTGGCCAGATGGGAATGTGGCCACTCCCTCTCAAATGGGAGGCCCAGGGGCTGGAGTGGCTCAGGTCTAAGGGTGGTCCTATGACAAACCATACCCTATTAGGACACTTTCTGATGCAAGGAAAAACCTAGCTCCCTCTAATCAGCTTAAGGAAGAGGGGGGCTTTTTAGCCTCAATTAGGAAAATCAGAAATGGAGGGTCTTTGGGCACAATTGGATCTAAGGACTCAAAGAGAGGGGTCGAGGCATCTCTTTTTCCTCTTGTCCTCTCTCAGCCCTGGGGTGCCAGTGGGTGGACTCAGTCTCCTCATGAAGATAGGCCTGTACCTTGGATAGCAGAAGAGCAACACACAGATCACATTGTGCACATTGGAAATACCAGGTCACATGGCCATCCCTGAGCCAATCATGGTGTCTAAGTCGAAGATATTAGGATGGGCCAGGCCAGGGCAGGTTTTGGGGTGGGATATTGCAATGGTGGAAGCACTTGGAGGGAGGAAGGAGCAGTTATCCAAGAGAAAGGTGCTGCGAGAAGGTTGTGTGGTGTGAGCAGAGGGGGCTAGAGAGACAAAACAACCTGTGGACCCCCATGACCAGCCCTGCCTAGTGTGGCATCTGCTCAGCCTGGAAGAGGTGGCAGGTCACTCCCCCATTCTTCCTGTTTCCTCCTTGGAAGGCATTTATCATGAATAGTCTTGTGCAAAGGAGTCACTAAAATTTTCCGTATTTGTCTTTATCCCCATAGAGGTCTGATGCTCTTCTTCCAATTCTCCATAAAAGTGGGAGCCTAATAATATGCAAACATATAGGAAAAAGCTGAACCCATGGATTTGAACTCTGATCTTGCTCCCACTCCCCCCTCCCAACTCCCCAGCCCCATGGTTTCCCCCTCCTTCTCTTCTCCTCCCCTTTTATTTTCTCTTTCTGTCTCCTCCATCCCTGCCATCTTCACCCCCTCCCTTTCTCTCTTCCTCTGTCTGTCTTTCCCCCTTCACTCCCATTCCCAATAGATTTCCTTCCTTTCTTGTTCGTCAGCTGGATTCACATGTGAACAGCTGTTTTGGTCATTGACTTTGCTGAAATGTTGAAAGTAGCCAGCTAGCAAGTTCAGTACAGTGGGCTGTACTGAAATGCCAAGCAAAGGTAAAATTGTCTTGAATTTTTCTGCTTGATTGTCATCACATTGTTCTAAGGTAGGTTTCTCTTTTGAAACTGCAGGCTGTATTTTTCTTGAGGTGTGAGTTTAAGGGATTTCCTTTACCCACATCCAATATAAGGTCTTAAGCCTTCAATCCAATTACTTCCTGATTGGATTTGCGTGCTTCTTCCTCAATTAGTAAATGAGCTGTCACTTCATCCAGGCGGCATGTCCTTGGCTCTTTTTGAAGGTAGCCCTCAAGTACTCCTGTTTTTCCACTGTGTGGGTGTGTCAAAGTTGAGCCTGAAATTAATTAATTAGTTAATTAATTAATTTGACAAGAGAGAGAGAGATCACAAGTAGGCAGAGAGGCAGGCAGAGAGAGAGGAGGAAGCAGGTTCCCCGATGAACAGGGAGCCCAATGTGGGCCTCGATCCCAGGACACTGAGATCATGATCTGAGCTGAAGGCAGAGGCTTTAACCCACTGAGCCACCCAGGCACCCAAGCCTGCAATTTAAAGCCTGCTTCAAGCACCTGTAGACAAGAAGCCCCTTCCTGGTATGTGGATGTCGGCCCCCGGTGACACGTGAGGCTGGATGAAGGCGGTGCTGGCCAGGGCACACTGATGGCACAGTCTCCACAGTGGAGCCAGTGGGCCCCACTGAAGCTCGAAGGACAGAGTTTAGGACAGAGAAGAAGGAAGAACTGCAGTTAATAAATATTATGAAGCTGACACAGTCCGTAAATATTAATCTGTATGTCCAGAGTCATAGATAGCAGAAATGTGGTGGGCCATCAGGGGTGTCTTTTGGTAATTTTATTAAGATGCTCCATTTGAAAGATTCCTAGAATCGTCACCATCTAGCTGAGTGTCTCACCATGGTGCCATGCTGATCTGGACAGTCGCTTGTGTGTGGGACTGATAACGGCACTGCTGGGCCTTTAGCATTCAGGGTCCCTGGGCCCTGAAGACTAGGAGCTCCTTCCGCATTCATGGGGCCAAGCAAAAATGTTCTCACCCATTTTTATAAGCTCTCTACAGTTCTCACTTTCTGGACAAGGAACTGAGGTTCAGAGAACTGGGTCTTGCCCCAAAACAAGAGCTTGGTGGGGGCTTGACTCCCATCTGAGGCGCTTTCTACTTCTACCAAGTCCATTTGCACAGTGTGGAGCCTGACCCTGGCAGAGGGGCCATGAAGCAATGTCCTTCCTTTGTTCCATGGTTGGTGTTGGAGGACTGAGTGTGTGCTCTCGTGTTCTCTTGCTCTGTCTCTCCCTCTGTCTCTGTGTGTCTGTCTGTCTGTCTCTCTCATACACATACACACATGCACTCACCCATCCACACCCATCCATCCACACAGACAATAACCTTTCTTTGAGGATCTTTCTGTGTTTCCTCTGATGCTTTTAGTCCTCCCCAAAGTGGCCTTGAAATGCTAAAGCCCCTTGCATCAAGTCACAGATCAGAACATGGGATTTGTTACTCCTATTCATTTCACTGTTGGACAAGAAACTTAGACATAATGGCAAGCCTTTTTTTTTTCTTTCCTTTTTAATCCAACAGAATGGTGTATATAGACTTGCTAGACCATGAGTTCCTCTAGGACTGGATCTTGTCATCCTCACATTTGTGTTTCCAGGGGCAACCGCAATGCCCAACACACTGCATAAGAGTGTGTGTGGAATGAATGGATGTGTGCTGTGTGATGAATGAATGAATGGGGGATGGGTAGACCTCAGGCTGTTCTGATGGGCCATAAAGTTCCTGTCAACACTGACCCCACAAGGTCACAGTGAAAGAGCATTTCCTGAAGTCAAAGGGCACAGAGACCTCAGTGGTAACATTGAACAAGCTACTGTGAGGTGTTAACACTGTGAACACGGCCCATTGTTTGGAGTTAGAGTAAGCAGAGACTCATGTATCAGACAGAACAGTCTCAGGAAGTTTGCTACTAATCCACTTTAATATTGGCATTAATGAAACATGTTGTAGATCCTTTCCTAACCAGAACTTAGCTGACTAGACCCATGAGGTGAATGATGTTTTCCTTTCTACATTCAACTTTAAAGAGAATATATTAGACAGTTTTCCGCCGAGATAACAAACAACCCATGTCTCTCAGTGATTTTCTTCTCCTCATGGCCTGGCTTTGCTCCAGGTCAGGTCAGGTCTGGGGACTCCTGGGTGAAGAAGCCTGGCCTCTTCCCAGGGACCAAGCAAACCCTTAGGAACTTTCGAAGCTTCGCCTGGGCTTAGCATGGTCATGCATGTTCACATTTAAGCAGCAAGTCTCACGTCCCAGCCCAGCATCATGGGCCAGTGTGTGTGTGTGTGTGTGTGTGTGTGTGTGTGTGTGTGTGTGTGTGTGTGTGTGTGTGTTTTCTTGATTCCAAGATATCATCAATTCTGAAATACATCTTGACCAATTAATAGCCTTTTACAAATAAAAGAAGTACTTTCAGTGGAAAGATGAATCCATTTCAGAAATAGTAAAATGTGATAAAAATGTATTTTTAAATTGTGAAAACATATATGTTGTTCTCAAAGTGGGACCATACTGTACATACTATTTTGTAACACTTAAAATTTCTATTGTAAGTATCTCTTCTTTACATTAATGCAATTCTATAGCATAATTTTAGATGACTGTAAATCATTAACTTAAATCACTATATGGATAAACATAAAATACTTGGCTAATTCTCTGTTTAAAAATTAAATTTTTTTTTCACAGTTTATTCTGCAATGAACTTTTTTGGTTACTAATATACATGCATACCTATATGGTAATTTTCTTAGGATAATACTGTAACATTGTTAATGATTGTCATGTGTTAATGATTATCTTGGGTTTTTTTGTTTTGTTTTTAGTGGTTGCCATAGAGCCTAGCATATACATCTTTACTTATCAGAATGTATTTCGGATTTATTAACTAAGTATAATTTACTAACTTAATTCCAGTAAGATACAGAGACACTGCTCCTGTGTCAGGAGCATTCCCCTTTCTATAGTACTATACATGCCATCTCTGTATGTTACAAACCTAATGATACATTGTTATAGTTATTACTTTATACATTTTATACCTTTTAGAGAAGCTGGGAAGGGAGCAAGTACAAAGTACATATTTATTTCTTTCTCTTCTTGTGATTTTGTGGACTTGTGTTACCATGTGGTGCCTTTTCCTTACTCCAGTTTGAGTTTGTCCCCACCTACCTCCTTTGTGATGTTAGTTTCACGTATATTACATTTCTATATGTTACAGATTTGACAGTACATTATAAATATATGCAACTGTATAAAGTCAGTTCAGAAAAGAAAATAGATATGCATTTAAAATATCTTTTTAAAAATTTTATTTATTTATTTATTTATTTATTTATTTATTTATTTATTTAACAGAGAGAGAGAGAGAGAGAGAGAGAGAGAGAGAGATCACAAGTAGGCAGAGAGGCAGGCAGAGAGAGAGGAGGAAGCAGGCTCCCTGCTGAGCAGGGTGCCTGATTTGGGGCTCGATCCCAGGACCCTGAGATCATGACCTGAGCCAAAGGCAGAGGCTTTAACCCACTGAGCCACCCAGGTGCCCTAAAATATCTTTTATAATTACATAATCACCTTTATTGGTACTCTTTAGTTTTTTCATGAGGGTTTGGATTACCATCTAGAGTCCCTTGCTTTCAACCTAAGGAACTTCCTTTAGTATTTCTATTAAGACGGGTTTGCTAGCAATGAAATATCTCAGTTTTTATTTAGCTGGGAGTGACTTCATTTCATCTTTGGTTTTTGAAAAATAGTTCTGCTGGATATAGAATTCTTGATCAATGGTTTTTTTTTTCTTTCAACACTTAAAATATGGCATCTGGTCTTCACAGTTTCTGGTAAGTCAGCTGTTAATCTTACTGGGATGCTTTGTATATGATGGGTCATGTGCTCTTGCTGCTTTCAAGATTTTCCCATTGTCTGCCCAGTTATTCTACTCACTATAGATTCCAGATAGATAGAAGGCACGATACTTAGTGTGATAGTTGTTACTTTTAATTTTACATATAAAGTTATATGTAAATTATAATTTGCATATATAATTTAACATCTACATATAATAAATGATCACACTTATTTTTTAAAGATTTTTAAATGTATTTGACAGAGAGAGAGAGAGAGAGAGAGAGAGAGAGAGAGAGAGAGAGAGAGCAGGGGGCGCAGCAGACAGGGAGAGGGAGAAGCAGACTCCCTGCTGAGCAGAGAGCCCAATGTGGGACTTGATCCAGGACCCTGGGATCATGACCTGAGGTGAAGGCAGAGGCTTAACTGACTGAGCCACCCAGGTGGCTCATAAATGATCACACTTTGCTATCTAATTTAATCCTCTTAATAACTGCAGGAGGTTCCGATCTTAATTTTATTGATGTGGTAACTGAGGCCCAGAGAAATTATGAAATGTATCAATATCACAGAGCAACTAGAGCGTCTTCCTTCCCTCTGTCCCTCTTTTTATTCTCCTGAGATCTAGAGACATAAGAAAGAGCAATAAAGGTGTGCGTTTCTGTGAACACTGGGAGGGGAGAAAGGATTGGAGTGGGAGGGAGATGTCCTTGGGGATATATCAGTAAATAAAATGAAGTCCTTCCCTGATAGAAGTTTCACACTAGCTGAGAAAACAGTCACACCATAGCAGATCTGGCCCCTGGGTAGGCAGCTCAGTCCAGGCCTGGACCTCGATGTTATGTAGGACCATGGCAACTTTACCTTGACTCTTGCCTTTTCCCTCTACCATGTCTTCTTGTTCCTCCCTGTGGAATGCTTCTCCACTTTCCCTATCTTCCTTCCTTCCCTCCTTCCTTCTTTCTCTGTCTCTTCCTTCCTTCCTTCCTCCCCCCTCCCTCTTTGTCTCTCTCTCCCTTTCTTCCTTCTGTCCCTCCCTCCCTTCATCCCTCCCGCTCTCTCTTCCTCTCTTCCTCCCTTCCTTCCTTCCTTCCTTCCTTCCTTCCTTCCTTCCTTCCTTCCTTCCTCTATTCCTTAACACAACTGGACTCCAGACAATTAATGTCCTTATCTGGATCTCTTCCATGACCTTCTTGCTGGCCCCGGCCTGGCCTCTACTACAGAACCTATTGTGTGTCCCTACTGTCATATTTTCCAAGACGATATTTTCTGTCATATTTTCTGGTAGGTCTTCAAGACGATCCATAATCTTTCCCTTCCCAACATATTTGACCTCATCTCCCTTCCTCTGCAAGTTGACCCCTGCTGGTTAACAAGGTTCCCCTCCCCAAGTCCCTCACACAGATCCTAGGCTCATTCAAAACCCTACCTTTCCTTTGCCTTTTTTTTTTATTTGAGAGAGAGAGAGAGAGAGAGAGAGAGAGAACAAGCAGGTGGAGAGGAAGAGGGAGAAGCATACTCCCTGCAGATGCGGGGCTTGATCCCAGGACCCTGAGATCATGACCTGAGCTGAAGGTAGGCGCATAACTGAATGGGCCACCCAGGTGCCCCTTCTTTTGCCTTTTTTGAAAAGCATAGTTCTTCCTGCCTCTTGTCCACCCTAATGTGTAAAATTGTAATTTTGGGCTTTAGAGATAAAGAGATCTGTGTAATTACCACTTGGCTGGCTGTGTGTGCTTTACTTAACTTTTAAAGTCAGAGTTATCTCACATAAAATGAAAATAGTAAGAACAATTTCCAATATTGATGGAAGAATGACATGGTGGAGAGTCACATACAAAGCACTTTGCATAGGGCAAATGGGAAGGACTCACATGTGGCTATGGTTACCATCCATTCTTGAAAATCCATCTCAGATCGACCTTCTTCATGTGGCTTTTTGGCTTCTCTAGCTACATAGCCATCAAGTTCTAGTGCACTGAGGGCACCAGATTTGGTCCTGAATTGTTCTCCCTGTGGTGGATGTATTAGACATATCCTTCACACTGGACTGCACACTTCTGAGGACACAGACTGTGGTTTTTCTTTATATGCCTTCTGTCTGTCCACAGCCCTTGTGGAATCTTCTGGTCAGAACTAAGGGAAATATGGGGTGGTTTCTTCATCCATTGCAAGCCCATGTCTTCTGAATCTAAATTCCTAGGAACCCACAACCCCCACATGATGTAGGCTGGGCTCACCCTCCTGGAGGGTCGCTGCAAGCTGGAAAGATACCCAGACTGGATTTGAATAAAGCTGGTCTGTGGCAAACGGAAGGGATGAACCAGGGCTTGGGTGCCCAGCAGCATGTCATCCTGCTAGGTGACAGAGGGCTTCACAGTTATAGTCCTCAGGGGCCAGCCAGTCAGTCTCCTGCTTTGCACATCCTGTGGAATCTTCGTGGGCAATGTATTGAAACAGTAAGAGAGATTTTTACATGAAACAGGCATGAGTTCTATTTAATGAGAAGATTACATCTCAAGTTGAGATGTAAGCAGGGGAGATCATGTGAACAAGCTTCTTGACAATGTTATTACAGGGCAGTTTTCAGCACTAAATTGAGGTTGCTTAACAAGGTACTGGCCCTATTTTGGTTAGCATAAGGGAACAGGGGCCTATGTCTGCCTTTCAGCAAGGGACTGAGGCTGTCTTTGATGTTGGAGCACCAGGGAGGTACATCTGTGTTGGAGTGGTGCTTGTGTTAAGAATATTCCTAAAAATGGTTGGGGGGATGGGATAGCTGGGTAATGGGCATTAAAGAGGGCACGCGATATGATGAGCACTGGGTGTTATACGTAACTGATGACTTTCTGATCTCTATATCTGAAATTAATAATGCAGTATATGTTGGCTACTTGAATTTAAATAAAAATAGCATATCCTAAAAAACTGTGTGTAAATTGTTCTTTTTGTATTTTACCTTTGGTTGACATTATAGTATCAGAGATGTTTCATTTTGAATTGATTGTCAAACACCTTGAATACTTTGTTGCTTAGTTTCCTAAGTAGTTGTCTGTAAATATGTGAAGGAGGGGCTCTCTATTTAAAGCAGTAAGCTATTTTAAGCTAATCTTTCGTAAAGCATAAAATGCTATTTTGGTGAAGAAAAATCTTCCCCAATTGATCGAATCCTTATCCTTAAAAGATGGAGACGAATTCTCGCAGGATGCAGTTTTCCTGGGCAGCTTCACTGTGGTAGTGGAGAATGGTGGAGAAAAAAAGAGTGGCTCAGCGTTTCTCTCCTCACCTTCCCAGATACCTGGGGACTCTGCCAAGTCCCTTTTTTCTTTACCTTCTCTTCTCCAGGATGAAGGTCGTCCTCTAAGACAACCAAATTATTTAGGGCAACAAATAGCTTGGTTGTCCTATTTTGTCCAGTAACTGGGATTAACGTTTTTAATGGCCAGGGATTTCTCACATTTTATTGATGCTTTAAATAGAGTCACCAAAATAAAATTCAAATTTACAAATACCAGTACATTGAAAAATGATGGAGTACGAAGAACATTTCTGTTTTAAAAATGCTAACTGGACAAAATTTTTCTCTAGCATTCCTTTAAATTGTGAGCTACCTAAATGCATGTATTATATTCCTAAAGTTGGAGTTAAGTTTTTATGCAAGTATGTTTTATTAGAGATAATTATTTGGCATCAGACTATTACAGAAAGTGTATGAATTAATTTTTTAAAGAAGATTTTATTTATTTACTTGACAGAGCATAAGCAGAGGGAGTGGCAGGCAGAGGGAGGGACCAGCAGGCTCTCCACTGAGCAGGGAGCCCGATGCAGGGCTTAATCCCAGGACCCTGGGATCATGACCTGAGCCAGAGGCAGATGCTTAATGACTGAGCCACCCAGGCACTCTGAATTAATTTTTTAATAATAAATACAACTATAACTAACCTGGATCTCCTCAAACTATGCTCTGTGGAACACTAGCTCCCTGAGATGTTAACAAAGCATTCTTTGAAAAAACTGTTCTATAACTAAAGCCTTCAGAAAATACTGAGTCAAACAAAGTAAAATACAGTTAAAAACATGCAGAATGCCATCTGAGATTAAAATAAGTGAATACAGTTTTGTATTAGTTATCTATGGCTGTGTAACAAACCTCTTTAAGACTTAGTGGCTAAAAACAACACATGTTAAATACTGCTCAAAATTTCTGTGGCTCAGAAGTTTGTGGGCAGCTTGGCTGGGACCTTCTGGCTCAGGGTTTATCATGAAGCTGTAGCTAAGATGTTGGCTGGGGCTTCATCATATGCAGGCTCGACTGAGGCTGGAGGAGTCGCTACCAAACTCCGTGACTTACATGACTGGCAAGTTGGTGTTGGTTATTCTCTATGTGTGTCTCCCCAGGGGGTGGCTCCCCGTGGCATGTTGGCCACCTTCTCTTAGAAAACAAGGTGATTTGGGGGGACACCTGGAGTTTGGCTGCCGTAATATTATACAATCTTAGGCAGAGATTATGGTATGGAGTTTCTCCCAAGTTTGCTTTACCACAGATCATCATGAAATCCCTTTGTTTTTCAGGGAATGCTTCTTCCTAGTATGTGTAGACATCTTACTTTTCTAGTTAATGTTGTTCAACTCACCCTGACACAAGCTGAGCCACTGCCTGCCATCCTACATGATGCCAGAAGATTCTTTTGTATTATGTGTGTGTGTGTGTGTGTGTACATGTGAGCCTGTGTGTGGTGGGGTGTGGAGCCAAGATTATGATATGAGGTTGGACAGGTGCACTGTGCCAGCCAGGTGAAGGCTGAGGTCTCCTCAGGCATACCCCTGAACTGAAGAAGGTCTTGGCATTTAAACTGCACTCCTCCAGGTGGACATTCTCTCCTTGTACATGCTGAGTTAGTGCCTGGCTCTGACCGCTCTCTCCCCATGGTCACAGACTCCCTTGGAGTCTCTACTTCTCAGTTCCTTCCTCACCTTCCGCCTGAATCCTTTATTCTCCTCCATGCTAAAGCTGTCTTCCTGGATTTTCTTTCACAACAACCTATGATGGTCAAATCAGAATGAGCCTTTAAAATAAAACAGGATTATGAGTCATTAGCTACAGAAGAAATCAGTTTTCCCTTCTTTGCTCTTGAGAAGACTCTACTTTCAAATACAAGTGCTTGCTATGCACTTTTCTGGGAAAGGTTGTTCTTTCTCCCTGCCCATCCCACATCTGAGGTGGGAAAAGAAAGACAAAAACAACTTGAGATTTTATATCAAATTAGATGGGGTATTCACACCCTTCCATATTGGAACATTGCTTCTATCACTGGCCTGGTTCCACCAGCATAGACACAGGGACATAAATGCAATCCTCCTAGTAACAAGGCTTCTTTGTTGAAGTTCATTATCCAAGAAAGGATGTCTTTCCTGCTTTACCTGTGCAGTGACCACCTCCCCAAACCCTTCTATCTACTGAAGTTTCTTCACATTTTCTTGCTACAAACTGGGCTCTGTCTCTTCACCTGCTGTCTCTATAGTGGAGGAAGTATGAGGTCATGGAATTAGTGTCTGAAGGCTGTGATCCTGATAAGCATACTGCTGTCAGAATCTGAGGCTGTGATAATTAGCAATTGTGCAGGCAGCCAGGAGAAGGACTGGAAACAATGCACGTTACTCCTTGTTTATCTCTTGCCTTGCATGGTGAATATGGGAAGGCCCCTAACTGCACAGTATCTTAACACAGTCCTGGAATGGGAGAAAAAAATTCAACCACATCTGATATGGCCATTCCTGAGGGTATGAGGCAGTGGGGTGTGAGCTCAATCTGGGTTGACCCTTGGAATCCTTCTGAGAAGTAGAGCCAGACAGGGTTAACAATTCTATGCATGTGTGTGTGTGTGTGTGTGTGTGTGTGTGTGTGTGTGTGTGTCTGCCCATCTGTCTCTGTCTCTCTCTCTCTCTTCTCTGTTTGTCTCTCTCTGTCTCTCTTCTCCCTATCACAAGTGATTTACTTTTCCATCTACCTCACTTGAAGTGACCTCCTGGGCAAAGCTTACTTATTTGTGGGGATTTTTTCCTTGTATTATTTCCTTCCTTCTATGAAGAGCAGATGTTCTACTTGGGATATCTGGTCAGAGGCAAAAGAAAAAGTGTTTCCTGGACAGAGCAGTTCTGGAAATTTTTGGCTCTCCTTTGTATTGTGAACCAATAGACTTAAAGTACACAATTCCTTTATCCTACACAATTGCTGATTAAGCATCAGAGTTGTTATTACAGAGAGAAAAAGGGTGGTTTCTAATTTTGGCAGGGAGGATAAAGACTTAACCTCTTCAACAAAATGCTTATCAGGGAGTTTCAAACTCTTTTTCAAAGATCTGTCTTCCCAACCGAAGAGGGCTGCCCTCCCTATTTCTTCAGCAAATCTGCTGATATTTTCACTTGTTGATTCATTTTCCCAAAATGCTGCACAATCATTTTTCCCTTAACTGCCTCATGGAACTACTTAGTATGTTTTCCTGAGTAAAGGGTGACAAAGCTGTGGCACGGAAACAAAAAGTATAAATAAATTGCTTTGAAGGAACTCTTTCCTGGCTTATTGCAGCCCACTGTTCTAGCCCATCTCCGTGGAAGTAGCTTCATATAAAATTCAATGAAAGTTGGATTGTAGATCAGCAGAACACTTGAGAATTTAAAAGAATGTCCCCACCACTAGCCTAGGGCAAATGGATTTCAGCTATTGAGAGAAGGGCACATGTCTTCTTGGTAACATGAAGAGTTGTTGAGTCTGGTGTGCTTTCAGATTTGCTATCTGTCAACTAGCTAGGCCCCAGGTAGATGGATGAATGGGGTGGGGTTGGGGCAGAGTGACTACCTGCACAACTTGAGTCACATCTGGGCCAGGTGACTGTCCTTAGTCACTGATCCCCAGATCCTCTGCCATGAACCTTCTACTACATCATAAAGTGAATCTGGAGGTCATAGTTGGCTCCTAGCTGTGGAATGCGCTGGAATGGGATGGTCAATATGGAGCCATTTCTGAGTAGAAGACTTAAGAGTCATTCATGGCTACACCATCTCTCTTTTTCCTCTGCCATAAGACCAGCGTGTTTCAGGGAGGGGCTGTTCCTTCGCCTTCAGGCCTGGATTCCTGACCACCTGGAGTGGGCTGAAGCTGAAGCCAACCCTTTTGGCTGTGACATGAGGGAGAAATAAACCTTGAATGTTATAAGCCACTAAAATTCTGGAGGTGTCTGCTAGGAAAGGGTAAGTCAACTTAAGGTAGCTGGTAAAGAGATTAAGTCTGTATATAATCAAGAGCCGATTCACAGGAGATGGAGACAAGATATGGAAAAGCTGGGTGGGTTTAATATTCGGGGGGTGTAATCAAGGTAACAGGGTGAGGGGTGAGACATTCAGAGAGTGGGAGACTTCAGAGCAGCTGCAGAGTACAAGAGAGTTGGAAGGGACTGGAGAGGAGAGGAGAAGAGAGGAGAGGAGAGGAGAGGAGAGGAGAGGAGAGGGACATCTTTTCTAGGTTTTAAATAAAATCTCTTTGATGCTCTTTGAGAGAGAAGAATCTACCAGAAGCCTTTGCATGAAAGGCTACTGAGCTTGAATTTATAAAGACCCAAGTCCTTGCAGCAGTTTCCAGGCAAAGTTTCAGTGAGAGGTAGGTAACAGGAGACCAGAGGGAAGAAGAGGAAAGAAATGAAAATGGATAAGACAGGGAAGTCATCTGGGCATCAGTGAAATCTTCATTCAGACGTTCAGCGAATATTTCTCATTTTACCCAGTATTCCCACTGAGGTAGGTGCTGTGTAGTTCAGGAAGTGAATGATGATAGAGGGTAGAGTAGAAGACATATCAGAGCTTCATGCAGAAGCACAAATTGTTTCCTCCTAGCTGCCCATCCCACTTCTGTTGGAAAAAACCAAGAGCAGGAGGCAATCCCTGCTGAAAGATATTTCTACTTGCATTGGGGTGTCATTTTTCCATGCGGCAATCAGAGGCTGCTGTGCAAAGTAGCCAAACCTCTCCTTAATAGGCTTAGGGCTGCTAGCCTTGTCACAGAAGGCCAGAGATGGTGGAATCACTCCTAAACAGAGTCTCCAAATTGGCTGAAATCTTTTCTACATTATACTTCTTTTTTTTCCCCCAGAAAAGGGCTATTGCTAAGAAAACCAGCTCATATTAGGCATTTAGTAAATAAAGAAGAGTAATTTCCAGGTTCTCAGTTGATCCAGTAAGATCCCCAACACCAGTGTCCTTTAAACACTGTTTTTTTTTTCTTTGTAGTGTAACTTCTTGGTTAAACAAGAGCTAATCTTTTAGTCTAATATATAAAACAGTGCAAGTGGAATGGCCCTGGTTGAAGGGAGGTGGAATCCAGACCCCCACCCCCTTGGACTAGACACCCTTTCCCCACTGCCAGTCCCCTCTAGCCAGCAACTTAACTGTGAGTGTGGCAGGAAACCCATTACCCATCCTTGCACCCACCCCCTCAGGACTCCTGGACCCTGAGGCACTGCATCATCCTCAATGCCCAAAGGTCCTCTATTCTGGACTTAATCCACTAGAAAAGTGAACTATAGTCTCATACCTGTAGGATAGTCATTGAAAATCATCCATTGCAGCTTCCTATCCTTATAGTCAAGGAAACTCAGGCCTGGAGCACTCTTTGTCCTGGGTGACATGATTAGACAATTGTAGAACCTGGAGAAGAAATCCGGTCTCCTGGTGCCAGTCCAACAACCTCGTTTGTTTTCTTGTATACCATCTGCTTGCTTATATTTTAGGAAGATTAAAGGAAAACAGTACAAGCTAAACCAAAACAAAGGGAATTTTTCTTATTAAAACCCAGTTAACAGGTACTTATGGTTCTCGAGGATTATTCCTCAAGCAGTCTGGCTAACCATTTTATCTGTTCGTGTATCTCAGACACTTCACGTTCAACATGAAAATGGTAAACCCACAACCTTGGTGAGGCAGCATTTTGTTCTCAGTGGTTGCTTTTAGCTCTGGATTTTATACCTGGGGGTGGTGGGTAGAGAAATTTGATACTAAGGGAGAATAAGGAAACCATTACGGAAAGGAAAGCTTATCATAGGCACAAGGGGTTGGCCAGTGAGCCATTGGGGGAAGAGGCACCTTCCCCTTCTCAGTGCCCACAAGGTCTAGTCATCTCTTTCTACCACATCCTGTCACAGGCTTCTCCAGCAGCGGGCATGCACACTCAGGAAGTACAAACAAATGTAATGTCCAGGCCCTTTATCTTTTGTAAAGTCTTGGGGGACCACCAGAGGCCAGAGAGCAATCTGCTTTTGAGGAGGCAGTAGACTCTTGTAGGGAGGTGCTACACTTTTATGGTTGAACTTTGAGCAAGGACAATGGAGAACTCAGGAGTTCCCTGCCGTCACCTGTCCCTGTGGACACAGGGAGGGGACACATCTGACCCAGGCTAGTCTGGACTAGCTTAGGACCTACAGGTAGAGGACAGACCCTGGTGACTAAAGTGAAGCACTCAGACAAACTGGGGCCAGGCACTGGCTGAGGACCAGGTGCATGAACCTTCATAATGGGCTCACAATGCAGTTACGTGTGTATAGGGCTTGAATTTGATGGACATCTATAGCTTTCTATATTTATGGTTAATGTGTTTGATAACCCACTGATATCTTTGCCATAGCATGAATTCTATTTTATTCACCTTATATTGTTACTTTGCAAATTCATGAGTTAAAATGAATTGTTTCATGTGTATTGGGAAATTAAAGCAACCGCTCTCTGGAAGCACAGGATCCAGAAACACGTCCTCAGCCTAGGACACCATGAGCTTCCTGTGGGAGAGGAGCTCAGGGAACAGTTCCAGGCAAAAGAGCGCTTCGATGCAAGATGCAAGTCGAGGCTTTGGCTCTGGACTCCCTGGCCATCCTCGGGAATTTTGTTGCATCCCGTGGAGCAAGGGGATGTTCCAGCACGGACTCTGGCAGTCTCTGCAGCCTTTCCCTGGCATCACTTTCAGATCTCCTTGGGGCTTTTTCTGGCAGTGGGGGTGGGGCCAGGTCTGCTACGATTCCAAATTTGCAAAGAGAAGAGACAGAAAGGAGAAGGCAGGAAGAGAGTGAGCGCAGGAGGGAGCTAGAATGAGGGGAATGAGAGTGGGAGGGATGTGTGTGCGTGTGTGTATATGCATGTGCACGTGTGTGTTCATGTCTGCATGTGTGAGCATGAGAGAGCGAGTTTGAGAATGACTTGCTTTTTCAGCATCCTTACCACTCATGCCTTATGGAGAAAAGGAGGTCCGCAAAGAGCACTCTCCTACGGGCACCCATGCTCCAGCTTCCATGTTCACTGTGCTCCAGCGTTAGGAGGGGTTTGAGACCAATCATTTCACAGCAGCACAGTTGCTCCTTGGAGAAGGTGTTCAGCCCTGGAGCCACTCCAAGCTTATTGTTGTCACTATGGTGTTATGGAGGAGAAATTCCTGGGTCTGGTGGACTCTCCAGAGATTTCTTGTCTTCATCTCAGCAGTGTGGTCTGGCTGAACACCGCCCTGTGGACTGGCCCAGATGAGGGACTATGCTGTTTGGCTATGGACTGTGTGTCCATAGAGGACTGGGCACAGACAGCTCCAAGGACATGCTAGCTGCTCTCACAGGTGCTCCTAAGGCCCAGGATCCCCAAAGGCCTCCCTGCAGGGACACCTTGCACTTCTGGAACTTGCATACACCCTTTCAGACAAATAAGTGCTGAAGGCACTCCTTGTGGGGATCTACTGTAGGATAGGTCCTCCTTTAAAAGCATCTCCCAAAATTCCTATTCTCATCTTCAGATTTCACTCTAGATATGTGTCAGAGATCAGTCCAGGCTGTTTGAGGGAGGACAGTTGACCCGGAACAGAAATGTCCCCTCCATGCTTTTAGGCCTAGAGGATATCATTGGTAAGTGCCAAAAACTTGCAGTAAGATGAGCCCAGACAGGAATCAAGAGACATGACTCCTACCCCACTTCTGCCATCACCTACCTTGTCACCTAAGTCCTCAGTTTTCTGGGGGCAGAATGAGATGACAGCCGAGGTCCCTTCCTCAGGGCCACCTGAAGGCTTACAGCTTCAGAAGGAAGCTAGGTACTAGTCCGGAGCCTGTTGTTTGTCTTTCCATCCGACTTGATGGGAAGACCCCCTGAGAGAGTGCATAGGGATGGTCACCAAGGGAAGAAAGAGGAGGCTGGGGCCTCTAATGTGTCCTTTCTTATTAAAATCTCTCAAAGCCAGAGAACATCCATGGATGGAAGGCAACCTTGGGGATCATGGAGTCTCGTGGTTCTCAAACTTAGTGAAGTGCCAGAAATAACAGTAGAGCTTAAAAAAGGCAGATTTCTGAGACCCATGAAGCACCCAGTGACACAGGGTGTCCAGGGATGAAGCCTAGCTGTGTGAACATGAGCTGGGCCAGGGCTGGTCCAGCCAAGCCATTGGCACAAGTTTGTGATCAGGGTGGATTATCTGTTTACCAGCTCTGTCTATCCCAGGACAATTTACCCAGCCTCAGTTTCCACATCTGTAAAATAGAAATAGCAGCATAGGGCTGCGCTCAAGGTTAAAGAAGATGCTGTGTGTGAAGAGCATGGTGTGGAGTTTGTGCCATTAACACAAGCCCTGGGTGTTTTTTGCTACACCCCATGGTGAGCAGGTGGTGGAAGACCTCATGTGGGGGAAGGTGACCTTCTCATCCATCAGGCACTCTTTTCTCAGGGGAGACTGGGCCGAAGCAAGGAGTCTCATCATGCGAGTTCTGGACACACAGGGAGTGACTTTGCGTAACAGGCTCTCTAGAGGGCTCAGGACACATTGTTCTCTGAGCCCTAGCTCCAGCAGAGAGGGCTCTGTTATCTTTCCCTCACCTTTGAATACTGCCAACACAAACGGGTGGATGGATTGTTACCTGGGACACTTGATTAAGTAAAACCAGAGCTTTGTGCCCAGGGGAGCAGCTGGAGGATGGAGGGGTGAGGAGGGAAGGGGTTATGTAAATACTGGCTGAATAACTGGGTTTGTGTGTTGATTAGATAAGGGCCAAGAAGCTGAAGCCCAATGAATAACAATTGAGCTTCCAGGCTAGTAATGGCCTGATTTGAAAGTCTGAGGCAGGACCGCCTGGCACGGGGGTGAAAGGCGGATTTCCCTGATAGGTCTGTGGCTGCTGAGATAATGCCTGGTGACAAGGGGACAGAAGTACAGGGACCTCTGCCTGCCCCTTCACAAGTGAGTCCAGGCCTATCTGCCTGTCCTCTTGTCCTCAGTGGAATAAAAAGACAATCAAACAGATGGGAGCACTGCCTCTGGGAGTTTAAAATCCTAATGAAGCTTAATTCAAATTTTGCAAGTTAACCAAATCCTATGTAAATATTTGTAAGCATCACAAATTTCATGAGCAGCCATTAGCAGGGTTGGGAGTCAGCCCTGGGGACAAAGAAGTGGTAGGGGACTAGCAGGTACTGTCCTGTGCTGGGTTCTTTGCACTAGTTATCTTTGTGGTTCTGTGAAGGTAGATGGTCTCATTTTCATTTCATGGATGAGGAAGCTGAGGCCCAGGAAGGTTGAATGAACTCACGAGTGTCCACCCTAGTAAGAGGCAGAGCCAGAATTCTGATCCATGTCTGCTTCAAGTTACCACCCTTGAGGCAGGAAAGTGGGCAGGAAGGACAGAGGGGAACCTGTCGAGCATGGCATGTCCATTCCTGAAAGCTCTTCCAGTTTCTGACCTTCGGTGATTTGAGTATTCTGAGTCAGACCAGGGGCAACTTACTGAAGTTAACCGCAGGGCCTGAACTGTGTATGGGCCATATGGTGTCCCCCATTCCCCAGATTCCCATGTTGAAGTCCTAATCTCCAGTACCTCAGAATGTGACTGTTTTTGGAGATGGGTCCTTCAAACAGGTGGTTAGGTTGCAATGAGGTTATTAGGGTGGGTGCTAATCTACTGTGTCTATGGTCCCTCCAAAAAGAGATTAGGAATAGACATACAGAGGGAAGACCATGTGAAGACACAGGGAGAAGACGGGTCTTCTGCGTGGCAAGGAAAGAGGACCCAAAAGGAACCAACCATGCTGGCACCTTGATCTCGGACTTCTAGTCTCTAGAAATTCAAGAAAATAAATTCCTGTGGCTTAAGTCCCCCAGTCTGTGGTACTTTGCTGGTGGACCCAGCAGACTAATTAATACACTCAGTTTCACCAAAAGGAAGGTGGAAAGCTATGAGCAGCATATCTGGAGGCCTCTCTCTCCTCTGCCACAGATGCTAAAATCATCCCAGTTGTGATTCCCATGGAGAACCACCAGCAAGTTCAAGACTAGGTGGTTTTGAATGTAAATATGATAGGAATTCATAGGAATGAACTGGAACCATCAGAAGAAGCCTTATAAAGAATGGTAGGTGGCTGAGCCTTGAAGAATGAGAAGGATGGAGATGAAGAAAGAACAGAAGCCTCCCAGGTAGGTGAGTGTTCCAGCATGTTTTTAACAAAAATCAGGCAGAGGCCTTGTTCCACGGCCCTAGGAATCTGTGCTATGACTTCCCTACTGGGGATTTCCTGAGACTCCATGTCATAATTTTAATCCATACAGATACCTCCAGCACCATGGAATTTTCTGGGATCCGGTGAGTTATATGGTCCAAGCAGCCCAAACCTACTGCAGGGCTCCTTCTTGCTCAGTGACCCACTAAAGACAGGTAGCTTTCTGTGTCACCTGACCAATGGGTCAGACAAGTATTCTTGTGTGCCATGTAATGCTCCCTCTAAAGCCTGAAGAGCCCTACCAAAGCACTGTGTTTCTTTTGTAAGTGAAAGTTGCAACAACTTGTCCTCTACCTTGGAGAGTATTTCCAGGAAAGATAAATTTGAAAAATATTCTGTTGTCACTTTGTCTTCATATTTCCCCACTCTACCTGGAGGATCATGATAGTTTTTTAGATCTCCTCATATCAGTGTCAGCTTGGACCCATATCTAATAGTCTTGGAAGTGTCTGTCTAGACCTTTTCCTTGGGGTTTAGTGACTTGAGCAAATGGCCTCTGGTCACTTTGGGAAAGGTTTGGAAGAAATGCAGTACATATATTTGTGATGGTGTTGCTAAATCTTTTCTCAAGGGGAAACAGGCTTCAGTCAGGTCTATATCTGTGAATGATTTAGGTCTGAAAATTGAATGAAGGACCAGCAATCAATCTTTTTAATACAAGTTGAGTGGCAACCTAGTCGACTCCCAATCTATCTTGTCCCACCATCTAGTAGCCATCACCACCCATCCCTAAAAGTCAAAGCACCTTGATTACTATTCTGGTCCTGGGAAATTGTATGCAATTTTCTTTCCAAATTTGAGTGCCCCCTGGAATCTGAAATTCTAACCTCTAATATCTTCACTGATATTAGAAAGCCCAATTCTATGACATCATCTTTCACTGTCAACTCTGCCCTAAAAAGTAAAGCCATCTCCAGACTTTTCAGTGATGTCAGTCTAGCTGTCACCAGTGCATTTGTTATTGTCTCAGTGATAATGAGATATCCTCTAGGCTTTCCTGGGCCTTGTAGACAGGGTGGATTCTCAGGTCTTATTTGGCAAATCTACCCTAACCTCCTTTCTCCCTGTACTGACTGATCCTTTCCTTGATTCTATGAAAAAGAAGTTGGTATCACTGCCTCATTACATGTAGGTTTTCTTTATGTTAAGTTGTCAAGGGGGCATCTCAATAGACTCTTAGGGCTGTCTCCAGTTATCCTTGTCACAACATGGAATCCTAAGTTACATGTCAAATAAATTCTTCCTTATCAGCCTATGTCTCCCTACTCTAATTCCAATACCCTCAACATTATTCCCACAAGTTTTCCCAATTTTTGACAGTGCTGATTATCCAGAACTGCAGTTCCTTGGTATATGCATTTTATTCTAGAGCAGGGACTGTATTTTCTCATTTAGGTGACTTTTGTTCTGGAATCAATCAGGGTAGCCAGGAGTAAATCTAGAGAACTATCATCAAGCAAGTCATACGCTTCAGGAAGGTCCTTTGCTGCTCAATTTCCAGGTAAAGGGATACTCTTTTCTAGGAAGGAGGATTAGGCTGCTTATTCTCTTTTTAAAAAATCTTTCATTTGTTATTATTTTTTTTCAAATTTAAATTCAATTAATTAACATATAGTGTATTGTTAGTTGCAGAGGTAGAGTTCAGTGATTCATCAGTTGTATATAACACCAAGTGCTCATTACATCATATGGGGTTGGGCTCCTTCTGATTGTCCACTGGATTTAGGACAACTAGAGGCTCAAAATTCTCAGTCTCATCCATTCAAACAATCTTAGTACAGGTCTCAGGGTCCCACTTTTATTTTTTTTTCCTCATCAGGGACTTTGACCTAGGACACCTATCAAAACTCTGAATTCAAACTCTTCTGTAGCCAAACATGGTATTGGTATGGTTATGGTATTTTTTCATAGACACCCATTACCAGGTTGGAAATACCCATCCATTCCTAGTTTGCTAAGAGTTATTATCAGGAGTGGATGTTGGGTTTTTGTCAAATGCTTTTTCTAGTGTTAACTGAGATCACATATAGGGTTTTTTTTGGTCATTTATGTATCTTATGTATTTTCTTTTATGTATTGGATTTTGCTCAGCTTTTGTTTCATTGATTTTTGCTATTATTTTTTTGATTTCTATTTGATTGATTTCTGCTCTAATTTTTGTTATTATCCATGTCTTCTCTTTAGTTTAGCTTTTATTTACTTTTTTTTCCTCCTAATTTTTAAGTCTAAAGCTGAGGTCGTTGATTTGAGAGCTGTCTTCTTTTTTGATTAAGGCATTTAGTGTTATTTCTGACTAAGCACTAATCCCACTAAGCATGTCACAAATTTTGAAATACTGTGTTTTCATTTTCATTTAATTTTAAGTACTTTATAAATACTTGATTTCTTCTTTGACATGGTTTATTTGAAAGTATAATTTTTAGTTTCCAAATATCTGAGGACTTTCCAGAGATCTTACTGCTACTGGTTGCTAATTTAATTCCATTCTGGTAATAGAATAACACAATGTGTGACTTGAATCCTTTTAAATTTATTGAAGCTTGTTTTATGGCCCAGATTTCTCGTGGTAATTGTACTTAACAGAATTTTTATTCTTGTTGAGTGGAATGTTCTATAAATGTTAATTATCTCAAGTTGGGTGGTAATATTTTTTAAGTCTTTACATCATAGTGATTTTGTCTACTTGTTCTGTCTATTTCTGGGAGAAAAGTACTAAAATCTTTGGTTATAATTGCAGATTTATCTATTTCTCCTTCTGGTTCTTTAAGTTATGACAGTTCTATCATGTGTTTTGAAGCTCTTTTATTAGGTACATAAATGTTTAAGATTATTATGTCCTCTGATTAATTGATCCACTTATCCTTGGGAGATGAACTTCTTTATTCCTGGTAATTTCTTGGAAATCTATTTTGTTTGATATTAATACAATCATTTCAACTTTCATTTGATCAGTATTAGAATGATGTCTTTTTATATATTTTTCTTTTAATCTACCTATGTTTTTATATCTTAAGAGTGTTCCCTGTAGGTTGTATATATAGTGGGGTCTTGCTTTTTATTCAATCTGACAGTCTCTGCCTTTTAATTGGGATGCTTAGACCATTTACATTTAATATGATTTTTATATATGTTATTTTTACATTTTTAAAGCTTAAGTCTATAGTTTTGCTCTTTTATTTGTCCGTCCCACTTATTTTTAATTTGATTTCTTTTAGATTGAGTTTTTTTGTAATTCCATTTTAACCCCTCTGTTTGATTGTTATCTATAACTTTTTAAGTTGTTGCCTTAAGGTTTACAACATATATCTTTAACTTATTGTAGTCTACCATCATGTGATATTATACCATCTTATGTTTAGTATAAAGACATTACAATAGTATATTTTCATCTCCCAACACAGAGTTTATGCTATTGTTTTCATATATTTTTCATTTTAGTAATACTTGTAAGTGCCAAAATACATTGCATCTTTCTTTTTTTTAATGTTATTTATGGGGGCTAGGGCAAGATGACAGGGAGTGGGGAACTCTGTTTGACCCTGTCCCCTGAATTTAGCTAGATATCTACCAAGCCACTCTGAACACCCATAAAATCAGCCTGAGATGCAAGATTACACGTTTGGATCTCTACGGGGACAGAGGATCATCAGCCAAAAGGACAGAGTTGGACAGAGCTGTGATTGTGTGGAGAGATGTTGGAGGATCAACAGAAGGGGTAGGGGACCAACAGAAGCTAGCCATTGGTAAGTAATATCCCAGCACAAAAGCATCCTGCACCTGGGGACCAGCAATAGCTTGGAGAGTGGTGGCAGTGAGACAGGAAGGGACTGATAAGGGCACCCAAACAGAACACAGGGGTTTAAGGGACAAATGTTGGGACTGGGCAGTCACAGGCATGGACCTGAGCCCTTGGAGCTGGGGGTCAGCTACTGCCACTACCTGGGCCCAGGCCACCCAGACTGGGATGGCTAGCAGTTTTGGAGGCACGGGGGCAGAGACAAGTGGGGGCTGGGATCCCCCGCTGAGAGGATTGCTGGGGGTATGCACCACCTGTGGGAGGCTGTGGTTTTTGGCAGTGCTTATAGAGGGGGAGACTGTGTGTTGTGGAGGATTCAGAGAGGAGCAGACTGGGGTTTCTCTCCTCTGGGTTGGAGATCTGTGTGTGAACATTTTCCTTTGCCCTCTCTGAAAAGGCAGGAAAAGCCACCAGGGAACAAAACCCACCAGAGAACCAAAGCCCAAAAAACTGGTTTCCATGGAGCCCAGCCTCTTCATGGGGGCAGGGCAATTCCACCCAAGCAGGAATGACTGAAAAAACAATGCGTCAGTCCCCTCCCCCAGAAGATAAGCTGGAAGAACAAGAGGACAATAACCCCAGGGTCCCAATAAAACTGTAAAACCCCAACACCAGTGAAAAATAGTATAAGCTCCTGGTGTTGCTCCTGGTGTTGCCTCACAGCCTGTGTATTTCTTAGATACAACTTTTCTTTTCTTTTTTTAAATTCCTTCTCATATTTCTTCTGTTTTTTTTCTATCTATTATCATTTCAACTAGATGTTTAATACAACATATTCCATAGTAACTTTTTAACTTGACCTTTTCCACACATATATCTTTTTTCTTTATATATATATACACACACACACATACGCTTCAATGTAGTCCTTTTTTCCATATTCAATTATTTATACATATATGTATATATATATTTATATATGTATGTGTGCGTGTGCATATATATATGTGTATATGTGTATATATACATATATATGTATATATATACACCAGTTTTTATTTCCCTGTATCTCTGTAAAGAGATACAAAATACAAAGAGAACAAAATACACCCAGGAAGAACTGAAATACCATATCTCACCCACACCAAGGGATTATAGCCCCCTTCCCTTCACCCCCCCACCCATTTTTTTCTTTTTTGTTTTGTTTTGTTTTTTTTTCTGGTAGTTTTTTTTTTT
>LNAC01000970.1:67334-100004 GCA_002007465.1 Ailurus styani
GGGGGGGGGGAGTGGGGGCGGGTGGGCAGTGGACATGGACCCTGAAGTCTGCCTGCCTGGGGTTAAGCCTGATTCTAACACTTCTCTTGGCTTTCTCACATATGAAATGGAAACAACTGTCTACCTCACAGGATTGTTTTGTGCACTGACATGAGATGGGTAAGTCACTTAGAAAATGGCCCAGAAGACAGGAACTAGTTGAAGAAAAACATGTGACCTGTTCTCCCCAGCCCTAAAGTGGGGGAAGACACAGTTGCCACTGAATTTCTACAACAAGAAGGGAAATGAAATGCCTGACCATATCCCTAGAGGAGTTGAAAGGGGATGGTGGCCTTTCATGTCACCAAACCCTGTCCCCAGTGGAAGGGTGTGCTTTAGTTAACAGGCACTGACTGGCAGAAATATCTTTAGATTGTGAGTCGTATGCCACCATGGATCAAGTTTCTCTGCAGGTTGATGGTGGTGGCCAAAAGCTTGTTATGCAGGTAAGAGCTGGCTGTCACCATGGAAGCCTGACCCTGGGCTGACTGGCTGGCTCCCTGCTCAGTGCCTGGAACACTCAAGGTAGGGTCCACATTGGCCTCTATTGACCTGGGGCTCTTTCTTAGAACTAGTGGCTGACAGAAAGAGCCTCCTTCTGAGCTACAAAGATGTTGCTTAGACCCTCTCCCTCCCCACTATTTCCCTGACCCTACCTGGGAGGCAAGTTCCCTTCCCATCCCATTTCAGTTCTATTTTTAGTTTGATTTTGATTCTGGCAAGGTGTGGTGATTTATGATAAGGATTTCTTTCCTTGTTGGCATGCATCTGTGTTGTAAACATGTGATTGGAGCTATCTATAGCTGTGTACCAGTCAGTTGCTCTGGGTGATTGGGAGGAGGGCTGCGTGGATATTTGGAGGCTTTAGAAGTATATGTGCTCAAAAACACCATCTCTAAGTCACGAGAGAAAACCGGGGCTACATTTTGAGCATAGCTCTTTTTCTTCCCTCCAAGGGTGGGGGGAAGGCAGAGCTATTGTTGGGTTGACAGTCATAGATTTTTGGACTGTATGGCTTGAGCATGATCAGTGTAAACTTTCCTATTCAGAGTAGGTTTCATACCAAGTGTCAGTGAGGACCTAACAGTGAATGTTCTCATGAACACTCTTGTGACATTCTCCAGTCCCAACCAACCACAGGCTCTGGGACCCCAGTGACCATCCCACTATAGGCTCAGTCCCTCTGAGTTTCTGAGGCATGCTGGTCAGCAGGTGGACTCTGTGCTAAGTCTCCATAGCAATCTGAGGTCTCATCTGCTTATGGAGACTCTGCTTTCCCATGTGGTCTCAGGACCAGGGGCTCCTCTAAATGCAGCTGCATGCTCCTTACCAGGCTTCTGTCTCAATTCCTGATTTGCAATCTACCTACAACAGCAGCAACGGACATTTTCTGAGCATTCACTGTGTGTAGGACATTAATAGTTACAAAGCTGAATCAGACATGGAAGGTGTCCCCAAGGTGCGACCATTCTGGATGGGGAGATACTGGGAAATGGAGGATTCTACTGCAAGGTAATAAGAGAAGAGAATAAGAGAGCAGGACATTGCAGGAGTCTTCAACATGGACCCCTAACCCAGACTTGGTAAGGGAGATGAATCTAGGGAAGATTTCTCAGAGGAAGCAGAACACTCCCACTCCACGCCTGGGACAGAAGCCCTGATTTTAAATCTCACCTGGTACAGCATCCTGTTGCCTGTTTCTGCAGCAGATGTCTAAGCTCCAATCTGGGTCCCAGCCCACCTGGTCTTAGGACACACAATGGCTGCCCTTCAGTATTGCACTGCCTGAGGACTCCTGGGACCTGTCTGCCCACTGTACCACAACTCCAGCCACAGACACAAGTTGAGCCACATGTGGGTTCCCCACACTCAGTCATTTCTTTGGGGTCCAGTCCCAGAGGGTGCTTTGGGCTCTATTCTTTTGAGGGGTGGTCTTTCCATAGTAACCTGGCTGAGAACCTTGCTGTCTGATCTTTTGCAAATGGTATGTTGACTTCCATTCTCAGTATATCCAAAGAATTCTACATGTTTTGTTCTTAACCTCCTATGGGCTAGTTTTGGGGTACCTTATGTACCCTTCAAAGTGCCACACACAAAAGGCAAAACCGGAGTCTCAGAGAGCAAAGAGGAAAGGAGCTGGGTGGCAAAGGGGCCAGCTGGTCCTCCTTCCTCTTTGGAAAGTCATCCTTAAAACTCAACCTATCTGCTAGGTGAGTGTGGTAGCCCAGCCTCCTGACCACGGAGTTCAGACATTTTATGACAACGTACGGATGTGGATTTTGATGCAATTTCAGGAGGTTAAGAGTGTATGATGAAAAGAGCTAATTAAAAAAAAAATCTTTTTCTTTGGTAAAAGTCCGTTGGAGAGCCCCGTTGTTTGTGACATTTCCCTAAGGCTCAATTTTCTCTTTAAATTTTTTCCCAGACTGACTCTCAATCTGTCCAGCTCACTTGGAAATTTAATCCTGGCCTGCCCGCAGTACTTTTTCCATTTGTAAACTTTGTTTCTGCAAATAGATGGTCAGGGCCTTGAGGCCAAGGGTTGTGTCACACTTCTTTCTATCAGCCCCCTTCTTCCCTGCCACCCCTTCCCTAGAGCTTTGCCAGACTCGGTTTAAATGCTCACTACACACTGGACTGGAATGATGAATGTCATCTGTTATTTCATCTCACTTTTTTTTTTTTTGAAGTGGTCTATTTTCAGTTTGAGCCCTTTTAGGTAGACAGTTTTGAAGCTTATGGAAGAGAACTGGACTATCCTAAGGGGCATGTGTACTTAGCAACCTGATCTAGAAGGCAAACTAGGAGCAGACTCAAGGGACCAGCTGTCCCTGGGAACTGTGCATTGTGGCCTAACCCTTGAGGAATATACGCACAGGGTTAAGAATGTGGACAAAACAGAGAGGACACTGGAATCGGGGAGTGAGCTGCTCTCACCAACCCTGCACAAGCACCACACTTTCCGGGAGGGGAGGTGCTTGGTAGCTTTCCCTGTTAGGGCAATTGATGCCAGGCTGAATCCAGTGTCTCAGCAACAAATAGTTTCATCTGCAAGGAGATGGGAATGTGAAAGCTTGAAGAAGCTAACCTGAGAGATGTCTCAGCCTATGCACAGCCTTCCGTCTATACCCCATCATGCTAAGTCCCCTGGATCTCCTGCCCGGATGTCCCAGCTTGATCTACCGTTTGATCTGTTTGTCTAGTGATTCTGGACACCAACTAGTATGTAGCGATTCAATTCTGGCTCTAACCACCTGGAGTGAAAGCAGACCTTATAAATTAAAGAGTGTTGTCCACAATAAGACTGCTCTCATTTCTGACTGACCAGCAACAACACATCTGGGAGGTTCCCATGATCCTCCTCAGGCTTGATCATTCACTAGAATGATTCACAGAACTCAGTAAAGTGCTATGCTTGGGGTTATGGTTTTATTATAAAGGATATAAATCAGAAACAGCCAAATGAAGAGATCCATAGAGCAAGTTCTTAAGGGTCCCCAATGGAGAGCTTCTGGGTTCTGTCCCCGTGGAATTAAGGCACATCCCCTTTCTAGTACACTGACGTGCTCACCCACCAGGAAGCTCCAAGCTTCAGAGTCCAGAGTTTGTGTTGAGGTTTTATTACAAAGTCATGACTGACTGAACCATTGGCCATGTGACCGAACTTAATAATCAGCCCCCCATCCTTCCCTGGAGGTTGGGAGGTCAGGCTGATGCCAGTGGCTCAAAGCCCTAACCAATCATGTGGTTGGTCTTTCCAGCATGATCAGCGTATCCTGAAATAATCTAGGGTCCCATGTGAGTCAGTCATTAGCATAAACTCAGATATAAACCAGGGGCTCATGAACAATGAAGACACTCCTATTTACTTGGGAAACTCCAGGGACTTAGAGTCTTCCTCCCAGGAACGAGGGGCAGAGGCTTGTCAAACTCTTAATTGTACAATACTAGCTTTTTGCCTTCTTGTTTTATTTTCCAGATTCAAACTCATCTATTGGTTGTGGACTTGGGGAAGTTAAGACATTTTCTATAGAAGGAAACAACTAGAGCTGTTCCCTGCTGCCTGATCAATTTAGATAAGACTGTGATAACGGGGAGCTTCCAGATCACTGGCACCAAGCCCTGCTGCTCACTTGTGCTGTGTGGACCTTGCAGGTTGGCGCCACTCCGTTCCTCGGGGGCTTCATACCAGCCCCGGGCTCATGGAGCAGCCTCGTCAGCACACAGCCAGCCACTGGGGCAGAGGGAAAGAAGAGCATCTCCCAGCAGGCATGGACACTTATGGCTTCTGCCGTAAGTGCCACATCACTTCCATCCCTTTTCATCGGCAGAAGAAGGGCTTTTGTCGAGGAATAACTATGACCCAATCTGAGGTTTAGGAAGACAAATTACTGTCCAGGTGATAGCACCGGAAGGCAGAGTCAGGACTAAAGGAGGGGAGGGATGCCAGAGGCCATGGGGAGCAGTCATAGGAAGAGGCAAGGGCAAGGAGGGACCCAGGGGTTCCTGAGGGATCTAGTTTGGGTAACGTGGGGGCGTTGGCACCCAGAAGAGCAGGAGGAGCCAGCAGAATGTACTCCACCTTTGCAGGAGGGTGCTGGAGGCAGCACCTGGGCTTTCAGCCAGCAGGAGGAATATAGGGAAAAGATGATGTTTCTTCATCACAAAAACAATCAACCCATCAATAAGCAGGCGGCCCTCTTCGCTTGAACTCCCTGTGTTAATCGAAAGCCGGGAGGACTTTGACCATGCAGACTTGGTTGCATAACTGGTTTCAATGCACTATTGTTTGCCTGTCTGGTTTTTTTCCATGATGAAAATGATTTGCGAGCCCTGCTGGGCAGGAGATCATATTTAAATGTTTCCTGGGTTTGATCTCTGTACGGGGCTTGTGCTAAGGCACAGAGTAAGTGGTAAATGGATTTAATTCTCTTTAAGTATTTGAGCCATCCCTGTGGGCAGTGGTGACGGGAGGCGTGGGCCCCTCTTGCTTCCCAGTCTGGTCAGCACCGGAACTTGCCCCATTTTGTCCTTCACCAACTCAAAGGAATTTGACAGTGGAGAAGCCAGGCTGGAAGTGGGGAAGCCAGGCTGGGAGCCAGGTGTCTGTAGTGTATTTCTGCTTTTGCCGTGAACCCAGGCAAGTCGTGACATGTTCTAAAGATTTACCGACTGGGGCGCCTGGGTGGCTCAGTGGGTTAAAGTCTCTGCCTTCGGCTCAGGTCATGATCTCAGGGTCCTGGGATCGAGGCCCGCATCGGGCTGCCTGCTCAGCGGGGAGCCTGCTTCCTCCTCTCTCTCTGCCTGCGTCTCTGCCTACTTGTGATCTCTCTCTGTCAGATAAATAAATTAAAAATCTTAAAAAAAAAAAAAGATTGACTGACTGTTCGAGGACAGTGATGCGATGAGGGTGGGTATCCCAGCTAATGGGATATGGAAGTTTATCGACGGTCCCGAGGAATTCTCAATGCCAAGCCACCTTCCAGAAACTTCCAGAATTTAGAACTTTAGAAACTGGGGACTGGTGGGAAATACCTGGGAGCGCGGGGTCTGCACCAGGAGGGCCCAGCTTCCTGCAGAGGATGCTGGGCCTGGTTGGTTGCCTCCTGGAGCCTCGGCTTACCCAGCTGTAAGAGTGCAATGGCCCTGCCCGCTCCCTCCTTGACCCTGGCTCTCTCATGAGACTGAGAGTGCCTTCGGGGCGCACGCAGGCCCTCCCTCCAGGTCTGGGCAGCGAGGAAGACAGTGTGCACAGCGGGGATGGCCCTTCAGCACAGGAGCTCTTGGCCATGTTTCTCTGAAAGCTTTGCTTTGCCTTTCCCTTGCGTGCTTCTCACCCGATGATGGGCTCACTGCCTCCTGCCTCCTGAGTCCTTCTCATTGGCAAACAGAAGTGTTGCTTTGGCCTCGGCCTGCTCTCCCAGCAGCTCCAGAGCCCAAGCACTTAGCTTCATTTGCTAAGACGTGGCTGGTGGGTTGGCTCCCTCAGCCTGGGCGGCAGCTTCTTCCTCCCTCTGGGTCCGCAGACCCTGGAAAGCTAGCCCTGCTCTTCCCAGATCCTTGGCTCGAAGGTTCTGGACACGAGGTAGTTTCTGCCACCCTGAGGCATGTGATGAAAGTTGTCTGGAAGGGAGTGAAGTGGGGAGGTGGAGGCAGGGCACAGTACTTCTAGAGCAAGCACTGGCCTTGTCGCTCTGGCTTCCCGGTTCGGTGGTGGGAAGTCCCTGATCACAGCGGGAGGACAGGTCCCCTGGGGCCTGGTCCTGCGCTGTGGCTTTGGGAGATGAACCCGAGGCCCGACCTGGCCTACATTAGCCAGGGCCTTTTGATTGCTCACCGGCTGTCCTGAGTTCTCTGCCGCTGAGCCCTGTCTGACACCTAAGAGAAGCCCGGTTCCAGCATGTGGTCCCCGCCACTACGTCCCAGGGACAGACGTGGCTGGCTGGCCCCTTGACCTTTTGCCATTTGCCTCTTTTCTTCCCCACTAGAACCTGGATGCTAGCATGCAACCAGGAAGGGGCAGTGGCTAAGACAGAGTGGCAGAGAAACCTGGGAGCTGGCGACCCGCGTGCACGGCGCCTCTGGGCTCTACTCATGCGTGAGGAATTTCTCCAGGCACCGCCTTTCTCTGCTTCTGCTGCCTGGATCCCTGTCCTGCCCAAGGCTAGGGCTCCTACGCTTTCTCTGCTGTTGTATTTTTAGCTATCCTGTTCCTTGAAAGCCTTGATCTGACACTGATTTTCCAGAACAACCCAAGGGTTGGTGCTTTTATGTCTCTAATTTTCTGTGCTTTGTCTACTACAAGAGCAAACATAAATGTTAAAAAAGACTGTTTGTACATTTGGATAATTAACTTCTGCTGATTAAGACGGAGGGCATGGGGGTGAGAAAGAGGGAGGAGGCTTTAGAGTCAGACCCAGCAGCTTTGAATCTAGGCTCCACCACTCACTAGCTGTGTGACTTTGGAGAAGTAACTAAACCTCTCTGAACTTCAGTTTCCTTATCTAGAGAATGGTAAAAACAACAGTCACCAGCTCACTGGGTTGTTAGAAATTAAAATAAGATAATGAATCTATAAATATCTGAATAGCTCATGGTATTGATTAAGAGTTAATTTTTTATAAAAGCTCGTATTGTAGTTAACCTCAGTGTTTTCATCTGTAAAAAAGGCAAATAGTAAAATGCCACACACTAACTAGTATAGAATTGGCTCTAGAGCAAGGAATTTTATTAGGCAAACCCAATGGGCCTTGTCCCTTAGGCTTATTGGCCTGATAGAGGGTAAGAGGAGATCTGAGTGGATTCTGGGGGCAGGTGAGAAAGGGAAAGGTCAGGCTCTCTGTCTCTGTCCTTGCCTTATACTGGACCAGTTCCCTCTCACCATGAACAGACCTCAACAAATGGACCAACAACAAGCAGGTCTAGGACTCCTAGGGTAGGTTTTCTTTCTTTTGAACATTTACATATGGTGTCTTCCTTAGGATAAAGGAATTCTGAGTCATTAATAGGGGCTAATCATCATACTAGAAACAATCTTATAGGGCCTAGTTTGGGTATAAAAGGTTTTCCTTGGTCCATTGGAAGAAAGGAGAATCCGCTTTGCCTGATGAGGACATGGCCCCTAAAATACTAAAGGTTGGGGGGATCCTTTTCAGTTTTGTGCACCAGGGATCCAAGAACAAAACTATGAAGTGGTATAAAAGGGGAAAGAAATACATGTTTGTCCCTTCTGTCAACAATCTTCAACTCAACTTACTTGCAACATGAAGAATGTGCAAAACGGGAGTTCGTGAAGTCCCTTTTCAGAGTTTGACTATCTTTCTCAATCGTCAAAAGCTTGCTTTGGTGTTCATTGAGAAGATCAACATTTTTGGATGGGTATAGGAGTGAGAATCAGATCTCTCCCACATGGCTTTGAAGAGTCCAGCAACAGTCAACTTCCACGATGTGTGTGGCTTTGGGCTCGGGTTGGAGGGCTGGCTTCAGGCCTCCGTAGGGATACCCCACTCCTCCACCTTTCCCCCCAGGACAGCTCTGTGGCTCCCAACATGTTGTTCCTCAGAAGGCTAGTGCTGGCCACATCTGTTTCTTGGGCTGGTCAGTCCCCATGTTAAAATTGCAAATGTCTGATCACAACTTGTTCTATCCCCTGCTGCCATTTTGAAAACTCCTAAGATCCGGTGTCTGCTATTAAGAATTATAATTTTTGAAAGTAGCTTTGAGGAGATTTTTCTCTTTGTCACATGTCTAACCTGTTTTATAAAAAATATAGCCCATCTTTAAATTCCTTTCCCTCCATATGTTCTTCAGTTAAGTTCTTTTCTCTCATTCCCCACTCTGCTGCTAACTTCCTTTAGGTGTACCCCTGCTTCCATCTTTCTCCTGAACCTCTTTAGTCAAGGGATCCTTATGCTCCCATTATTGTTCTGGTCTTCTCATTTTACATCTGATTTACAAAGAAAACTGGCATTCTTAGACCTTTCCATGCTTGCTTGAAATACCATCTAGTGAAGTAATGTATCTGAAAAAAAAAAATTGAAAATAGCTTTTCAGGCTCCTTCAAAAATTCTTTCGTCTCTAGTTGCAACACATGGAGCCAAATAGCAGATGGAATACATTTCTTCATCTTTAAAAACACCAAATGCTTTTTTCCTTATTTGATTTTTTTATAGTCACACTGATTCTCCATCTAGCCTGTGTCTGTTCTTCATCTCCCAAATCTCCTAGTTCTGTTTATCATGAAAATAATCCCCAGAAACATGAAAACTTGGGCTCTCAAGGTGTCCATCCATTTGGGGAGAACAAGCTGGCTTAAAGGATAAGCAATGTATGGAACACAGGGAGTCCCACTTTCAGGCTATGGCTGTAGGGTCAGCAAATAAAAATATGAGTCTTCCCCTATTCCCACAAAAACAATGTGGGTTCTCACAACTCAAGGTACCCAGCAGTGAATGAAAACTTTGCTTCTATAGTGAAGGGGCTAAATCTTCCTAGCTTTATAGCTTGGATAAAACATAAGAGTAAAAGTCTCATGCATTGCCCAGATCTTGGTTGCCCTGTACGGCTCCTTTGTGGGCCTGTTTTCCATCATGTTTTGATTTAAGTCTTGATTAGTCATTTTGCACATTTATAAAGTGTGGGTTGTGGATAAACCAGAAGATTTAACACAAGGTATAGATGTCCTAATCCTTGTGGCACTCAGGGAGGAATGATTTGGTGAGAGGCTAAATAAGCTCATATACAATCATGTTCCAAAAAGAACGTAACCGCCGAGACAGAGATTCCATGAGGGACAAGATCATATCCTTGTGCCTTGGGGGCACAAAAGAAGCAAAATTTGTGTTAGAGCCCAAGGAAGCGAAGAGAGAAAGGATTAATTTGGGAAGTTGAGGAAATTTACAGGAGGCAATCATGAAGAATTTGAAAGCCTACCTGCGTGATTCGAAATCATAGTATTATCATATGTCTAGTCTATAATAGTATGTATTTTACTTAAAAATGAAAAAAAAATGAGTATACTATCTCTGTAACTGGTTATAAAAATAATTACAGCTCTATTTGCAATTCTCTTGCTGAGGACGACAATATTTTCAGTTTCTCTACTTTCATTAAGGACTTATCAATGATAGTACACTGAGTCACAAATATTAATAATTTCTTTTCTTTTTTAAAAAATTTATTTGTCAGAAAGAGAGAGCACACAAGCAGGGAGCAGCAGGTAGAGGGAGAAACAGACTCCCAATCAAGTCAGGAGCCCGACGTGGGACTCGATCCCAGGACCCTGGGATCATGACCTGAGCCACCCAGGGGCCCCACAAATATTAATAATTTCATAATGGACATAGAAAGGAAGCTGACTTGCAAAATGTTATCCTGGGCAACAGAATGGCAAATAGGACTGCAACTGAGCCAAACCCTGAAAGTGATTTAACATCAGCGAGACTTTATCAAACTACCCTTCCAACACGGCTCAAGGGAAGATGCTTCAGTGGCGCCAGCATTCAGCTCTTACCTCCTGCTCTTATGCTGTATCGAGCCTGTCACCCTCAGGAAACAACTGCTCTGTCATTATTTCTTTCTGAAGAATCATCATTCCCACTCAGAGAGCCTCAAGGAGCCTTGGGACCCCTGGTTTCCCTTAGACCATGTGCAGAAGAAGATTATTCTAGAGAGACCGAATTTCTCTGGGGTTTCCCTTGGGGCCGCCCTTTCTAACTGGCAGAGGGGTGGGACCCTGGATTCCAAACATCTGGCCCTTTCACGTGAGGATTATAATTCGGAATGCAGACTGCAGACCTCTGTCCTGGTGTCTCCATCTGCTCAAAGAAATGTCTCCCTGGGTGAGGACGGGGCTAGAGACTGAATTTCATCCCCCCAGATTCACGTGTGGAAGCCCTAACACCCAGCGTGATGGTACTTGGAGGTAGAGCCTCTGGGAGATAATCGGTTTAGATGAGGTCAGGAGCGAGGCACCCAGGATGGGATTAGGGTTTCCGTAAGACCCTGGAGCTGTCTCTCTCCCTCTCTCTGCCACGTGAGGACACACCGAGAAGGCAGCTGTCTGTGAGCCAGCAAGCAGGCCCTCACCAGGAACTGAGCCGGCTAGCACCTTGATCTTGGCCTTCCAGCCTTAGGACTGTGAAAAGTACATTCTGGTTATTTAAGACGCCCGCTCTATGGTATTTTGTTATAGAAGCAAGTGCTCTCAGTCATTCAAGCACCATCAACTGCCTGTCGCACTCTCCTGCCCCACCCTGGCCCACGCGCCAACGTGCTCACAGGTGAACTCCAGGCCTCCTGGCAGGTACCTGTTAAGAATGACATTTGCTTGGAGCTCCTTTACTGATGTGGCGGCTCTTTCCAAGTCCTAATGGCGGAACGGAACACCTGTCAGGGAGCAGTGAGAAGCCTTTAACTGTTCCTTTTGGCTTCTAAATGAGACTGCGTTTTGAAGGTTGGAGTTTTTAATACAGGGGTTTACTCCCCTCCTTTTTTTTTGTAGCTTGTAAACTATATTCTTGGTTGACATGTGGCCTTTTGCTTCTCCGTGGCTTTGGAAAAGCATAGAGGAGGTTCCCTTTGCAGAACATGGATAAGCCTTTTGGACTCAACAGGCCAAGCAGGGTTGTCAGGGGCCTTGGGCATAAGCAGTGGGGCAGTGAAAAGAGAAAGAGGACAGAGGGGCACATTCGAGGAGTGGGAAATGCAGTAACAGAAGCAAGAGGGAAGAAGAGGCTGAGGAGTGGGAAAGTTTAGGGGTGTGGGGGTGCCAACTACAGCTGCTCCAAGTCTCAGGGGCCCACACACGGCCTGTGGAGGCAGCCTCCAGTCTGGACTGGAAGCTGAGTCAGGCAGTGAAGGGGACGTCAAGGAGAGGGCAAGGGCCGAAAGGTGGCAGGAGCCCAGCCTGGCCGCCTTGGTCCACGTGTGTCCTCATAAACTAAGGCATCACCCAAGGGGGGAAGCAGGGGTGAGGTAATGTGCGTGAGAAGCTTGGCCTTTGTCCCAGCTGCTTTCACGGAACCAAGTGTTTACCTACTTGGGCACAGGAAGGGGAAGCTGGGAATGAGGCCAGAGTCTCTTCTGAGGAGGTGGAGGTTCTGCTTTATTGAGCCTTCCTGAGAGCAGGAGTGACTGTCCCACCAGGCACGGGCCTGATAAGGACCAGAGACACTTCTTAGGTGGGCTAAATATAGGTTCTTCCCAAACTTTTTCCCTCAAACATTTCCACACCCTATGAGCTGCCGAGATAGAAAGACACCCCCCACACCCACCCGCCCCCGGCCAAAGCCAAGTTTAAAATTTCGCTCGAGGTTCCCACATCTCCTCCCTGCACAGGTTTCTGTCTCAGGGACTGGTGCTTCCATGTGAAGCCCCCTGTGATGGGAGCAAACGAGCGCTAGACTCTCCCAGAACATAGATGTGACAGAACGCCAGGAGTGACAACAAAGCACAAAGGGAATGTCCCTTTGGGGCTCGGTCGAGGGCGCGCTGCCTGACACTCAGTAGTGCATAAAATACAATGGGCTGAGTGAGCCAAGCACCACCAGGCCTGGGCACCAGACCTGAGGCCCTGGCTGGGAGAACAAGGTGCTGGTGCTGCATGTGGGCCAGTGAGCCTGCATTGGGGCTCGGGTCTCCGGCTGGCAGGGCGTGGAGAGTGGGCCACACTCCACTCCAGGGCTGGAACAGGCGAGGGGGGGCCAGCCCAGGGTGGGAATCACACCAGACTCCTGCCTCGTCTCTGGCCTTCTATCTCCACCCCCCCCCAACCCGGACTCTCTCTCACCTGCTGCTGGAGAGACTCCCTAAAACTCCCCTCTGGCCAGGCCACTCCCCTGCTCAGATCCTTTCGACTGGCTTTGAAGGACAAAAGACACCCACTTATTTATTTATCAGACATTTGTGGAGGCCCAGGGACTAGGGTCGAGGTCCTGGCAGGGAAGGCGAAGGTCAGGGAGCCCACAGACCCCTGAGCGTGACTCACAGGGCAGCAGAGGGGAAGGAGCATTACCTGAGGGCCGCCCCTGCCTCTTGCTTTCTTCCCACTTCCAGCCGCACGTTGACCAGAGGGTTTGCTCCATTCTGTCCTTGCAGCGTCCTGGCTTCCCCAAAGCCTGGCGCCAGCTTGATGCTCGGTAGCTGTCAGTTGCCCCTTTGTCCCTAGACCTGCCTTAAGGTGACTCAGGCAGAATTTGCAGTCCACTCTTCCAGGAGAGAACCTTTGCCTCATCCGTCATGATGACTGCGCGGTGCCTGCCACAGAGTAGGCCACGATTCCGGTGTGCGGAAATCAGTCAAAAACTGGGCAAGTTTCCACTGAAGGAGTGATCTGAGAGACGTGACGAAGGGGTGCTATCTTAGAGGGATACTCGGTCCGAGTCCCATGGAGCGGGGGCCTGTGCGGTGAGAACAGAAGAGAGCAGAGCGGGGACGTCTAGAATGAGGGGCTCTGCCTTGAGGTTTGAGTCCCTGGGAGGCCTTGGTCTAGGGCTGGCTCTGTTGTGGCCAGACCTCAGCTGGTCCTACAGCCTGGGGCCACCTGAGAACACACGCTGCTGAGTCACCTGGAATGTTCCCTCAGGGGCCAAGGATGGCCCCCACACCTGCGGTGCCAGACCCAGGAGAGTTAACAGTCGCTTTAAGGGAGGCATCATCTCTTGGAAAAAAGCCTTGGAAATTTGAGAGAATTTATAAAAACACATACATAGAAAAGCAAGAATGATTTTCCACAGTGACACCCCCCCCCTCCCCGCCGCCCAAAATGCACAACAGGCCTCTGCTGCTGTGAGGTAGAGTCTGTTGTCGGCAGCATCAGAAGGAAAGAATTTGCATGTGATTTCTATTAAACAGGAAGGTTTTCTCAGGATGCTCTGGAGGCCCGGTTACTGGTTTGCTTTAACTTTACCAATCCTTTCCCTGAATACATCTGCAAAGTTTAGCTCGCAGTATGCAGGAATTTAAAACAATCCATTTCTCCACCTCTTGAAGATTTGCTCCCACTTTCCTCGGCTGCGCTCCTAAGTGGCTGAGGGGAAAGGGGGTGGATTTGGGAGGACTTAATTGGCTCACTCGACACCCTGAGCCGTACCTAGACCTCCCATGTCCGTGGGGCTGACCTGACCAGCACACACCAGACAACACAGGTCTCCTGCATGGAAAACCTGCTCCAGGCGGAGAAGCAGTCTCGTTCCAGATCCAGAAAAACGTGTTTCTTGTTTCAGTTTAGGAGTCCTTAGGGTCTACCCTCTCCCTTCAAAAAGACTTCACTTCTCTGCTCTGAATATGGGAGACTTGCCTGCTATCCCTGTTCCCTCTCAGCCGTGGGAGGCCCAGAGGCCTCAGTTTCCCTTGCAGAAGTACAGCCTGCGGCCCATGGGCAGGCCGGGACGTGCATGGTCCCAAGAAGACCTCCCCAGCCGGAAACAAAACCAAAGACCTGAGGTGACCACTGGCAGAGGCAGCAGGCAGGACAATCTTTGGGTCCAGACGCACTGCCCCCAGGTACCCAGAGACCCCAGTGTGACGCCTGTTTTCCTCCACTGGCCAGGAGGTGCCAGGCAGCAGGGACGCCTGACAGCCTCAGACTTCGTCTCCCCCAAACTCCAAAACCCCCATAGGTGTGTCATTTTTAACGCCTGTCATTAATTCTCCCTGGAGGACACTTGAAGGAGATGGGCCGCCTCATTGCTGCTGCCCGGAGAGAGCACAGGCGGTCTGTTCCATGCTGGAAGCCCCTGTCCCTGTCCTCCTCCTCTTCTCTGTCTGCACCCATGCCTCTCAGAATGGTCCCGGCGCACCTCTGAGCGTCGGGGGGAGAACAGCGAGAAGCAGGTGTCCCGCCTGTCTGGGTACAGCTGGCTGTTGGCAGCGGGGTCCCCAGGCCATGGTGGCCATCCTGGCCCGTCTCCTCCCTGACACCACTTGCTCCTGGGGAGAGCCTAGGAGAGCCATCAGTGACGGGAGAACGAAGGCGAGAACAGAGGGAGAAGGGCCAGCTCCAGGTCCCCGCGTGACGTATGCATCATGTGGAGCTCAGCGCCTCATCTCACGCTGCCTTGGTTTTCTCATCTGTAAAATATCCCAACTGATGGCACAGGCACCATGTGTGTTTGTGTGTGTGTGTGAGATACTGTGTGTGGCTGTGTGCGTTGTATGTGAGCATGGGTAGTTGTATGGGTGTTGTGTGGATGCGATGAGTGTATATGGTTGTGTGTATGCTACGTATGTGTTACTGCATGAGTGTGTGTTGTGTGTGTGTGGTTGTGTGTGTGTTTGGTGAATGTGTGGTTGTGCATATGTGGCATGTGGTTGTGTGTGTGATGAGTGTGTGGTTGTGTGGGAGTATATGTGTGAGTGTGGTATGTGTGTAGTTGTGGGTGAGTGTGTATGATTGCTTGTGAGTATGCTGAGTGTGTTATGTGTATGAGTGTGTTGTGTGTGTGGCTGTATGTGAGTGTGTGGTGAGTGTATATGGTTGTGTGTATGCTTAGTATGTGTTACTGTGGGAGTGTGTGTGGTTGTATGTATGTGAGTGTGTGGTGAGTGTGCAAGGTTGTATGTATGTTGAGTGTTACTGTGTATGTGTTGTGTGTGGTTGTGTGTGTGGTTGCGTGTGAGACTGTTGAGTGTGTTGCTGTGTGTGATCGTGTTGTGTGTGTGTGGCGGTGTATGAGTGTGTGGTGAGTGTATGTGGTTGTGTGTTTGCTAAGTATGTATAACTGTGGGAGTGTGTGTGGTTGTGTGTGAGGGGTGAGTATGTGTGGTTGAATGTATGTGAGTGTGCAGTGAGTGTATGTGGCGTGTGAGTTTGTTGAGTGTGTTGGTGTGTGCAAGGGTGTGGTGTATGCAAGTGTGTGGTGTGTGTGATTGCATGTGAGTGTGTTACTGAGTGTGAGTGTGTGGTGAGTGTGTGGGGGTGGGGGCGAGGGTGGTGAGAGTCATTTCTGAGGCTTCCTCCAGTTCTGCAGCTTCCGCAGGCAGAGTGCAGGCCAGTCTTTGGTTCCCTTAGAACTGGGGGAGTAAGATGGTGGAGGGCGAGGCGGTGTCTCCTTCGGCCTGGACGCCTTAGTCTCTTAGAGGTGATGGGGCAGCTCCGCTGGCTTCCCTGGCTGCACAGGCTTCCCTTCCTTCGCCCCCTCCATGCCCTTCCTCCAAGCCCTGGTCCAGCGGGGACCCATAGGTCCTGCAGGCACACCTCGGGAATTCCTCAGCTCCCTGTCATCCTCTCTGAGGCTCCTTTGCCCAGACTCCTCAGATCTTTGGGTGAAAAGGGTACTGGGGACTTAGTGCCATCGAGTCCAACTCGTAGTTGGACACTGGGCCACCAGGGCTCGTCCTCTGTGCTTTGAGCACATCTGATGTTGAAGGCTCATCACACCAGCATGGCCTGGCCTTTTGGAGGGGTTTTGACCGCTAGGCTTGGTTAGCTTAAGCTGAAGGCTATGTCATCACAAGGCCAAACAGAACAAGTGTAGTATCTTCTCAGACACCGTCTTTGGCTTTCTTTAGCCCCTTGTGCACCTGCTTTTCCAGACCAAACAGCTTGGTTCCTCAGCCCTGCGTATCTGAGCCGGTCTCCCGTGAGTATCTGTGCCATCTGACAGGTGCTGTAGAGAGAAGCTTCCTGGGCAGGGAGGTCAGAGACTGAAGGTGAACCCCAGCTCTGCCAAGCTACTCTATACACGGGGACCAAGACCTCTTCATAAGATTGTCAAGAGGATGAGATTCAAATGTACGTGAATGTTCTTTGCAAAATATTGTACAAATTAGATTAGAGATCCCCTTTCCAGCACAGTCTTCCAGTAACTTCTTCAGTGTTCCTCTGGTCTCTGTGAATACATTTTTAAGATTTCAATTTAATAATAATTTTGATTCAATGTTAAGAGTAGTATTTAATATTTAAAAAGAAGTTTTAGACTTTTCTTATGGGCCCCGGAGCTGCTACCCCAGCCCAGGGAAGCTGGTCGGCCTCGCCCCTTTCCTTCCCGCAGCTCACCTGCTCTGAGTCACTGTACCCTTCCTCTTGCTGACAACTTGTTGGGGCTGACATTCTTGGTGGGCTCCCCAAAGCCATCGCCAACTATTCCCTCACTCACCCACTTTTGCACAAATGTCAGATGGCAGAAGGCGATGATTTTTCCTTCTGGGTCTTTTAAAATTTTTAGAGCAAAGAGAGCCCCCCCACCACCACCCCGCAATCCTCTCAGGAGACGTCCACCTCTTCTGCACATTGTGGAGCTGGGCCGTGTGTCTGGTCCTTAACCAGCCACTGGCACCCACCGCTCACGTGGATGAACCCAGATCCATGCAGCAGAGGAAGGGGGGCGTCCGACACACTTGGGGAAGTTGGGGGGCCTGCGTGGAGGCCACCTGCCCTGCCGGCTGCCACCACACGTTATGGCCTCTAACATGGAGAACTCTTTCATACAGAACTTAGGGCCCCAGACAGTCTAGGGGCAGAGGAGCAGCTCGCCCTGCTCGTGGCTCCTAAGTATTTGCAGGTGGGAGGCTCTGGGCTGGGGTGGCAGCCACGCCCAGGAGATGGGTACTGGCCACTTCTGACACTGGCCACTTGTGACAGGTGCTCTCCCGATGAAGGACTGATGGGGGGAATGACACAGGAAAGGGAGGCATCACACGTGGTGCCCTCTCTGATTTTAATCTCCAAGATGTGAGAAGTCAATCATCTAAGCCTCCCCGGGGGACGTGGAAGCACATCTGGGCAGGGCCTCCCCTGGTCCCAGACCCNAGGGAGAAGGTTTCCGTCGTGCCTCGTTTCCGTCGTGCCTCTGAAATCCAGCCTCGGGCCAGTGCATATTCTGTCTCTGTGAGAACAGGGGGGACACTTAATAAGTCTTTAATAAATGTGAGGGAAGGTTGGATACGAATTCCATCCAGCAAGTGTGCAGAACATTGTCTGTGTGCCCGGGTTTTCTGCTACCTGCTGGGGATTCAGAATAAACAAGACATAGTCCTGGTCCCGACGGACCCCCCAGGGCCATGGTGGGGGGGGCGGTCAGACCAGCTGGGGAGTAATGGCAGTGGTGGGACGACTCAGTCGTGTCTCAGGAGCTCGGGGAAACAGGAGGCAGGGCACTCTCGGGCGGGCGACACTGATTCTGAGCCGGAAAGCGTGAGTGAGAGCCCCTCCCTGGGAAGCCTGATGCTTTCCTCCAGTCCTGCTGCTGGTCACTGGGATTCTCTTCCTGTTAGTTCCACCTCATATCTCACAGGATTTTCCTGAACTTTCCCACATGGGGTTTCATTCCTCGGACAGGACCCTGCGTGGGAAGCAGCACCGTGTGAAGGTTCTGTTCTATAGGCCAGGGCAGAGACGGCCTCAAAGTGATTGCCCCAAATGTGAAGGTGGGAGCTCAGGTCGGGATGGACTCAAAAATCACCTTTTCCATGAATCTGGCCTAGGTGTCTCTGAGCAAGTCACCATTTATTTGCAAAGCATTGACTAGATTCCTTCTGTAAGCTGGGCACCGTGTTAGGAGCTGGCGGTGCCATGGTGTCCCAGACGGGCAAGGTCCCTGTCATCACGAGGTCACACCCTGGCACAGAGGGAGAGGCACGGGTCAGATGTCTGGGACGGAGCACGGTTTTGGAGGAAGGCTGGGACAGGCTCTCTGCTGAGGAGTAATAGTGAGCACGAGTATTGTAGATGTTTGTATATACCTCATAAAGCTATTAGATGAACAAACGAACCACACTTCGCAGTCTATAAAACACTCTGAGGCTAGCCAAGCAAAGAAAATAGGAGATCATTTATTTGAGTTCCACAGACCCAGTAACTCGGAAACATTTCTCGTCTTAGATGAGGGGAGGAAGGCAGTCTAGCCTCTTGGGCTTATTGAAGAGGAGATGGATAAGGCACCTTTGGGGGAGACCCCCATCCTGTCCTGTGTCAGGTGCTGGAGATGCCGAGGTGAGTAATAAGCAGCCTTTGCCCTCAAGGAGCTCAGGGGCCAGGGGTGGCTGGTTCCAAAAGCCATGCTTGTTGATTGAATCTGCGAACATGTGTTGCCCATGTCTGGTCTGTCCAGGCTACATCAGCCCAGGTATGCAAACCCTATTGCTACAGAGCATACCTTGCAGAGGCTTGGAGTGGGAACAGATGTCAGGCAAGCCACTCTCAATGCCTTACTTAGATTTACTGCCTCACCTGTCAACCGTCATCTGTCACCATTAGAATGGTCCAGTCCTTGTCTTGGGTGTGTGGCAGTTTCCTGTGCCTTGCCCCCATACTGCCAGGATGTGACACTGTGACATTGTGATCCTTCTTGTTTTCACTGCATCCCAAGTGCCTAGCATGTAGCAGGAGGTAGATATTTTTCAATAAATGAAATAAGGAAAAAACCAAAATATACAATAACAGTTGGAGATCAGGGAAGACTCCTTGGGAGGGAGAATGTTGTGGGAGACAGGATGTGTACAAAGGAGCCATTGGAGTACTAGGAGGCCAAGGAGGAGCTGGGGTTGAAATCAGAGGGGGTGGCCATGAGGGTTCTGCTGGCAGAAAACTAGCTGGATCAGCTCTCTCTAAAGGAGGTCTAGCCTGCAGAGGAACATGAAGGAGGGATGTGTTCACTCTGCCCACAGGAGAGGAGGGGCTGCGTGGGGAGGCCCCTGTCAGGGGTGGCATGGGAGCTGGTTCCTGAAGGAAAGGCCATTCCTGGGAGGAGGAAGTGTAGATGCAAAGGTTGGAAGGCCTGAATGAGAACATTGTGTTTTAACAGCAAAGAGCCTGTCTGCATAATGTGTAGGGCCTGTGGGGAGTGGTGGAAACCTAGGAGCAGTTCTCCAAGAGAAGGGTTTAACATCTAAGTTAGGATCCTCTTAGAGGTTAGTGGGAAAAGCTGGTGGTGACAGATACTCATGAGTTATTACCTCTTTGCCTCCCTATAGCCACCATCCCACCATCATGTGGATGACTGAGCTTCGGTTCTGTCCCTGAGCTTCTGAATCCTCATGAGGGGACATGCTAGATGGTCTGTAAGCTTGTGTCCAGATCTGTCATTCTACGATTCTTTCATGAGTCCAGGAAGGATGGGAAACCAGTTACCTGAGAGAAAGTCCTTAGTGGTCCTGCTGGATTGTTCATGAGGGCCATTCAGGGCATGACCTCATTGCAGTGTGCTCGAGACAGGGGCTCTTCCCTCCTCTGGGTTGACCTCGGTTACTCTGAGACAAGACAGAGGATGAACATTAGGTATTCTGTGGCATGCTTGAGTCTGGGGTTCTTGCCAGGCCCAGGTTTAACGGGCACCACTCCTGAAGATTTAGAAGAGGAAGCTCGTCAGGTCTTGCCTTCCTAATGGAATAGGTCACCATCCAGAAAAGGCATCACCTGAGCTGGAATAACTTTGGTAAGCAATAAAAAAGACTGTCTGGGTCAAGTTAAGAGCAGATGGGTGAAGGGCAGGGAAGGATTGCCACTTTAAATAATACCACCTTTGCTGGGGAACTTATGTAGGTTACCTCACGAGAGCAGGCAGTGATGCCGAACAACTTGGTGGAACGGGTGATTTGGCTGAGTACAAAGTGTGAGATGGTCAAATAATTTTCATGAATTCAGGCAATAAAGTCCTGTCTTTTCTCAGTGCTGTGGTGCGTGGTTGTGCAGGCATCCCAGTGCACAACTTGTATAACCGTTAATGGAGACGAGGCTGTTCTACAGTTACTTTATTCTACAACATTTATTTAATAACTTTTTTGTACTAGGTCCATGACAGGTGATGGGGATAAGAAGTGAACTGCAATGGGTTTCAGCCTTCAGAAAAAGACAAATATGACCTTCATGTAAGGCAGTGTGGTAAACGTTTTGATAAAAGTCTCAGGGAGGGCACAGTGGGAGGGTAGGGAAGAAGCCCTAAGTCCAGACTTGGTGGGAGTGGTGGAGACAAAGAGGAGGACTAGGCCAGGAAAGCATGGCAGAGCGAGTGGTACCCAACATTTGCTATGTTCTCCTGATTCAGAGAACTTGAAAGACCTTATAGAGGACTGTTGTCCTTTCAAACTCTGCCACTGAATCCTCGTTCTTCTGATGGTATGGCATTACTGTAAGTGGATTTTCTCTTCCTGAAAGAGAATGCATGTCCCTGGAGATGTGACTGGAGGAAGACCAAGTGGGACCAGGAGCCTGCTCCTGTCTGTTGTGGTTGTGTCCTTGTGGCCTGCCCTGCCCCCATCCGAGGTCAGGGGTGTGAGCATCAGGGCTGTGCCTTCTAGACCCCGTTGGCTAGGATTTTAATCTCGCCCTGTCTTCAGTGGTAATCACTGCTTAAACGAAGTATCAAATGTTTTTCAAACCCTGAAAACATAATGCAGCAGCACATCTCTTATCCAGAGGGCACTGATCTTTGTTTTTTTAAGATTTTATTTCTTTGCCAGAGAGAGTGAGAGCACAATCAGAAGGAGTAGGCAGAGGGAGAAGCAGGTTCCCTGCTGAACGAGGAGCCCGATTCGGGATTCCATGCCAAGACCCTGGGATCATGACCTCAGCTGAAGCCAAACACTTAACCGACTGAGCTACCCAGGCATCCCCAGATGACACTGATCTTGCAACCAACCAAGACCCGATAAGTAAGCCAAAGGCTCTGGGGAATCCCAACAGCTGTTCTCATCTCTGGACAGTGAAGTGAATATATCAGAGGGACACTCAAGACCGCACTCATAAACATGTTTACTCTTCTCACAACCCCCACACTGACCAATGCAGCATATTCCTCTAGACCTGTCCTCTCTCAGGGATGTGCCTCCACCTTGCCTGCCATGCAATCTCCATGTCCTTATTTACTCTATGGCTCTCACCTGGAAACCAGTTCCTGTCTCCACTCCCCACCATCCCCTCCTCCCTGCCCCAAACTCCTGCAGTGGTCTTCAACTGAATTCCTTTCCCCTTGCCAATCCACCATCTTCCCCTCAGCAGCCTGATGGGGCTTTCTAAGCTGCAAATATGACCAATTTTTCTGAATGGTATCACGGTTCTTCATTTTCCCCAGCATAAAATCTGAATTTCTTCACATGGCTTCCAGAACCTCCCATGATCAAGACCCTTATGAAGGCACTTGTCTCAGAGTATCTGGGTTCTTCCCTGGGTCTTTCCTTAGACTAACTGCTGCATGAGGGTATGGCAGAGTCTTATTGATCAAAGTACATAGAGCAAAGCTCATAGAAGACATTCAGTTAGTACTTATTAAATGAATGATAAATCTGAACTCCCAGGGAAAATTAGAATAGGTTATTTGGGTTTGAGATACTTGATGAAGTCAAATATGCTGTTAATTAGTTAGGAATGCTTTCATCTGCAATGACATAAAGCCTCAAGAAGGATGGTTTGTGAGAGAAGCGTGTCTTTTCTTGTGAAAGTCTCACGCATGGCATGTGACCGCAGAAGTGGTGGCCTCCTGGTGATGCTAGGAGAGGAGCTGTCTTCTGGAAGCTTTGCCTACAGTCTGTTTTGTTTTTAACCCTCCTCATAATTCTGTGAACTATCTAGATCTCTTTCTCTCTTAACTAGCTGGTATAGATTCTAGTTGCCTGGAGCTAACAGTGCTGGCAAATGCAACTCTTTTACTTGAGTCCCACAAAATTGTCAAAGCAATAGAATGTCTAGTTTTATAGTAGTAACTGGGAGATGTATAAAAGGCAGCTTTGGAAACAGTTGACATGCTAGAAGCTGATTCCCAGGAGGAGAACTGGTCCCTGCTTAAAACCCTCATGTACCCTCAAATCTGTTTTTCCCATTCTCAGTTTCCAAATGTTAGAATTAGAAGGGATAACAAGTTTCATAGTGGAAATGTCCTCATTTGATGAAGATAGACTGAGATCCCCAAACCACATGATTAGAGGCTAAGCTGGACTCATCCCCTGGAGAGAAGGGTTGTTCCTGCTGTTCCATGCTGCCAAAGGCCAGCTGAGCAGAGAAACAAAGTGAAACAGGAAAGCCTGATAACGGACTCCAACCTTGTCTACCAGCTTGACAACAAATCTGTATAACTGTCAAATTGCCTGCTTTTAAAAAGGTTTATATCCCAAGACAGCCTAGAACAAGTTTCCTTTGCACTGAGTACAGCCAGCTGGGCTTGTGCAGGGTCTGACCTCTCACTGGACAGGCCTGGGGTCAGGGCCTTGCTGTCCAGAGTCTGGGCATCAAGCCTAACAGAGGACCCTACTCCACAGCCCTCTGAGTTTCTAACATTATCCATTATAGCATTTTACCTGGAAGGTTTAATTAGATCCCTGGAGTTTTCTCTTTTACACGGGTTTAATTTCAGATTTCAACATTTTAAGCATTTCTTCAGCAGTGGGACTGGTACCTTCGGAAGCTGCATTTTCTTTTGCAGGCCCTGGGGGACCACTAAGTACTGGGAAGCTCTGACAGGTCAAGTGGCCCCATTATGACTGGCCTGTGGGGGGAAGGCACTTTTCAGTGTGCTTGAGTCACTGAAGCAGTAGCAGCAGATTCTGGAGCAGATCCCTGCTAACCAGGCTGCCCAGGGGAGAAAGGTGCTGGGGAGAGATAAGGGGTAGAAACCTCTTTAAAAGTTAATGAACTCAGTGAGCATCTCAGGGCTGGTTTCTAGGCAGCTTTGCAGCACTTTGAATTTCCACCCCCTCTGAGGATTCGCTCCTGCAGAGCCCAGCTGGCTTTTCACCCTTTCAGGCACCTTAGGTGCTCCTGTGAAGGAGGAGCTTCTCTGGCATCTTCCAGAACTAGTCTGCTGTTCCATGTCTCTGGTCATTGCTCTGGTAAATCCCAGAGCAGCTGGAACCTGAATGCACATCACTATTCCTCACTGCTGCCCATGACTGGACGACCATGGTGCAGCCTTCTGCAGGTCTGTGCTCTTTTGCCTCCCCTGGTCCCAGACCCTGCCTCCCCCGAGCTCACTTGCTACACTGGAGGCTGATAAGCTATGAACACCTCAGAAGCTCAGTCCCAACTTTGGTGTTGAGAACACTGAGTGAGGGCCCTGAACCTGTGAGGACACATTGAACCTGTAGAGCACATTGGACCAGATTGGAGGGCTGGTTGGCCTGGCTCTCTCATTTAGCTGAACCTGTGAGCAGGCAAACTCCTTCCTTAGGCCTCAGGGCTGCCTCTGCAAACTTGCTCTTGATCCATGGTGTAGGGGAGGAAAAATAATTTTGCTCTACCCTTATAGGTTCTTGCCTGAGACCCTGTAATAAAAAGGTGGATTAATAGGAAAAAAAGCAACAGAAGCTTGATAACATGTATATCTCCTGTATACATGGGAGATACTCAGGAAAACTGAATAGCTCCCAGAAATGGCTGAAGCCATTGCCCTTAAATACCATCTTCAGCTCAAGACCAAAAAGAAAAAAAAAAAAAAGGCGTTGAGAGGTAGGTGGGAAGGCCTGTTATTGGGAAGTCACCAGGAAAGCACAGTAAGGCTGTAATGCAGATGTAAATCCTTCTGCATTGGTAAGAGTTTCTAGAGATTGTGTCACCCCCCTCCCTTCCTGGTACAGGGAGGGAGACAACCATACAAATGGAGATTTCCTTTTAAATGTGAATATCCCGGGCGCCTGGGTGGCTCAGTGGGTTAAAGCCTCTGCTTTCAGCTCAGGTCATGATCTCAGCGTCCTGGGATCGAGGCCCGCATCGGGCTCTCTGCTCAGCAGGGAGCCTGCTTCCTCCTCTCCCTGTCTCTGCCTGCCTCTCTGCCTACTTGTAATCTCTCTCTCTNTCCCTTCCCGGTACAGGGAGGGAGACAACCATACAAATGGAGATTTCCTTTTAAATGTGAATATCCCTTACAAAAGAATAACTTCTACTAGGTGTTCAGAGCTTCTCCTGTGTCTCTGTTTCTTAAAAAAAAAATAGCAAAAGATAATCTTTCTGTGAAAGAGGCATATTTTGGGGTGTCATATTCTCCCCTTCACTGGTTTCCATAGCAGGGAGGATGTGAAGGAAGGTATCAGGATCAGTGTGGGCTCTTGAAACATTCTTATGTTGTCCTTCTTTCTAGAGGGCATTTCAACAAATGGCAGAAGAAGAAAGGGGACACAAAGGGCTCCTACGCCCATCCATGTGCATATGCACACACACACACATATGTATTTGTTCTTTTTTGGAGAGAAAAAGATCCCTAATCCAATTATCCCCTCCCTTAGCTGAGAAACGCTAGACCAGATTAGTGATTCCTAAACTCCTGGCTGTTTCTAAGAGTTCCTCAGGCTAGATTAGTTAAGAATTCAGAATCTTGGACCCTCCTCAGATTTGGAATCCCTGGGGCAGGACTCAGGAATCTGTATTTTAATAAGTCTCCTGGGGTATCTTCATACTGAGCACCTTGAGGGATCACTGGGCAGAGGGGTCTCTTGGTAGCCTCCAGCCCCATGTTGAGGCCCAGGGAGTAGGATGTTTTAGGCTTGAGGGATGCTCAGACCCCTCTTTAGGTCAGCCCTTCAAAATTTCACAGGGACATCCTGAATACCCCCCAGGCTGGGAAGGCCACTTACCAGTCAATTCCTGCAGCACAAAGTGAACGGTGCTTCATCTGCTAGGAAACAGACATAACTATGCTTGGTTGTGTAGCAGGGGAGGGGAGGCAGGGTAATCAAATTCACCATGCCTGTACAAACGTGATGTAAAATCAACATCTCTGCCCACAGTGGAGGTGGGGAGAGCAGGAAATAAGGGAGCCACAGCAGTAGGCAAAAGGACCAGGCATCAACTCACTGCCTGGACCACTTTCCTTCAATGCAACAGACTCAGGTACCCAGCCTTCCTGATGGCCTTTTCTAAATATGTGTGGTCCCCCAACACAGCCCCCCTCCTCTGAGCCAATCCCTTGCAAATCCCTCAAGCATTAAAAGAGAAGTTCCTGCAACCCAGCTTTCTTCAGTGTTTGAAGCTGTAGTTTGATGTTAGAATGTTGGCAAAGGAGAAGAGAGTCGTGTCCAACAACAAAAACCCTGAAGTCTCATGGAAAACTCCGGGCACTGGCCAATGAATGCAGCCAAATGCTGCAGTGTCATGATCTCTGCCTGTCTGAAGAGACCTACTGAGTTTGGAAGGCCACAAAGAAGAGTTTCAAAAGAAAAGATTTTCTTAAAAAAATAAAATAAAATCAACAAACAGTGAATTCACAGCTGTGTCCTAAATGGTAGACCAGGTGGGTTAAAAAAAAAAAAGTTGCAGAAATTACATTCAAAGTAGAATAGGTTTCATTTCACAGTGAGAAAGAGAAGAACAGACACACACCAGAGGCTGGACTGGTCCTCTTGGCTGGACACTCACAACTGGCCAGTGATGTCCTCCTGTTAGACAGCAACATTTCTGCAGAACATCAACTTCGGACAAGACCACCATCCCATCATGATGGAGCCAGGAAAACACCAGACCCCTTGGCATCAGTCTGAACTCAGCAGGTACAATGTCCAGCCACAGAAGACCAAACATGCCCCCGTCCTGTCCCCAGGACACCAGCAAATGCTTCTCCTTCCCCAGTTCCAGGTTTGGGCCTGGGCTTCACCATCCTGCACTCTCTGAGAGTTTTACTAAGATACCCAACCATAAAACTACCCCTGCTCCTTGACAGCTTCCAGTCCAAGTCCCTTTCCTGAAGCCCGTCCCCTCATCACCCAGCAAGGCCTCAGTCCTTCAGGTCCTTTCCCACGCTGCCCTCAGATGCCTGTGGGTCCCTGGTGCATGTCCCCCTCACTGCAAACAGCCCTCAACTCAACTGGTTCAACCCCAGTTGAACCAATCTTGGCCCTTGGCTGGAGGGCTCTGACAGTGGAGTCCAAAATGCAGACACAGCCAAGGCATCTTACAACACGAGGAATGTGGGGCAACAAGGTACTATGTCCTGTCTTTAAGCAAAGGTGGCTCCAGAACATTTGGTGAAAGGGAAACACACACGCAGGAGTGCTGACTGCAGAGATGCTTGCACCCATGGGGGTGGGGAAGAGTGGGGCCGGAGCACATACTGCTTTCAAAATTGACCCATGGAAGGACCAGTTTTTCTTCTGACCTCAGCATGTTGGTGGTCCAATCCATTCACTTAACCACTTTTTCCCTCTTTTATCTTGTGTGTGTGTGTGTGTGTGTGTGTGTGAACATTAAGTTCTACTCTCTTAGCAAATTTCAATTAAACGGTATTATCAACTGTAGTTACCAATTTTCTAGTCCTAACCTAAATTCCCAGGTGTCACTAGCTGTGACCAATGGGAAGGCCTAGAAAATCACTTCTATATTAATAGTCCAATGCAGGATGTTGGCCCCTCCTTAGACCCTTCCAGTCATCTTCAAGGCCCCAGAGTGTGCCTCAGTTGTGGTCATCTGTAAGTGGTTCCCTTTCCTCCTCTCCTGCTGAACTGTTGCTTTCCCACAAGGGGTTTCTGCACACCCACATGCCCAGGACTCAGGCAAAAAATGGGGCACAGACCATCTACCAACCACATGTTTACTTGGTCCCGTGGGGTCAGAAACAGCACTGCTTGAACCTCTAGCCTCATAGAATCCCCTCTGAGGCCCCCATGGGCTGGACTCAAGGCTTCACTCTCCTCAGTTGGCCTCTTATCTCAAGAGACCTAATTTGGGAGATGGGCACAAAGTCCCCTCCATTCCCCATTGGCATGAACCATTCCTGCTTCTCTTTCAGGTGGAATCCAGAAGTCCTCAAGTGAATTAGCCTTGCAAAAAACCTCTTCTGGGGCTCTCCATCCCTTATGTGGTGGTTATTTAAGCTCAACTGGGCTCACAAATCAGGCAACTGTGTTAAAAAATGCAGTGGATGAGTCACAGATTTCTAGACAGACCATCTGGTTGCAATTCCTTGATCTGCCATTTGTTGGCTTGAGCATGTTCTATACTTTCTGAGCCTCAGTTTCATGGGTCTGGAAAATGAGGACAATAATAGTTCCTTCTTGTTAGAGTTCTTCTGTGAATCAAACAAGATCTTCTAGGTCTAGGGATTGTTGTAGTGTACACTAAGTACTCCATAGATGTTGCCTTATGGTCACTATCGATAACCAATTAATTCGTGTGTTCAGAAAGGAGACCTACACAGAAAGGTGGGAGGAATGGAAGCTGGTTTGTTTTAAAGTAAACCTGGCCAAAGAGGGCAGGACACTAAGGTGCTGTCCATTCAAGAAGGTGTATTAAGCAGGGCTCACCGCTTGTTGACTCTCTCCTCCCTTGGTCAGGGTCCTGGCTGCATCAGTGCAGAAGGAGAGGCCAAGCAAAGGAGCCATGCTTTGGCCTGTTTAACTTGGCTGTCCAGCCAGTTTCAGCCTCTGCAGGTGAGGCCCTTTAATATTTTTTGTCCTGTGAAGCAGCCAGCCTTGTTTTCCTTGATCGCTAATTGGTTGGGATTCTCTCAACTTGGCTGCACATTTCTGTTTCTGTGGGTTTGGGCTGAGCATTAACAGCCACATTTCCACTTGTGTGAATAAACTTAGGTAAACGCAGCCATCTGGGAAAGGACCCTGAGATCCATTCCCAAACCAATGAGATGCTAACGTGGGGAGAAGAAAGGAAAAAACAGGGACAGAAACACCAGTCTGGTGGATGAATTTGAGTTCCCAGCAGAGGTGTTGTTGGCAGCAGAATGACTCCAAGGTGGGCAGTGGGGAAGAGAAAGGAAATTGGGGGGGGGCAGTGTCATTTATCAATGGGGCAGTGTTAAATCTAGGGCAGTAGACTTCTTCCTTCACCTTCAGCCTCGATAAATGAGCATTCTTCCCAGCTCCCTTGGCAAAAGTGCCTTAGACAAGAGCATGAGGGAAGGCTGTTAGGTGACAGAATACTTCTTTTCTTTGTCTTTACATGCTGCCAAAGTGGGGGCCCATCCCAGAACCAGGACTTAGAGGCAGGAGATCTGTTCACTGTCTGGTTTGCCCACTGCTTTTGTTTATGTACCTTGGAGTAAAAGACATTTTATGTTATTTCTCTCCTGTTTTTCATGGTGCTGGTCATGGAGACTAAAGCAAGTAACAGGACAGGATGTCCATGTAGATTTGAAGAATGGCTCTACCTGCCAACTTTTTGTAGTTTACTGAAGCCAGCTGAATACAGGACATTTAGGAAATCCTGACAAGGTCAATAGAGAATGCGACATCATTAAACACAGGACAGGTCCTGGCTCTACAAGGAGACTGGAAACCCTGACTAAAGCCATCACATTTAACAGCCATTTCAAGCTGTGATAGATAAAAAGAAGGAAGCACAACGTGGAATATACATACATGTGCTCACCACTAGCTACTTATTCATAATGAACCAGTCTATAACCTAGTCCTTTGCCTAAGAGCTCAATACAGGACATTTCTGTGTAGACCATGAGCTAGGGTATGTGAACACCAACTATTGTACCATTGATCATTCTTGGTAATTGCCCATTCAGCTACTTGACTAGATCTCTCCTGGATCCACCTGCATCAACCAAATGTGTATGGTGTCTGGAGCCCAAGAATCACCATATTGGGTTCTAAGTCTTGAAATAATGCCAATGGCTCAGAGCATCATTGCTCTGAGTCATCTGTAGGCCAGGAGATTTGAGGATAGGGACCTTACCTTGTGCTTCTTTTGCATTCTGTGCAAATGCTTCATAGATATTTGTTAACTGATTTCCAAAATTAACTCTTTTTAGACTATTCACCATTTAAAAGAATATTTTTATTTTTCTCTCCCTTTTTTAGAACATAATTCCATGCCTTACTGTAAATTTTATGGGATATGTAACCAGTCAAGATAACTAAAATATGTATGTGCTATCATTCTAAATAATAATTAGTCAGCAAATTAATAGTTCTGTTGGTCAAATAGAGACAAAAAGGATGAACTCCCCAATCAGCTTAAGTAGTTTTCCAAACACTAGTTGCCTGGTTGAAAGAAGTTTTTGCTTAGGAACACATGAACATAAAATTCTGTAGGTTTAGGTGGCAGCTCAGAGGTTAACAGTGAAGGTCTGACAACAGCAATGGAGAAATTCCGGGACAATAATTATTTTAATGTTATTCCAGTCCTATCTGAGTGAAACACTGCCCTGGTGATAAAACACTAATGTGGTTATAGAAAGCCAACTCTTTCAAAGGAAAACTCATGTTTGCTACTTTTGTTTACATGAAACATGAAAAATTTGTTATTTATTACTAATTCTCAAAATCAAGCCTAGTGGGTGATCACAACACTGAGTGTTGGGGGGGGCAGGGAACTGCCAATAGGTCAGTAATCACTTGTTTCAGAAATATTTATTGAGAAGCCTATGGGTGCCAGGTGGTATGTGTGCCTGGCAGGGTGCTGGGGAGGAAGTGGTAGGAGTATACAGCATGCTCTTCACACTTATCATGAAGCTAATGGCATCGGGATGGAATCCTGGGTCCATATGGAAACCCAGATAGACAGGGCAGACCCTGTGCTCTCTTCTTCAGTGCCTGACCCTGGGGTTATTTGGGGTTCTGGGTCAGTCCCTTGGCTGTGTTCCCACAGTGAACTCACAGCTTTCATGCAGATGGGAGTTCTGATGGGCAGTAGCCCTGTCCCTGCAGAACTCACTAGAGGTCAACCTGCAAGAGCTGACATCAGGTGGTAGGCATTGGGAGGCCCACTGAGCCAAGGTGGGCAATGCAAAAGAAACCAGGGTTGGAGAATGGGGGGTCAGGTGGGAGAAGGACCTTTATGACACGCAACAGACATACTGTCTGCATGATAGAAGACAACCTCCAACCTGCCTTGTTTGGCTGTCAAGAAGTTGGTGAGGCTTGGGATGTGGTGGAAAGGGGCCAAGTGCTCTGGGAAAGGCTGACTTGTTCCTGGGTCCTGGGGAGGGTGGTGGAGGGTGATGGTGAGAAAATGCCTCTCTTGGTAAAGGAATCAATGGTTTCAGGACTAGACTGCCATGTCCTTCTAATTCATATGTCTGTCCATCTGATTCCAAAATGGCACTGAAGAGAGAAAATGGTGGCCAAAAGAAATTACAGATTTTTCCAAGGCCACTTAGCATATCCATGCCACTACTGGGGTTATAACTTGTGGTCTTGTTTGAATGAAAAAGCCCAGAGTGAGGGTAGAAATCTAAGATAATAATCCAAACCCTTGTCAAAGTTACTTTTGGCAGACTTTTGAGTCATTGAAAAGCAAAACAAAACAAAACAAAAAAACAAAAAACATTTGCTGAACACCTGCTGTGAGACCCAAAGAAGAGATTCACAAAAGCCTAGGAGCAGTCCTTGTCCTCAAGAAACTTGGACTTGAGTACAAGAAATGAGCCAGACACACACATGAAAGTGAGCCAACCATACAGGACAAAAACAGTGAAGTCCAGGTTAAGGTAGAGGAGAGCAGGCATTCCTAGATGACAGACAAACAAAGAATCAATCTCCAGTTGAGGTCCCTGCCTCCATTCCTGTGCACTTCCAAATCCTTACTCTGCAGGCACCAAAGGAGATGAATGCACAGGATCTGTCTGTAGTTATCAGTTAGAGTCAGGAACTTGCCTGGTAAATATGCCTTCTATAATCTAGGCCCTGCTTCCCTGGCCAGCTGGATTCCTTCACCCTGTCCAGCTACTGTCTCTTGTCTGTCCAGTTGGCATAAAGCAGACACCCCATATAATGCCCGTATGCCTTTCCACATGCTATTCCTTTTGCTTGGAGTGCCAGCCCTTCCTGCTTGCCGTCCACCTATTAATACTTCTACTCACCCACAGCAACCCAGCCTAAGCATCGCCCCTTCAGGGGTGAGAGAAAGTATCCAGAGTGTAAGTGGCAAATGGAAGATTTTTTTTATTTGCCCAGAAAGAGTCCAGTACATACCTTTTGTACACTTTCATTATAATCTCTGTTAGGGGAATAGAAGGTTTCTATAATGAATACCCAAATCAATTGACAAATGAGTAATACAGAAAAATAAGTTCTGGAGAAAAGACCAAAGTATTTGGGGACAATTGAAGGCATTTGGAGAGCCTCAGTTTTCTCCCCCCTTGCCAGCTGTGACCCCATGTACTGTATCTGCCTGTCCCTGGCATAATGAGTAAGAACAACTTGTAAGTACAGGAAGGAGAGGTCACTTCAGCCAGAGTGAGGGGGTGGATTTCACACTGGGAGTGATCACTGAGTCATCTTATGGAATATGAGTTGACTTATTGATAAGCAGATGGATGGGAAGTGAGTGGTTTAACTGGGCAGAAAGGCATGAGCAATGGTGTAGAGGGGGAAAGTGAGTCTAGTAGGGGGAGTATTCTCGCATCCTGAAGTTGGCTGCTTATATATGATGACTATATATATGCCAAATGGAATATATTATATATAATACATAATATATATATTATGCACACACACCCCACACACACACTTGCACCATAGTGACCAGCTTCAGGATCTGGAAATAGACTCACTATGGTATAACATGTTATATATATATATACACACACACACATATGTATATGTATATATGTATATATACATGCACATATGTGTGTGTGTATATATACATATATATATATTCATTAGATACAGTACATAAAGCATATATGTAATCACTACATATATTTACTATAGTATATATAGTCTACCATTAAGTACAATCCTTTTATTTATTATATTTATTTAAGTGTAATTAGCATCCAATGTTATATTAGTTTCAGATGTACAATATAGTGATTCAACAATTCAATACATGATTCAGGGCTCATCACATTGAGTGTACTCTTAATTCCCTTTATTGAGTTCACCCATTCCCCCACCTACCTCCCCTCTGGTAACCACAAGTTTGTTCTCTGTAAGAGTCTGGGGCTTTGAAACAAGAGCCCATTGCCAGATGGGTTCCCAGGGGAATTCTACCAAATATTTAAAGAAGAATTAATATCTATTCTTCTGAAACTGTTCCAAAAAATAGAAATGGAAGGAAAACTTCCAAACTCATTTTATGAGGCCAGCATTACCTTGATCCCAAAACCAGGCAAAAACCCCATCAAAGAGGAGAATTACAGACCAATATCCTTGATGAACACGTATGCAAAAATTCTCACCAAAATACTAGCCAATAAGATCCAACAGTACATTAAAAGAATCATTCACCACAACCAAGTGGGATTTATTCCTGGGCTGCATGGTTGGTTCAACATCCACAAATCAATCAGTGTGATACAA
>LNAC01000970.1:101344-137424 GCA_002007465.1 Ailurus styani
TATAACNGGAAAGAATCTGATGTCCATCAACAGATGACTGGATAAAGAAGATGTGTTACACACACACACACACACACACACACACACACACACACACACACACTGGAATATTACTCAGCCATCAAAAAATGAAATCTTCACATTTNAAATCTTGTCACTTGCAATGATGTGGATGGAACTAGAGGGTATTATGCTAAGTGAAATAAGTTAATCAGAGAAAGACAATTATCATATGATCTCTCTGATATGAGGAATTTGAGGAGCAGGGCGGGGGGTCATGGGGGGTAGGGAGGGAAGAAATGAAACAAGATGGGATGGGGAAGGAGACAAACCATAAGAGACTCCTAATCTCACAAAACAAGCTGAGGGTTATTGGGGGGTGGGAGGGTAGGGATAGGGTGGATGGGTTATGGACATTGGGGAAGGTCTGTGCTATGGTGAGTTTTGTGAAAGGTGTAAACCTGATGATTCACAGACCTGTACGCTTGGGGCAAATAATATATTATATGTAATAATAAAAAAAAAAGCCTGGGACTTTGGTGGTTTTTTTTTTTTGTCTCTTTTTTTCTTTGTTCATTTGTTTTTTTTCTTAAATTCCACATATGAGTGAAATCATATGGTATTTGTCTTTCTCTGACTTACTTCACTTAACATCATATCCTCTAGGTCCAACCATGTTGTTGCAAATGGCAAGATCTTATTATTTGTCAAGGCTGAGTGATGTGGATTCATCACTCTATGGATTCATCACTCTATCCACACATGGATTCATTCATCTATGAATGGGTTATTATGGGTTGTTTCCATATCTTAGCTGTTGTAAATAGTGTTGCAGTAAATCTAAAAGTGCATGTTTCTCTTTGAATTCGTGTTTTCATTTTCTTTGGATAAATACTCAGTAATATAATTACTGGATTATATGATCATTCTATTTTTAACTTTTTAAAGGAAACTCCATACTGTTTTCCATAATGGCTGTGCCAATTTGCAACTCACCAACAGTGCTCAAAGATTCTTTTCTCTCTACATCATATTATTTCTTGTCTTTTTTATTTTAGCCAGTCTGACAGGTGTGACATGATATTTCATAGTGGTTTTGATCTGCATTTTCCTGATGATTACTGATGTTGAGCATCTCTTCAAGTGTCTGTTGGTAATCTGTATGTCTTTTCTGGAAAAATATTTATTCAGGTCCACTGCCCATTTTTATTTTTTTTTTAATATTTATTTGACACAGAGAGAGAGAGAGCAAGAGATCACAAGTAGGCAGAGAGGCAGGCAGAGAGAGAGGAGGAAGCAGGGCTCGATCCCAGGTCCCTGAGATCATGACCTGAGTCTAAGGCAGAGGCTTTAACCCCCTGAGCCACCCAGGCACCCCACTGCGCATTTTTAATTGGATTATTTGTGGGCTTTTGGTGTTTAGTTGTCTAAATTCATGTATTTTAGCTATTAGCTTATCAGATATATCATTTGCAAATATCTTTTCCCATTTAGTAGGTTGCCTTGTGGTTTTGTTGATGGTTTCCTTTGCTGTGCAAAAACCTATTATTTTGGTGTAGTCCCAACAGTTTATTTTTGCTTTTGTTTCCCTTGCCTCAGGAGACTTATCTAGAAAAATGTTGCTACAGCCTATCCGATGTCAGAGAAATTACTACCTACGTTTTCTTCTAGTTGTTTGATGGTTTCAAGTCTTACATTTAGGTCTTTAATCTATTTTGAGTTTATTTTTGTGCATGATTTAAGAAAGTGGTTCAGTTTCATTCTTTTGTTTGTAGCTGTCCAGTTTTCCTAGCAGGATTTGTTGAAGAAATTTTCTTTTCCCCATTGTACATTCTTGCTTCCTTTGTCTTAGATTAATTGACCATATAATCATGGGTTTATTTCTGGGCTCTCTGTTCTGCTCCATTGATCTACAAGTCTATTTTTTCTGCAAGAACCATACTGTTTGATTATTATAGCTCTGTAGTATTTCTTGAAATCTGGGATTGTGATACCTCCAGCTTGTTCTTTCTCAAGATTGATTGCTTTGGCTCTTCAGGGTCTTTTGTGGTTCCACACAAATTTTAGTATTTTTTATTCTAGGTCTGTGAAAAATACTGTTGGCATTTGGGTAGGGATTACATTAAATCTATAGATTGCTTTGGGAAGTATGGACATTTTAAAGATATTTGTTCTTCCACTCCATGAGCATGGGATATCTCTCCATTTATTTGTGTCATCTCTAATTTCTTTCACCAGTGTTTTATAGTTTTTATTTTTATTTTATTTTTTTTAGTGTTTTATAGTTTTTAGAGTATATTTCTTTCATCTTCTTGGTGAAGTTTATTCCTAAGTATTTTATTCTTTTGGGTACAGTTGTAAGTGGGATTGTTTTCTTAATTTCTCTTTCTGCTGCTTCATTATTAATGTATAGAAATACTACAGCTTTCTGCATATTAATTTTGGATCCTGTAACTTTACTGAATTCATTTATCAGTTCTAATAATTTTTTTGTGGTATCTTTATGGTTTTCTGTATATAGTGTCATGTCACCTGAAAGTAGTGAAAATTTTACTTATTCCTTACCAAGTTTGATGCCTTTTATTTCCTTTTGTTGTCTACTGTGGCTAGCATTTCTAGTACTGTGTTGAATTAAAGTGGTGAGAGTGGACATCTTTGTCTTGTTCCTGATCTTAGAGGAAAATCTCTCAGTTTTTCACACTGAAGATATTAGATCTGGGTTTTTCATATAAGGCCTTTATTATCTTGAGGTATGTTCCTTCTAAATCTATTTTGTTAATAGTTTTTTATCATGAATTGATATTATACTTTGTCAAATACTTTTCTTTTCTTTTTTAATTTTTTTATTATTTGCCCCAGGTGTACAGGTCTGTGAACCACCAGGCTTACACCTTTCACAGCACTCACCATAGCACAAACCCTCCCCAGTGTCCATAACCCATCCACCCTATCCCTACCCTCCCACCCCCAGTAACCCTCAGTTGGTTTTGTGAGATTAGGAGTCTCTTATGGTTTGTCTCCTTCCCCATCCCATCTTGTTTCATTATTTTTCCCTCCCTACTCCCCACAACCCCCGACACTGCCCCTCAAGTTCCTCATATCAGAGAGATCATATGATAATTGTCTTTCTCTGATTGACTTATTTCGCTCAGGATAATACCCTCTAGTTCCACCCATGTCATTGCAAACGGCAAGATTTCGTTTCTTTTGATAGCTGCATAGTATTCCATTGTATATATATATACCACGTCTTCTTTATCCATTCATCTGTTGATGGACATCTAGGTTCTTTCCACAGTTTGGCTATTGTGGACATTGCTGCTATAAACATTCGGGTGCATGTGCCCCTGAGGATCACTACCTTTGTATCTTTAGGGTAAATACCCAGTAGTGCGATTGCTGGGTTGTAGGGTAGCTCTATTTTCAACTTTTTGAGGAACCTGCATACTGTTTTCCAGAGTGGCTACACCAGCTTGCATTCCCACCAGCAGTGTAGGAGGGTTCCTCTTTCTCTGCATCCTCACCAACATCTGTTGTTTCCTGACTTGTTGATTTTAGCCATTCTGACTGGTATAAGGTGGTATCTCACTGTGGTTTTGATCTATATTTCCCTGATGCCAAGTGATGTTGTGCACTTTCTCATGTGTCTGTTGGCCATTTGGATGTCTTCATTGGAGAAATGTCTGTTCTTGTCTTCTGCCCATTTCTTGACTTGGTTATTTGTTTTATGGGTGTTGAGTTTGAGAAGATTTTTATAGATTTTGGATACAAGCCCTTTATCCATGTCAAATGCTTTTCTGCATCTATTGAAATGATCATACAGTTTTTATCCTTTCTTTTATTAATGTGATGTATCACACTGATCGATTTGCAAATATTGAACCACTCTTGCATCCCTGGAATAAATCCCACTTGACCTTGGTGAATGATTTTTTAAGTGTATTATTGGATTTGGTTTGTTAATATTTACAATCCTTTTAAAGAAGACAAATTCTTTTAGATTCTGGGACTAGTCCCTGAAACATTTAGGAGTCTTCAGGTCAAGTATATGAAACACTGAGTTATAAATATAAAACATGAACACACCTACTAAAGTCTCCTAAATTACCCAAATGATCCAGAATACATTTGTTTTTAATTTCTAGATTATTACAATGAAAACAAAATAAATAAGAAGTATCTTTATCTAGCAAATCTGTGAGAATGTGCACACAGAGCCCCAGACACACATGGGGAAATAGAGAAATTCTGGTCAAGGATGATAGCAAAATTCCTCTAGGGGGAGAAATGTCTCTTGGGTCTGTGAAACACCTTAATGGCTTACAAAGTTAACTTGGGTCTTGTCTGAGTTAAGGGGAGAGGTTAAGGCAGATATTTCTTTGCTTATGTTCTGTTTTCTTTGTGGTGGCTAGAAAGACAGAGGGTCTGGCCCTGGGTCCTGTGAACTGAGCAGGGGAATGCATTCCTGCAGAGTGTCAGAGTGAGCCCCAGCAATATGGCAGCAGGCTGGTACCAAGCAGAGGAGATGAGGGTTCCCCGGGAGAGAAAATAACCAACAACCTGAAGGAATAATGGATCCAACATTCAATTTCAGATATTCCTCATCCCAAACCATCAACAGACTGATGGGCCCAATAACTTGTTATGTTTGGAGAATGAAGGGGAGAGGAAGAGGCTGTGTTCACTATGGAGAAAGGAACAGAGAGAGAAGGGCAGGTCCAGGGATGAAAGGGGAGAGGTTGGGAGTTAGGTAAGAGTAGGAATTCAGAGTGAGAGAGAGTGGGAAGGTGGTTACGTGGCAGTACTGGGACATCCTAGAAGGTGATGAGCATCCCTCAGGCCCATGGAAGATGTAGGTTGGGCTATATATTCAAGTTACCTGTATGCAGACAGTGACATCTCTTTCATCTCTTCTGGTCAAAGAAGGTCAAAGAAGACCTTGCTTCTCTGAAGGGTACAATGGACAGTTTAAATTAAGTTTGGAAGTCTGTATAGAGGAGTAATCAGAGAGAAGTTGGAAGAAGTTGGTTAGAGCCAGATCATTGTGTAATTTTGGCTGCTATATATTTCAGAATGCTTCAGTGTGAACCCTGGAATGTGTTTATAAATGTGTGAAGTTGACTTCACACCATAGGAGTGGTTAGTAAGCAATCAAGAACTTATACTTGACAGGGGCTTTAGCGAGTGCTTCAAATGTCACTGTATAATAACTTTTCATAGGTGAAATAAATAGCACTCAGGACATGTGCTTAGTTAGAAAGGTTGTGTGAGCACCTGCACAATGAGGTGTGAGGACACAAGGCGCTCAGTTTCCCTCCCTTCCAGAAGAGCTTTCTGTGGGGAACTCTGATGAGTCCTCGGGCCTTACGTCATCCTTCCCAGGGGAATGGTCTCACCTGGCCCAGTAGAACACTGGGTGGTAGAACTCTTATGGCACTTGCATGAAGGATGCTTGCTGGAGCCTAAACTGGCAAAAGGCAGTATCTCCCCAAGGTTCCAGCACCGGGTGGAATGACTGTTTTAATGCCTTTGGATAACAATCTCATTTGGGTGTTGTGCTCATTGGAACTTTCAAAGTGGCAAAAAGCCACTCCTAATATTTTCTGGTCAGTCTGCAACACATGGGTAGGCTTGACATGTATGCAGAGGGTGTTTAGAATTTAAAACTTCAGACACGAGGGAGTCATTGAAGGTTTTGAAGCAAGGGAATGATGTGGAGAAGGTGTTGTGGTGTTGAGGGCCCAGAGGAAGGTAGACAAGTTAAACCAGAGAGTAAAGCCAAGAAGGGGGTGGTCCCATAGGTGGGGCTTCTGCAAGGTCAGAATCCACAGGCTCCCCCCACAACTCCTCTGAGCCCTGGGGCTGGCCCAGGACTTCCCAGTCAGAGGAGATGTGAAGAGAAGCCAAAGTAGTCCACTGTGACAAAGCCACGTTGTGATGAGTCAGGAGGAAATCTGTCCCAGACATATGGATTACATTTCCGCTCAGATATACATGGTGATTGGGGTGGGGATGGAATTCCGAGCCAGGCCAACGTGAACGGAGGCCTGAGCTTTGCCAAGAAGACATGCTCACAGAAATGATGTTGAAGCAGGCAGGAAGGCTGGGAGGCTCAAACTCTACTAGGACAGGCTCACTGATTCTTGTCTCTTGTGAGAGAAAACTAGAGTCTTTTTATAATGGCCTCTGAGAGGAGCTGCTGTGAAGCATCATTTTCATAAAGAAATGAATGGAACAGGAAGTCACTCTGCAGATCCCTTGACCAGAGGGAATGGAGCATTGGGCTCAGGACCCCTTCTTGACTCTTGGTTCTTTTTCCTACTTTCCCTTTCTGGCAGGGACGGGCATTCTTGCCCCTGCTTTCCCTCTCTGAGACTCATTTCTTAAGTTTGGCTTCTTCTCAGTTGGAGGCTACACTTTCTCTGATCAAAACTCATGAGCTGTGCAGTGTGCTAACTGTTGCTCCCTGGGGCGGGTTTTTCAAAGTTTGCAGAAAATGGAATACAACAAATAGGCTAGGGAACTGCCTGTTTCTCCCACCTACTCCCCAGCCCACCCTCTGTCTCCCAAGCTGGGTTTCCAGGATCGGATGGAAAAACTTTTCAAAATCTTTAGCACAATGGCTTTTTTTAAATGTTTAGGCAAGCGTGGACACCTGGGGACCTAAGCTCAGGCCAGATCCCGCCTGTGGGTCTCTATTAAAGCCTGATACCAGTGGTTTTTTTCCTCAAGATCTTGACCTCTCTGCACTCACAGCACTGCCATGAGAAATAAAAGTTATTTGTGAATCATAATAATAATCATTATGAATATAGCAAACCATCACTGAGTGCTTAGCATCTATGAGGCACATGCCAGGCACTTCACAGGGAGCACCCCATTCAGGCTTCACAGCTCTTTGAGAGGGTGATTTCTGAGCCCCCATTTTACAGATGAGGAAACTGAGATTCAGGTTGAAGATTTGCTGGAAGTCATTGTAGTGGGTTGAATGGTGCCCCCACCGCTGATATGCCTGAATCCCTTGACCTGTGAATGTGATCTTGTTTTTATTATTTATTTATTTTTGTGTGATCTTATTTTTAAAAAGAGTTTTTGCAGACATCATTAAGGATTCTGAGATGGGATCATCCTGAATGATCAGGATCGGCCCTGATTCAAAGACAGGTGTCCTATAATAGAAGGGAAGACACGGACAAAACAGAAGGCCAAGGTGGATGCAGAGTGGAGTTGTGTGGCCCTGAGCCTCAGACCGCCTGCCATCATGGGATCCCGGAAGCGGCAGAGGTCCTCCCCTAGACCCTCAGAGGGAGTTTGGCCCTGCCGGCTCCTTGAATTTAGACTTCTGCTCTCCACAAAAGAGATGGTATATTCTGTTGTTTGAAGCCACCCAGTTTGTTCTAGTTTGCTCCAGCAGCCCCAGGAATCCAATACAGTCACCTAGTTCTGAAGTGATGGAGCAAAGGTATTATAAAAGTTAAAGCTGTCATTATAGAAAAGAACCAGTGACATCCACAAAGAATTATGACATGTTATCAAATGGAAGAAACAGGTGTTAGTTACATATTTTAAACTCTTCTATTTATATATATATTCATATTTACACATTTATATATGACATATATGGTAGAAAGAGGTTCCATGGACTCAGATGCACCTAGTTGCCTGACTGGCGAGGTAGCAGGTGATAAGGTGGAGCTTCTTGGAATAACCCTCCAGAAGCAGGGTTCTGGAAAAAGCCCCACTCTTGCGGCCATTCTGGTCACCAGAATTCCCACATCCTCTGCCAAAGGAAGACTCTGGATTCCTCTTGGGGATCACGAAGTCCACCAATTAATTGTTTTCATTTAGTTATTATTTCCATATATGTACAGTTCGACCTCACGTTGGTTGACATATTCTAGTAAGGTTGTGAGCCAATGAAGTTGTAAGACATTGAATTGTGCTGAAAATGCAACAGATTAGCTGCATCCCTGAAGCTCATGTGGACATTTTTGTGAAGTAGGTTATTATCTTGCTTTGCATCTGCTCCCACTGCCCACCCTCTCTGTTCCTGAGGGATTCAGCATGGGTAGACTAGATTTCCTTGAATTGGGGGGGGGCACTCCTTGCTCTGCCCTCTGTCGTAAGGTGCTTTTAGCTCTTAAATGCAACTATTCCCGGTATCGCCGCACTCCCCACACCAGGCACACACACGGCATGGTAACCCCCAGCAGGCAAAGCCTTTGGCAGTTGTACCTGAGCCCCGGACGCCTTGTCACCGGGGTTAACGTGGAGGCGGAGGGAAGGGACCCTAGCACCCCTGCTTGTAGGGCTGAAGGGGGGGTCACTGCTGTAGAGGTGAGGCTGGGAGGGTGAAGAAGAGCTGTAAGTGGGCCAGGGGCCCCGGGAGGGGTCAGATCTAGGGTCTGAGTTCCAGTGAGGGCTAGTGTGAGCCAGGCTGCCCAGTCCCCTGCCTCTAGCATCCCCAGGGCTCAGCAAACGTGCCCACGGAGGGGGCGAGCAGCAGGGTGTACCGCACCTGTCAGAGGGGAGGCAAGGAAGGGCTGCAAGACTGACAGTCTGACGATTCCAGAGCCCTAATAATCAGCCAACTGTGTTGCTTAGTTTTGTTTTGCTTTAAGTGATGGAAACGCTTTAAAAGGGAAGGGAGGTCAGAAGTGAATTACTCCCACAGCTGGCTTCAAATCCTTCTACCTGGATTCTTTCTTTTCTTTTCATACACAACGGTTCTGTTGTTGTTTTTTAAAAAATCTAAATACAAGCAATGAGGCACTATAGATAAAACTGTTAAATTTGTCCAATATTATCCAGGCTAAAACCAAAAAAAATCTCAAACTGGCCACGGGCATTGTTCCTTTTTCAAGGCCTTTTTAATGAAACATTGTCTATGGCTTTTAGGAACAATTTACTATTAGACTCTGGAATTGGCAGAATGTTCCCCTCAGTCCTAACAGTACCATCTGTCGAGTTTAAGTTGAGAGGGTTTTCTTACATTGTCGTACAGGGTTTGAAGAACTCAGGACCATGAGGACCACAGAGCAGTCTTGGACGCTGCCTGGCCAGGAACAAAGGAGTCAAGGCCACTTGGCCAGGGACAAGGCCACACCCTGGCCACCATGCCCCATGTGCAACTCAGCACCTATGCCTCAGGACAACAGAAACTACCTTGTGACTGCTCAGAAGGACCAGCTGTGGTGCTCATTGATTCTTATCTCCCACCATCCCCTAGCACGTGGAGAGACTACTCCTGGAGAAGGCTTGAGCCCTCACCTGGTGACAGTATGTGGAGCTCCAGCTCCCAGGTGGAAAACAGTCATACCTTCTCTGACCTACCGTCGGAGCTGTCATCAGGATTTTTGAGGACTGACTTGATGAATAAAATATAAGGGTTTAGAGTGAGCCCTGAATGTACAGAGTTGAAGGGAATAAACAGCCCTTTGTATGCTGAAAATCCTTCCTGATAACCCGACCTGAGCAATCTCTGCTTCAGCCACATCTGCTGCTGGGGAATGCTGAAAAAAGAGTGACTGTAAAATGAAACGAAGCTTGGAGGTGAACCACGTGAAGTTCCGTGGATTAGGGGAGGGATAGGGGAGGTGGGGAGCCCATGAAAAATCAACAGCGATGATTGAAAATGCGGATTTTCTCTTGGGAAGCTCCCTTCCCGGGGAAAGAAGAACACAGGAGCAATGAAGCTTTGCCTGGAGAGCAATACTGTTCACATTTGCATGTTAAATGGATTGAGGCTCCCTTAGGCTTCCCCTGGGAAGGGGTGTCAGAGGCAGCTCTAGAATCTAATGGTCTCTTGCCCACAACTTACTCTGGTTCAGAGCCCACAGCCCCCAAAAGACCCTTGTATGCCGTAGGTGCTCAATAAATAATTGCATTGAATTGCATTTAAAAGCTAGTTTCTTGACTGACCCCCCCACCCCACAAAGGCTGTGCTCAGGTATCTCCCTATGTACGTCTTGAATTTTGTATAATCCGTACAGTGAGAATTTAGGAAGAGGGAGTTTTCATCCGAAAGCTTTCCTTGCATTAATTTCAGTTTTATTGCCTGCCCCCTCCCTACCTTTAGAAAAATAGGCCTGAATTATCTCCAGAGGTGCAGAAACAGTACTGGGAGTTTGAGACTTGGGGGCTTGGCAAGATCAGCCTTGGTTTTAGCTGTGGTGACTTGCAAAACCCTGGTTGCCCTCCCCAGTCTCTCCAGGTAGAGCAGAGACTCCTTGCCCCTTGGAGTACCTGCAATGCGGGCCATGCTCTGCAGCCTTGTGCAACTCACCTACAAGCTGCGTGGCTCTTGGGACACCCTCCAGCTTCACACTTGCGGGCATATCCACCACTGCCCAGACCTCTATGTCCATATGCTTGGATTCTGGTACTTCTGATTAATAAATTTCTTTCCTTTTTTTTCACTCAACATATGGTTATTGAAGGACAGCTTTGTGCCAGGCGGTTTCTCTAGGTGCTTGGGGATGCAGCAGGGGCAAACTAGATAAAACTCTGCTTTATGGGGCTTACGTTCTGGTGCGGAAGGGCAGGCAATGACAAACATGATCAGTAAGTAAATATTGCCTTAGGAGGTGATGTGTTTTGGTTAAAAACAGAGCAGGATATGGAGGATCTGGAGCGAGTGGGGAGGGATTGAGATTGGAAAGGGGCGGTTGGGACAAGCCTCCAATAGAGGGGAAAACTAATGGCACTTTCAGAAGGATAGCTGTGGGCTCCAAGGAAAGGCAATCATTGGCTGCACAGGAACTGGTCTGACTTGGTTTTCTGCACCAAGAGGGAGGATGGAGGGACAAGCAGTCTGGGTGCAAGGGGTGCTGGGGGGAAATTCAATCACTGATTTTTGGATATTGTTTATGCAAGCTCTGAAACAAACCTTACGAATGGGGAAGAGGGTAAATGAAGGGAATGAACTTGACATAGATGACAGAAGGGAGCCCTGTCCAGATACCAAGGGGAAGGTAGGGGGAGGATAGAGAGGATAAGATGGGTGTGTGCCAGGAGACGGAAGAATGTTCTGTGCCTTCCCACTGGGTGGGACCCAGGCTGGAGTTGCCCAGCGATGACCTCTGGCTGGGCTTGTGGTCAGCCCTCATCAGAGAGCTGAGAGGGAACTGGGCTCTAAGGAGGGATGAGGAGCCTCCTCTGGGAGGAGGTACCCCTCCTCCAAGGGGAGCACAAGGGCACCCCACATTGATCTCTGGAATGCAAGGGGAGTTTGTCTGTCTGTTTGGTTTATTGGTTGCACCTCAAATGCCTAAGAAGGGGCCTGGATCATAGTACAAGTTGGCTGGATAATTGTTGAGAGAGTACATGGATTCATCAAGGACTCATAGTCTGCACTCTGGACTTCCACACTTGCCGGGTTTGGCAAGCTCCAAAGGAGATGTGAGTGTCGCTCCTCCTGGCTCTTTTGAAACCCAGTTCAAGAAGCAGTCTCTTCCTCCAACAAGCCATGTCTCCTGAACTTTAGAGATGAAGACACAGAGCAAAGAGCTCTGAACTTGGCATCAGGGAATCCAGGTTTACTGGCCCCAGACTTGGCCAAATCACTCAACTTCCATGAGCCCCTTCACTTGTGAGTCCCAAAGAATGATGTTCTGCCAGTCTTGCCTGCTTTTCAGGGTGCTTTTGAAGACCACAAACATGCATAAGGAAGCACTGGGGGCCCAAACCACCGTGCAGCATAAAGCATTATTCTCTCTACTCTTACACTTGGGAAAAAAAATTAGAGACAAAGAAAAGTACAAAGAATATCATAACAAATACAGAGGTACTCACCCCCCAGAATAACAGGTGCTAATAATCAGTCATATTTGCTTCCTTTCTTTCTCTGGAATAAAGTCATGATGTATAAAGTTCAAGTCCCCTATTATCCATTCCTTAATTTTATTCCTCTCTACTCTCCTTCTCTTCAGAGACAACCACTATTATGAATTTGGTGTATATTGCTTTATCCCATGTCTTAAATGTTTTTAATATACTATTTATGGGAATCACAGCATACAAACAAAAATTTTATAGAGTTTTTTTTTTAGTTTGCATAGGAGTACCTAGGTGACTCTGTCAGTTGAGTGTCCGACTCTTGATTTTGGCTCAGGTCATGATCTCAGGGTTGTGGGATCAGGCTGTGTCAACTCTGCACTCAGCCAGGAGTCCACTTGCGATTCTCTCCCTCTCCCTCTGCCCTTTTCCCTGGTCTCTCTCAAATAAATACATAAATCTTTAAACCAAATTAAAAAATTAAAAGTTTGCAGAAATAATACTAAATTTCTGTACCAAGTGTGTGTGGTTGGAGGTTTTCCATACCACCAAGCAATTCCCCAACATCATGGGTGTTCTAGAGATCACCTCAATTCTGACACTGTCTACCTAGAGACAGTGATCAGATTCCACAGGTTAAGGGTTCAGACCCACAAGAGTGCTTCCCCCACCCAGACACAAATCCCAAGTCCAGGCTGTCACCTGTACTTGTCACCAGCTTTTGATTAGAGATTCCAATGAATCCCTCCATGGGTTCAATTAATTTGCTAGAGTGGCTCACAGAACTCAGAGAAACACTTCACTTACTAGAGCACTGGTTTTTTACAAAAAGATAAAACTCATGGGATGCCTGGGTGGCTCAGTTGGTTAAGCAGCTGCCTTCAGCTCAGGTCATGATCCCAGGGTCCTAGGATCAAGTCCCACATTGGACTCCTTGCTCAGTGGGAAGCCTGCTTCTCCGTCTGTCTCTGCCTGCCACTCTGCCTGCTTCTGCTCTCTTTCTCTCTCTCTGACAAATAAATAAATAAATAATTTAAAAAAAAAAAGATATAACTCAGAAACAGCCATATGGAAGAGATGCACAGGTCAAAGTCTGGGGAAGGGCGTGGAAATTCTCTGCCTTTTCTGAGCATGCCTCTCTCCCCAAATCTCCATGTGTTCACTAACATGGAAACTCTTCAAACCCAATCATTTTGGGTTTCCATAGGGGCTTTATTACATGGTATGATTGATTAAATCATAGACCCCACAGGCAGGTGATTCCCTGATACAGACTCTGTTTTGGGGTATGCCAAGGAGAAATGAAACATGAGGGACTGGTCCCAGCACTGGGGATTGTTTCCCCTTAAATTCAATTCCAAATCCTGGGCTTGCCCCGGAGTTACCCCAACTAACTTGGGCCTTTGGTGGAAACAGATGGATAGGATTGATGTGTATTTGGAATTTATTTGGACTCTGACCAAAAACCATCCCAGCTTAGACCTGGTTCTCAAGGAAAGGGGGTGTTGCCTCACTCTCTCTCTGTCACCCTCCTGGCCATAGCAACGAGCAGGCTGATAGGAGTGGCCCCCAGGGATGAAGCGTTCCCCGGTGCCTTTTCCGGCTCACAGAGGGCTGGGGGCCCAGGTGCCGTCCAAGGGACCTGTGTGCGGGGCCTCAACTTCCAAGAGCGCCATCCTCTGGCTTGTTCTTCTCAATACATTCCAGAATCGTGACGTGTTTCTCAGAAAGGAAGAATTATTTTTGCCCTTGGCATAAATAAATCCAGCAACCAATTCCAGTAATCACAAGTACATGCCAGCTCTCGTGTGCACTCTTGACAAAAGCAGAAAGAAATCAGTATAGCCTGCCCAGAAGGGCCACTGGCAGTGCGGAAGCCAGCAGGATTCTGGAGAAAGAAAACAGGAAGGAGGAGCTAGATTTTTAGTTAACATATAAAGTTTTTCAAACAAATGGAAAGATAGAGCAATTCGAAAAACAAATTTGAAGTTATTTTGCCCAATTTACTCTAGATCTCAAGAAATAAAAATAGAAGGGCACCTGGTGGCTCAGTTGGTTAAGGGTCTGCCTTTGGTCATGATCCCAGGTCCTGGAATCGATCCCCACATCAGGCTCCCAGCTCAGTGGAGAGCCTGCTTCTGTCTCTCTCCCTCCACGTGTGCTCCTGCTTTCTTGTTTGCTCGCTTGCTCTCTCTCTCTCAAATAAATAAAATCTTTTAAAAAAATAAAAAATAAAAAAAAATATAATTCTCTCCCCAGAGGTCTTTGCTGTGTTTTACCTTTCTCATCCTTGCTTTAATATTTTCATGATATAAAAACAACTGTATGTGATCTAGAATAGCAACTGTAAGTGATAATCTTTTGATTTTAAACTTTTATTTTTTCTTTGATAAATGTATTTACTTATTTATTTTTAAATTAAATTTTAGCTAGCTAACATACAGCACAATATTGGATTCTGGAATAGAATTCAGTAATTCATCATTTACATACAACCGCTGGTGCTCATCACAACAAGTGCCCTCTTTAATACCCATCCCCTATCTAGCCCATCCCCCACCCACCTGCCTCCATCAACCCTCAGTTTGTTCACTGTTAAGAGTCTTTTAGGATGGGTTATGGACATTGGAGAGGGTTTCTGCTATGGTGAATGCTGTGAAAGGTGTAAGCCTGATGATTCACAGACCTGTACCCCTGGGGCAAATAATTAATAATAATAATAATAAAAGAGTCTCTTAGGGTTTGTTTCCCTCTCTCCTTTTTCTTTTTTTCCTTCCCTTACGTTCATCTGTTTTGTTTCTAAAATTCCACATATGAGTGAGATCATATGGTATTTGCAATTCTCTAACTTATTTCATTTAGCATAATACTCTAGCTCCATCCATGTCCTTACAGATGGCAAGATTTCATTTTTTTTTAACGATTTTTTTTTATTTATTTATTTGACACAGAGAGAGATTACAAGTAGGCAGAGAGGCAGGCAGAGAGACAGGGAGAGGAGGAAGCAGGCTCCCCGCTGAGCAGAGAGCCCGATGCAGGCCTCGATCTCAGGACCCTGGGATCATGACCTGAGCTGAAAGCAGAGCCTTTAACCCACTGAGCCACCCAGGCGCCCAAGATTTCATTTTTTGATGGCTGAGTAATAGTCCCTTGTGTGTGCATGTGTGTATCACATGATATGTACATATATCACATGATTTTCTACTTACATATGACTTTGCAACTTGCTTTTTAAGAAAAACAGTAGCAAAAAGAAAAAAAAACACATGAAATTCACCTTCCCAATAATTTCCAAGTGTATAGTATTGCCAAACACATGAACCCTTCCTGCATGACTGACTGAATCTACAACCACCAAACACAACTCTCCACCTCCCCCTTTCCCAGCCCCTGGCAATTACCATTCTACATTTTACAAAGCTGGTTGCTTTAGCTACCTCATATAAATGGAGTCATCGAGTATTTTTGTGACTGCTTTATTTCACTCACATAATGTCCTCAAGCTTCATCCATGTTGCAGCATATGTGAAGTTCTTTCCTCTTATGGCTGAATGATATTCCACTGTGCATATGTGCTGCATTTTGTTTACCCATTAATCCATTCATGGACATTTTTTTCTCTCAACAGTTTATTTTTATGTATTTAATTTTAATATTTTATTTGCGTATAGTCGATGCTATTGTTAAAAGACATGGAACACGTCACAGATTTGTGTGTCCTCCTTGCTCAGAGGCCATGCTAATCTTCTTTGTGTCATCCCAGTTTTTAGTGTATGTGCTGCTGAAGTCAGCACCATTCAGGGACATTTAAGTTGCTTCCATCTCTTGGCTATCATGAACAGTGCTGCCATGAACATGGGTATGCAAACATCTTTTTGAGATCCTGTTTTAATTTTTTTTGGTATACACACCTAGCAGTGGGATTGTTGGATCATATGATAACTTTGTTTTGAATTTTTTCAGGAGACTCCTTACTATGTTCCCTAGTGGCTGCACCATCTTACACTACTACCAACTGTGCACAAACGTTCTAATTTCTCCTCATCCTGGCTAACACTTGTTATTTTCTGTGTTTTGGGTAGTGGCCATCCTAAAGCGTGTGAGGTGATATTTCATTGTAGCTTTGGTTTACATTTCTCTGGTGATTAGTGATGTTGAGTATCTTTTCATGTGCTTGTTAGACATTTGTATACCTTTGGAGAACTGTCTATTCAAATTCTTTGCCCATTTTTAAATTGGGTTATTTGTTTTTTTCTTATTGAGTTATAGGTGTTCTTTTTCTATTCTGGATATTAACTTTTTATCAGATAAATGGTTTGCATATACTTTCTCTATGTGGTTTTTTTCACTCTGTTGATATTTTGTTGTTGTTCAAAGAAAATTTTAAGTTTGATGCAGTCCCATTTGTCTATTTTTGCTTTTATTGCCTGTACATTTGGTGTTATATCCAAGAAATCCTGATTATATCCAATGTCATTGAGCTTCCTCCCTGTTTTCTTCTAAGAGTTTTATAGTTTCAGGTCTTATATTTAGGTCTTTAATAAATTTTGAATTAATTTTTGTATATGGTGCACACAACTTGCTTTCTGAACTCATTTTGTATTTATTCATGTTAGTACAAGGAGTTCTAGCTCAAATATTGTCATTGCTGATGGAAAGTCCATATAACATTCTCTACAAGTTGTTCACCCATTTTTCAACTTGTCACAAACAGTATCGTGATGAATGTTCTAAGTCTCCCACAGACATGTGTAACAAGCAGAATCACTGGCCCCAAGGGTGTACTTGTGCACCTCTTCCATATTAACAGACATCCTGCAATTGTCATTCAAAGGGGTTGTGTGAACAGACAGTGCTGCTTCTCTTCCCTGCAGGCACTTGTTTCCTCCCTCACTGATGATGTAAGATAGTGCCTCATAATGCTAATTTCCATTTTCTTGATTACTAAGTAAAATTTGAAGTGTATAGTTTATTAACCTGTTTCGTGTTTTTCTACTCCCTGGAGCAGTTAGAACAGGTGATTATCATAATGACAAAACTCAGGAAGTAACACCAAGTTACTTCATGGAACACTCTTTTGTCTCCTACCCCCATGGTTTCAATTCAATGATAATTACTCACCATGGTAGTTTGGGACAAAGGGGAGGGAGTAAAACCAGTCAGCAAAACTTATGCCTCTCTTAAAGAGATAAACTAAAGAAGAAATAGGTGCCTGGTTTGGATAATGGGTCTTAAGCAGGACAAGAACTGCCCTATCCTTAAGTATCAGGGCCATTCTGTGCCCACTTGTTCCTGGGGCTCCCTAAGTAAAGATATACTATAAATGGGAGGTAAAGGACATTTCTCAAATTCAGATTAATAGTGAGATGGGTTGATCTGAATTAGTGATGACTGAGTCGTAAGCTGTCAAAACTGCATGTTACTAGGTTTTTAAGGGCATACAACAAAACAAGGGCAAGTAGGCTCCCTTTGGCAAGGCCCATGAGAATCACCTGTCTGGTCTAGCCCTCTAGGCTGGGGGTAGGAAGAGGTGGGCACCCAAGGCCCAAAGCCACACTATAAATGCAGAAGCAGTTTTGTCTTTTTGGGGTTGCAAAAACACCAGGTAACCTTCAATATCAGTACGATCCCCTGAGAAAAGGCTCTGCCAGAGGACAGGATTCAGGTGATAAAATAGTAAGAGAAGATGCTGATCCAGTACATTTGGAAGTTGTCACTCCTGTGTTCATGACAAAGAAAAAGCTGAACAAACTGAAAATCAACAACCCTTCTTAGATTGATTAGAGAACTAAAGTTACAGGCTAATGAGCTACCTCCCAAATTGGAGAAACAGACAAGCAGATAAAGTCACAGCTTATTGGCAGAGGATCACAACTTACTGGAGCAGTAGCTCAGAAACAGAAATCTCCGTGGGAACCAGTTATTAGTGCAGGAAAAGCCAAACTTTAATTGATGAATTGCTAGAAACTCCAGTCTGAGACTTGGACAAGTCTGAAAGTTAAAAATTCCTTGGGGAACTCAGGATTTGGAAGGGGTCTCCTTTTTGTGATTTTTACTTCCATGAGCCTTATTAGGTTCTCACACTGAAGATTGGAGAAAAATTCCTTGGGCTTCTGGTAGGAGGAGGGGAGAAGTAACCATTCTGAAATATGCCAGAATATTCTGTCCTTTTTAATAAGGTCTACCTTCAAGAGAATCTACTAACCTCTTGGGGTCTAACCAACTTAGAGGAGGGAAAACACCCAAATGAAGCCCCCTTTAGCCATCCCATTCCATGCAAGTTGCAGGGGTGGGGGTGGGGGAACAATTGAGAAGCACTTGTGAAGATCACAGTCCAGAGCTCAGGCTCATTAAAAGACTGAGACCTAATCATAAAACCATAGACCTCTCCCTTCTCCTACACCTCACCACCACACCAGTAATGCTCCCGTATAATATCAGGGGAATACAACAGCAGGACTGTCATGTGTCTGCCCTTATTTAAGAAAACTTTATGGAAACCCAAGCATGAACATACAGGGGAGAGAAAAACAAGGACACCAGAGACTGTTTAACCTGTGACACCTACAGTGATAATAAACAGTAAACACAGCCTAAGTCCTAGCCAAACAAACATAAAACGTCACACTTAAAGGCCTATTTATTTCAGTTCCTTTGACTTAGTACATCCTGTCTGCTTTTCACTAAAAAAATTACAAGCCTTACTGAAAGACTAAAAGCACCGTTTGAAAAGACAGAGCAAATATTAGAAACACAATCAGGCAGAGATGGAATTATCAGATCAGAAATTTAAAGCAAGTATGATTAATATGCTAAGGTCTCTAATAGAAAAAGTAGAGAACATGCCAGAACAGGTGGGTAACATAAGCAGAGAGATGGGAATCCTAAGAAATAATCACAATGAATTCTATAAATAAAAACCACTCTAACAGAAATGAAAAAATGCCTCTGAGAGGCTCCTCAAGAGACTGGACATGGCCAAGGAAAGAATCAGTGAACTTGAAGAAATGTCAGTAGAAATTCCCAAACTGAAATGCAAAGATAAAAAAAATAAAAAAGATGAAACAGTCCAAGCAGTGTAAGACAATTATAAAAGGTGTAATATACACATAATGGGAATACCAGAAGGAAAAAAGAGATAAGAATCACAAGAAATGGCTTAAGTAATAATGACTGAGAATTTTCCAAAATTAATGACAGACACCAACCCATAGATTCAGGATGCTCAGAAAACACTAAGAAGGATAAATACTGAAAAGCCTATATGTAGGCATATATTCAAAGTGCAGAAAATCAAGGACAAGGAGAAAATCTTGAAAGATGGCAGAGGAAAAAAAACCACATTATCTATGTGAGAACAAGAGTAAGAATCACATATGGCTTCTCTTCAAAAACTGTGCAAGCAAGGAGAGAGTGATATGAATTAGTTAATGCTGGAATTAAAAAAATCTCCAATCTTGAGTTTTGTATCCAGTGAAATCATCCTTTAATAGTGAAGGAGAAATCAAGATTTTCTCAGGCAAACAAAAATTGAGGGAATTTGTTGCCATCAGATTGCCTTGCAAGAAGTATTAAAAGTTCTTTAGAGAGAAGGAAAATGATGTGGGTCACAAACTTGGATCTACATTAAAAAAACAGAAGTTGGGCGCCTGGGTGGCTCAGTGGGTTAAAGCTGCTGCCTTCGGCTCAGGTCATGATCCCAGGGTCCTGGGATCGAGGCCCGCATCGGGCTCTCTGCTCAGCAGGGAGCCTGCTTCCTCCTCTCTCCTCTCTCTCTGCCTGCCTCTCTGCCTACTTGTAATCTCTCTGTCTGTGTCAAATGAAAAAAAAATAAAATCTTGAAAAAAAAAACAGAAGCACATTAAAGAAGGAATAAATGAAGGTTAAATAAAAGCTTTTATTTTTCTTATTCTTACCTGACTTAACAGAAATAGCTCAAAACAATGACAATGCATTTGGTGATGGTACTTTATGGATACCTGAAGTCAATGACATCAGTGTTATAAGAAACAGGAGAGAAAAATTGGGAATACTCTGTTACAGGTACATGTAATACTCGTGAAGCAGTATAGTGTTATTTGTAAGTGGACTTGGATCAGTTGTAAATGTACACTGTAAGCTCTAGGGCAACCACTAAAAAAAAGTTTTATGAAAGATTGTAATTGATGTGTTAGGCAGGGTTCTCCAAAAAATAGGGTATGTATGTGTGTAAATAAGGAATTGGCTTATGCAAGACTGAAAAGTCCCAATATCTGCAATCTGGAGAGCCAGGAGAACCAGTGGTATAGCTCCAGTCTGAGTGTGAAAGCGTGAGAACCAGGAAAGCCAATGGTGTAAGTTCCAGTCCAGGTACAAAGGCAGGAGACCAATGTCCCAGCTCAACAGCATCAGGTAGGCAGAGAGAATTCTCCTTGGTCCAGCCTTTTGTTCTATTCAGGCCTTTAACAGATTGCATGAAGCTTGCCCACATTGTGGGAGACAATCTGCTTTACTCCATCCACAGATTTAAATGCTAATTTCACCCAGAAACACCTTCACAGACACCCCTAGAATTTTCTTTTAAGAAATATGTGGGCACCCCAAGACCCAATCAGGTCAACACATAAAATTGACCATCACAATTGATATGCTAAGAGAGAAGAGAAAGTGGAATCATTTAAAACCAGAGAGGGAAAAAAGAATAGAACACAAAAACAAACAAAAAACAATAGCAATAGCTAGAAAATGTAACAAATATGGAAGATATCAATCTAACTATATCAATAGTAAAAATTGACTTTAAATGTCAATCGTCTGAATATACCTATTAAAAGACAGGCTGTCAGAGTAGGTTGAAAAAAAAAAAGACCCTGGGGTGCCTGGGTAACTCAGTCATTTAAGTGTCTGCTTTTGGCTCAGGTCATGATCTTGGGGTCCTGGGATTGAGCCCAAAGTGGGGCTCCCTGCTCAGCTGAGAGTCTGCTCTTCCCTTCCCTCTGCCCCTCCCCCTGCTTGTGCTCTCTCTTTCTCATAAATACATTTTTTAAAAGTTTTTTAAAGAGACACAATCATATGTCATTTACAAGAAGCCTACTTTAAATAAAAGGCAAGATTAAAAGTAAATGGATGCAGAAAGGTACACTATACTAATACTAATTGAAAGAGTGCTGGGAGCACTATGTTAATTTCAAATAAAGGAAACTTCAGAGCAAGGAAAATTATCAGAGTTAAAGAGAAGTGTAGATAATGATAAAAGTATCAGTTCTCCAAGAAGACATAATAATCCATAATGTATGCACTTAACAACAGGGCATCAAAATATGATACAAAAATTGATAGAAATGCAAGGAAAAATAGATAAATGCAGTATTACAGTTGGAAGCTTCAACACTCCTTTATCAGAAATGGACAGGTTCAGCAGGCAGAACATCAGTAGGATATAGTTGAACTAAACAACACCATTAACCACCGACAACTGTATTTAATTGACATTTACAGTCTACTTTAGCCAACAACAGCAGAATACATATTCTTTGCAAGTTGTCACAGAACATTTACCAAGATAGACCATATTCTGGGTCATAAAACGAACAACAAATTTAAAAGAATAGAAATTATACAAAAATTTCTCTCAGATAATAATAGAATTAAACTAGAGATCACTAATAGAAAGATCATGAGAAAATCCCAAAACAGTTAGAGATTAAACAACATACTTCCAAATAACATAGGAGTCACTCAGAAAAAAAAAGTCTCAGGAGAAATTTACAGATATTTTGAACTAAATGAGAATGAATATACAACCTATCAAAATTTGTGAAATACAGTGAAAGCAGTGCTTAAAGGGAAATCCATTGCATTGAATGAATTGAATGTATTATAAAAAAAATATCCAAAATCAATTATCTAAGCTTCTACTTTGGGGAAAAAGAGCAAAATAAATCACAGTAAGTGGAAGAAAAGAAATAATAAAAACTAGAACAGAAATCAGTGAAATTTAAGATAGGAGAGTAATTAATAAAAGCAATAAAACCAAAGCTGGTTCTTTGAGAAGATCAATATAATTAATGAACCTCTAACCAGGTTAATTAAGAAAAAAGAGAGAAGACACAAATTACTAAAATCAGAAATGAAAGAGGGGCCAGCACTGCTGATCCCATGGACATTAAAAGGATAATAAAGGAATACTATGAACAAGTCTATGCCTACAAATTTGATAACCTAGATGCAATGGATTAGTTCCTTGAAAGCTGCAACTTACTGAAATGCACGCAAAACTCATGGAAGGAGAAATATATACCCTGAACAGGTCCATATCTATTAAAGGAAATTGAACCAATAATTAATCACCTTCTAAAACAGAAAGCACCAGCCCAGTTGGGTTCACTGGTGAGTTTTACCAAACATTGAAGGAAGAAACTATACTAGGGCTTTATAATCTCTTCCAGAAAATACAAGCAGAAGGAATTCTTCCTACTTATGCTATGAGGCCAATATTACCCTAATACCAAATCAAAGAAAGACATTACAAGAAAGGAAAACTACAGATCAATATCTCTTATGAACACAGATGCAAAAAAATCCTCAACAAATTAGCAAAACTGTATCCAACATAAATAAACAGAATTATACACCATGACAAAATGGGATTTATTTCGGGTATGCAAGGCTAGTTCAACACTGAAAACCAATCAGTGTAATCTTAGTCTGCTCAGGCTGACTCCAATATCACAGAACGGGTGACTTAAACTACAGAAATTTATTTTCTCACAGCTCTGGGGGCTGAAAGTCAAAGATCAAGGTGTTGGCTGGTTTGGTTTCTCCTGAGGCCCCTTTCCTTGGCTTTCAGATGTCTGCCTTCTTTCTATATCTTTACATAGCCTTTCCTCTGTGTGCACGTCCTTGTTATCTCTATCTCAGGGTCCTAAGCTCTCATTATCCTAACTTCATCACAAATAGATCAATGGAACAGTCAGATTGGACTAGGGTGGATTTTAACTTAATTACCTCTTTAAAATGCCCCATCTTTAAATATAGCCACATTCTAAGGTACTAGGGTTTAGGGCTTCAACGAGTGAATCTTAGGGAGGACACAATTAAGTCCATAAAAGGGACACTCAACATTTTCAAGATGTCAGTTCTTCACAATTTGGTTCTTCAAAATTTGCAATCAATCAAAACCCCGGCAAGTTATTTTTGTGGATAGAGAAAAATTGGTCTAAAGTTTATATGGAGAGGTAAAAAAATGCAGAATAGGGGTGCCTGGGTGGCTCAGTGGGTTAAAGCCTCTGCCTTCAGCTCAGGTCATGATATCAGGGTCCTGGGATCGAGCCCCACATTGGTCTCTCTGCTCAGCAGGGAGCCTGCTTCCTCCTCTCTCTCTCTCTGCCTGCCTCTCTGCCTACTTGTAATCTCTCTCTCTCTCTCTCTCTCTCTGTCAAATAAATAAATAAATAAATGCAGAATAGCTAACACAATATTGAAGGAGAATAACAGAGAACTGATACTACCCATCTTCAAGACTTAACTATAAACTATAATAATCAAGACAATGTGGTATTGGTGAAAGAATAGGCAAATAAATAAATGGAACAGAAAAGATAGCCCAGGAAGACCCACAGAAATATAGTCAACCGATCTTTGACAAAAGATCAAAGGCAATTGGTTGGAGAAAGGATAGTCTTTTCACATAGTAGTGCTAGAACAATTGGGTATCCAAATTCAAAACTATGAATCTAGACATAGATGTTACATCTTTCATAAAAACAAACTCAAAATGGATTATGAATCTATGTAAAATACATAAAATTCCCAGAGGATAACATAGGAGAAAATCTAGGTGACTTTGGATTTGGTGGTGATTCTTTAGCTATAAGACCAAAAGTATGATCCATTAAAAAAATGATAGCTGGGGTTTATTAAAATTAAAATCTTTGACTCTGTGAGAATCACTATGAAGACAATGAAAAGGCAAGCCACAGACCGGGGAATAAAATCTTTGTGAAACACATATCTGACAAAGATCTGANGGTTTATTAAAATTAAAATCTTTGACTCTGTGAGAATCACTATGAAGACAATGAAAGGCAAGCCACAGACCGGGGAATAAAATCTTTGTGAAACACATATCTGACAAAGATCTGACATTCAAAATATGTAAAGAAATCCTAAAAGCCAATGTAAGTAAACAGACAACCTGATTAAAAAATAGGCAAAAGACCTGAACAGATGCCTAACCAAAGAAGATATACAGATGGCAAATCAGCATATGAAAGACGTTCCCCATCATGTGTCATTAGGGAATTTCAAACTAAAACAATAAGATACCACTACACATCTATTAGAATGGCCAAAATCCCAGCAACCTCTTCGACCTCAACCGCAGCAACTTCTTCCTAGGAACCTCACCAAAGGCAAGGGAAGCAAGGGCAAAAATGAACTATTGGGACTTCATCAAGATTAAAAGCTTTTGCACAGCAAAGGAAACAGTCAACAAAACCAAAAGACAACTGACAGAATGGGAGAAGATATTTGCAAATGACATATCAGATAAAGGGCTAGTATCCAAAATCTATAAAGAGCTTCTCAAACTCAACACCCATAAAACAAATAACCCAGTCAAGAAATGGGCAGAAGACATGAACAGACATTTCTCCAAAGAAGACATCCAAATGGCCAACAGACACATGAGAAAGTGCTCAACATCACTCGGCATCAGAGAAATACAAATTAAAACCACAGCGAGATACCACCTTACACCAGTCAGAATGGCTAAAATCAACAAGTCAGGAAATGACAGATGTTGGCGAGGTTGCGGAGAAAGGGGAACCCTCCTACACTGTTGGTGGGAATGCAAACTGGTGCAGCCACTCTGGAAAACAGTATGGAGATTCCTCAAAAAGTTGAAAATGGAGCTACCCTACGACCCAGCAATCGCACTACTGGGTATTTATCCTAAAGACACAAAGGTAGTGATCCTCAGGGGCACGTGCACCCGAATGTTTATAGCAGCAATGTCCACAATAGCCAAACTATGGAAAGAACCTAGATGTCCATCAACAGATGAATGGATAAAGAAGATGTGGTATATATATACAATGGAATATTATGCAGCTATCAAAAGAAACGAAATCTTGCCATTCGCAACGACATGGATGGAACTGGAGGGTATTATGCTGAGCGAAATAAGTCAATCAGAGAAAGACAATTATCATATGATCTCTCTGATATGAGGAACTTGAGGGGCAGGGTGGGGGGTTGTGGGGGGTAGGGAGGGAAAAATAATGAAACAAGATGGGATGGGGAAGGAGACAAACCATAAGAGACTTCTAATCTCATAAAACAAACTGAGGGTTACTGGGGGGTGGGAGGGTAGGGATAGGGTGGATGGGTTATGGACATTGGGGAGGGTTTGTGCTTTGGTGAATGCTGTGAAAGATGTAAGCCTGATGATTCACAGACCTGTACCCCTTGGGCAAATAATAAAAATAAAATTAAAAAAAAAAAAGAATTAGAATGGCCAAAATCCAAAACACCAACAACACCAAATGCTAGCAAGGACAGAGCAACAGGAATTCTCATTCACTGCAGGTGGGTATGAAAAATGGTATAGCTGTTTTGGAACACAGTTTGGTAATTTCTCACAAAACTACATATACCTTCACTATATGATCCAGCAGTCTTACTCCTTGGTATTCACCCAAAGGAGTTGAAAACTTATGTCCACACAAAAACCTGAACACAAATGTTTATAGATTTGTTATACAAATGTTTATTCATAATTGCCAAAACTTAGAAGAAACAAAGACATCTTTTGGTAAGTGAATAGTTAAATAAACTGTGGCACATCAAGACAATGGAATATTATTCAGCCAGAAAAAGAAATGAGCTATCAAGAGGTTCCTGGGTGGCTCAGTTGGTTAAGCATCTGCCTCTGGGCTCAGGTCGTGATCCCCAGGTCCTGGGATGGAGCCCTGCATTGTGCTCCCTGCTCAGCTGGGAGTCCGCTTCTCCCTCTCCCTCTGCCCCTCCCCACCCCCACTTGTGTGCTCTCTCTCAAAATAAATAAATAAATAAAATCTTAAAAAAAAAAAAAAAGGAAGAGCTATCAAGCCATGAAAAGACATGGAAGAAACTTAAATTCATTTTACTAAGTGAAAGAAGCCAATCTGAAAAGACTTCACTCATATTGTATGATTCTAATTACATGGCATTCTGGAATAGGCAAAACTATGGAGACAGTAAGAAGCTCAATGGTTTCCAGGGATTGGTAGAGTGGAGAGGGATGGACAGGTGGAGCAGAGGATTTTGGGGACAGCAAAGTACTCTGTACGATACCATAATAATGGTGGATATGTGACATTATACTATTTTCCCTCTACTCATAACACTTCTGACACCAACTGTGTGGCGTTTTCTCACATTAACCAATTCCAGTCTCTTGACACCAACTAGATGTCCTACAATTCAATTCTGACACTCCCGGAAGTTGGTGCAGACTGCACAAAACCCAGAAAATGTATAATACAAAGAGTGATTGTAAAAAATGTATCAATATTGGCTCACCTATTGTAACAAATGTATCACAGTAATGCACAATGTTAACAATAAAAGAAACTTGGCCAGGAGGGAGTAAGACTGAGGGAGTATAAGGGAACTCTCTGTTTTCTGATTCATTTTTCTGTAAACTTACACCTGCCCAAAAAATTAAAGTCTATTAATTTAAAAAAAAGAAAATCAGGTGGTTTGAAGATGAGTAAACTGAAGAGATGACTAAATCAGAATGGTGAGGCAAGATGGGAAAAGAGAAATGACACAGGTATTGAAATGGAACACACAGAGAGGGCCTGAGGAATGGGCATGTTGATGGCCAAGGAGTCAGTAATTCATTTTGACAATATCTACACTCTGCCTTATCAGAGAAGAGCCTTTCAGTGGCAGACGCTGGACCACAAAACCATTAACTGTACAGGTAAGAAAGCTGAAGAACCTATAAAAATGTTTTGTCTTTAAATTAAGTAAACCTTAACCTATAATATAATTTGTCCTACTACTTTTTAAAAAAGATTTTATTTATTTATTTTAGAGAGAGAGAGAAAGAGCATGTGAGTGGAAGGACGGGCAGAGGGAAAGGGAGAGGTGCAGACTCCCTGCTGAGTGGGGAACCTAGGCTCAATCCCATAACCCCAAGGTTATGACCTGAGCGGAAATCAAGAGTCAGACACTCAACTGACTGTGCCACCCAGGAGCCCCTGTGCTACTACTTCTTTATGAAAACTTGTCTTTCATAAATAATTCAAAAGTAAACTAAATCCAAGCCCCTTGGGGAGTCTAGGTTGGAGTCCAGGTGAATGAAGTTTTCCTATTTGTCCCTTTCTGTAGTGATGGAGTAGTTTCATGTCTCTGGGTATTGTGGAGGATAGGAGAAGAACAAATATAAGCTCCACCAACCATTGGGCATCACATTGGAGTTTTATAGAGATAGGCTAAGATTGGTTTCCATCATTCTTGAAACCCTGCCTCTTACCTCATTGCACAATATGGAGAAGGAATATCATTGACTGTTGAATATCATTGAATATCTCTGCCATGACAGGATGAAAACAAGTAAGCAAACTGTTTAGCCAATACACTGAGCCTCAGTGATCAACTGCTGTGTTCCCTGTTAAAGCCTTATACCCACAGGGCTTAAGACCCATTAATGACCTCATAATGAACACAAATAAAGACCACCTGTGAGCTCACAACACCTGATCATTTTCCCTGAACTTGGGAACCATATCCGCCTAATGTGCCAGCTCCTTTTGGATGTCCACAGCTGCTCAAACGAAATGTGTGGGGCTCTGAAGCTGGCTCTACCTCCGGTGATCTGAGATCGCCCCGACTGAAAATGTTACCAATTGTCCTCCAGGTTCATAAGCCAAAAACATTGTCTCTTTCTTTACTCTTCCTTCCCCTTTCATACCCATGTGTCCTATAGACCCTCACCTTCTCGTCCCCATTCTATAACTACCTCAGTACAGACACCCTCTTTGACACCTCATTTGTCATCTGGAGGACAGATTCCTTTGTTAGTTGTTTCCTTTTCTTTTTTTTTTTGAAGATTTATTTATTTATTTAAGTGAGAGCGAGAGAACAGCAGGGGGAGGGGCAGAGGGATAGGGAGAAAGAATCCACAAGCAGACCCCTAGCTGAGTGTGGGGCCCCACCTGGGGCTTGATTCCAGGACCCCAAGACTATTACCTGAGCTGAAACCAGGAGTCAGCCGCTCAACTGACCAAGCTATCCAGGCGCCCCTGTTAGCTGTTTTCAAAGAATCCCGTTCTTTTCCATTAGAAAACTTACCTGTGTAATTATACACCCATCGTGGTGGTTGATTTTCTGATTCCCCTTTTTGACCATAAGCTCCATGAACGCAGGACTCTTTCTCTTCCTTCTCCCCATTTTATTTCCAGTATCTCTACAGAGCCTGGTGCATACTAGACCCTTCATAAACATTTGTAGAATTAGTAGGTAATTGAAACAGCCCCCTAACGGTCTCTTGCTTTTGCCATTCTCCAGTCCCTTCTCCCCATTGCAGCAAGAACATGTATGTGATCATGATGTCATTTTCCTGATGATAACTTTGCAATAGCTTCTCATTGCCCTCAGATAAAATTCAGTGCTTGACAAGGCTTCTGACATCACTTTCCATCATCGCCCCTAACAGCTGGGAGCCGTTCTCATTGTTTAGATCCTTCCTCCAGCTCCTTGCAGGCCTCCACGTTTTGTTGTTTCCTCTGCTTGGATACTTGCTCCTCAATCCCCTTTTTTTGGCCTGCTCATTATTCCTTATTTTGACTTGGATGTCACCCCTGCAGAGATGTCTTCCCTGACCCCCCTCCGTCACACTAGTGCTCTACACACTAGTGTATTTCCTCTGTCACTTTACTCATCTGACCATATTTTATTTGCATACGTAATTGCCTGTCTTCTTTATAATATATAAATCTCCTAAGAGCAGACACCTTTCCTGTTCATTGGATTTATCACAGCTCCTGGCTTGGGGTAGACCCAGTCAATCCTTGTTGAATGATTGAATAGATCAATGAATAACCAAAGGGCAAAAGAATACTGGCTAATTCTCCTAGGCCCTAATAATTGGAAGGGAGATAATATTCATCTAAGACTTATTTAGTGAGCATACATTGAGGACATGCTCTGTGCCAGGTCCAGAAGCACAGACAAAGTCATGGAGATGGACACAGAGAGCAACTATTGTAACAGATGGGGGAGTGAGCACCCCCCACCCCCACTCTGGGAGCCACTGCCTCCCAGAGACAGACAAGGAAGACCTGGGTGCTTTCCACCTCTCCTGGTATTTCACTCACAGACTTTGTCCCTTCATGCTAGACCCATTGAATTTTTTCTCTCATTATCTGTGATGGAAAATTATGGGATGTAGAGAAACTTGAAAGTCATATAATTGGTTTCCTACGTTCAGGAAAGACTACTCTGTTTGGATGCAATTAGACAACTTTCCATAGCTCCTTTCAGCAACAGTCTGAAATTCTGCAAACCCTGAATGCCAAGTTTTCTCTTGTAGGTAGGTTTTCTCAGTCTCTCCTGCTATAATTTTAAGCTCATTTCTTCTCTGAACCCTGCTCATGATCCACCCAATCACTGTTTATGTCATTCTCTGCTTGGAGTGCCTCCCTCTCTCCCATTGGCTCTACCTAGATGTTGTGGTCCCTGCACACCGGCTCCCTCAGAGTGTGGTCCATGGACTTCTCAGATCTAACCTGCCTTGAGGGTGATAAAAGGAATGAATAAGATTTCCATTTGTCAGTACTGATTGAACTTCAAAACGCAATGCTAAATAAAGAAAATTTGAGATTGAAGCATACAGCACATTATTTATGTAAATCAAATACTATATAAAACAATACTACACATTTTATGAATGTGAACTCACACACACACAAACAAGTCAAGTGTGGGACGACGGCTGGGAGGATGCGGTAATAATATGAGATTGCGTCATGGGAAGGTGGGACCAGAAGCAAAGATAAAGGGTCCCAAAGAAGAAATAAATGTCTGTACGTATCAGACAGCCTGTAGTACTGCGCCACCAACTAAGGAGATGGTAACTTGAATTTCTTCAAACTCAGTCCCTGAAAGGAAAAGCACCAACTCAAGGTGCGTTACACGTAGAGGCGGTTCTGAGTTGGACAGAAGGCAGAATCAAGAGAAGGGAGAGGATGGGGGGGGGGGGGGGGGAGGGGAGGTGCCTAGGGCTGTGTGAGCAGTGTGCGCATGCGCTTTCTGGAACTTCTGTTACAAGGTACATCTGTTCACACAGGGAAAGAAAAAAGAAGAAACTCTGAGCAGTGGTGCAGGGAAAATAGTCTAACATCTTTTTTTTTTTTTTTTCTGGCACTGGAAAAGATACACAGACGTGTCCCCTGTGATAGAATAAACAAGCCTACAAGGGATCTTTAACTCCGAATGTCAGCAACGTTTACATAAACTGAGTACCATTTAATGTCATGAGACTTAGGTTTGCTATTTTTAAGGAAATGTCAAAAGGGATTCATGGGCCTTTGAGGTTGCTGATATAAATATCCAACCACTGAGCCCTTAGGCTAACTCTCCAGCTCCGGGCTGTGGAACCATTCCCAGGGCACAGGGCACCCGCCATCCCGTCCTGTCCTGGGGGCTGAGATACATCCACCTTATTCCCGCTTCCACAGGGTTCCCTCTTGCCTTCAGGCTTGTTTGTGTTTCTCTGAACTTTATCTAAATTGTGTTGTATTTTTAAAAATATTTTTATGTTAATGTTATTATGTTTTGCTGTCCTATTGATCTTTGAATGGGATGAGAGCAGTTCCTGGAAAAGCACAATTCCGTTAACTGCCTATTGGAAGTAAGTGATTTAGACCACAAAGCCCTAAGCCCACAATGCTGACTTGCCTGGATTTAGTGCCCTGCCTCTGGCCTAACCCGCTGCTAATTCCTCTTCTAGCTGTTGGTGACTGTTCCTCCTCCTTTCCCCTGCACAGCCACCCAGCTTCCACCGCCATTAGTGTTATACTTTGTAAGCAGTGATAAGACAGGGCTCTGCCTCAGTTTCACCTGAGGCACCAGTCAACAAAGTGGCCAACACCTCCACATTCCAAAGATGGTAGCCCGCCCACCCACAGGGCTTCCAAAGGAGGTCTCTGCACATGGTGTCTTGCTGCCTACAAAAAACGGATAGGCAGAGGTGAGGGGTCTGAGGGACAGAACTTACACTGTGGGCATACAGTGAGTCCTTCCCTTTCCGTGGGGACAGAGTAGGTAGGGGTGCTCCCCCTCACCTTCAGTTTAGGGAAAGAAGCTTTAAGCCAACACAGCTGGGCACTTGATGAGGGATCCTGGTCTGCCACTGGCCTGAGTAGGTAATGGGGACACTTGACTGAACTGGCTGGAGAAGTTACTAGTGGGAAGTTATGAGTCCCCACAGGGGATACAGTAGAAGACATTCCAGTCTCACCTGAGAGGGTTGGCCCTGGGCCTCTTTGCCCGTGTTACACCAGAATAGAACTCCCCCACAGAGACAGATCCCACAGAGGATCTGTGAGGATGAACCTCCAAACACCAGGGACTAGAAGGGAGTTGTTGTGGCCAGCTGTGCAGTGCATCACCCTCCTCAAGAGAACTAGAGGTGAGAGGTCCCCAGAAATGTCAGGTGTAGGTCCACAAAGGACCCAGGACAAGCCTACAAGGGATCTTTAGAGAAGATGAATGTCTTATTCTTGAGAGAAAGCTTGGTTTTGTTTCTTGGTTTTGTTTTTTTGTTTTTTTTTAATATCTGCTGTGGCCACAGGTCTCCAAGCCCAGATGGAGAGAATCCCTCCTTCCTTGCTAAGGATCTGGTCCGTACCCCCCAACTACAGTTCTGGGGAGGTCAAAGCTAGCCAGAGGTGGTGGGGGTGGACATGCTGGCAAGGAGTGGAGGCCTACCAGGTGTTATTAGCTAAATTGCATCTCCCCCACCCGTGGAACTCACATGCTGCCATCCTAACCCCTGGTACCTCAGAATATGACTATATTTGGAGATAGGGCCTTTTTAAAAGCTTTTTAAATTAAGATTTTAATTTTAATTCCAATATAGTTAACATATGGTGTTATATTAGTTTCAGGTGTACAATATAGTGATTCAACAATTCTATATTCAATGCTCATCAGGGTAAGTGTATTCTTCAGTCCCCATCACCTAACTCCCCTCTGGTAACTATCAGTTTGTTCTCTATACCTAAGAGTCTATTTCTTGGTTTCTCTCTCTCTCTCTCTCTTTTTCCTTTGCTTGTTTGTTTCTCAAATTCCACATGAGTGAAATCATATGTATTTGTCTTTCTCTGACTTATTTTGCTTAGCATTATACTTTCTAGCTCCATCCATGTCATTGTAAATGGCAAGATTTCATTCTTTCTTATGGCTAATATTTCATTGTGTGTGTGTGTGTGTGTGTGTGTGTGTGTGTGTGTATATATATATATATATATATATACACACACACACAGTATCTTCTTTATTCATTTATCAGTTTATGGACACTTGGGCTGGCTCCATGTCTTGGCTATTGACAGTAATACTGCAATAAACACAGGAGGGCATGTATCCTTTTGAGTTAGTGTTTTTGTATTTTGGGGGTACATACCCAGTAGTGCAATTACTGGACCCTAAGATAGCTCTATTTCTAACTTTCTGAAGAACCTCCATGCTGTATTCCAGAGTGGCTGCACCAGTTGCATCCCTGCCAACAGTGCATGAGGGTTCCCTTTTCTCCACATCCTTGCCAACATTTGCTGTTTCTTGTGTTTTAGATTTTAGCCATTTTTGACAGGTGTGAATGATATCTCATTACAGTTTTGATTTGCATTTCCCTCATGGTAAGTGATGTTGAGGATCTTTTCATGTGTCTGTTGGCCATCTGGATGTCTTCTTTGGAGAAATGTCTGTTCATGTCTTCTGCCCATTTTTTAATTAGATTATTTGGTTTTGAGTATTAAATTATATCAGTTCTTTGTCTATTTTGCATACTAACCCTTTATCAGATATGTCATTTGCAAATATCTTCTCTCATTCTATAGGTTCCCTTTTAGTTTTGTTGATCATTTCTTTCACTGTGCAGAAGATTTTTATTTTGATGTGGTTCCAGTAGTTTTTTTTTGCTTTTATTCACCTTGTCTCAGGAGACATATCTAGAAAAATATTGCTGTGGCTGATGTCTGACAATGAAAAGAAATAAAAGGCATCTAAATTGGTAAGGAATAAGTATAATTTTCACTATGTGCAGGTGACATGATACTATATATAAAAAACCCTAGTGACTCCATCAAAAAAGTACTAGAACTGATTAATGAATTCAGTAAAGTCACAGGATATAAAATCAATGTATGGATATCCATTGCATTCCTATATATTAATAATGAAGCAGCAGAAAGAGAAATTAAGAAAGCAATCCCATTTACAATTGTACCAAAAACATTTATCTAGGAATAAACATAGCCAAAGAGATGAAAGACCTATAATCTGAAAACTATAAAACACTGATAATAAAATTGATGACAACATAAAGAAATGTAAAGACATCCCATGTTCATGGATTGAAAGAACAAATATTGTTAAAATGTCCATACTACTCAAAGCAATCTACAAATTCAGTGCAAAAATACCACCAGCATTTTTCACAGAGCTAGAACAAGTAATTCTAAGATTCGTATGGAACCACAAAAGACCCAGAATAGCCAAGGCAATCTTGAAAAAGAAAAACAAAACTGGAGGTATCATCATTCCAGACTTCAAGTTATATGATGAAGCTGTAGTCATCAAAACTATATGGTACTGGCAATAAAACAGACACAAAGATCAATGGAGATCAGGTCTTTTGAGGGTAATTAAGATAAAATGAGGACCTGAGGGTAGGTTCTAATCCAATCTGGTGTTTTATAAGAAGAGATTAGGTTAAGGAAAGACCATGGGAAGGCACAGGGAGACAGCAGCCTACCGCAAGCCAAGGAGAGAGGCCTCAGAAGGAACCATCCTGCCAACACATTGATCATGGATTTCCAGCCTCTAGAACTGTGAGAAAATCAATTTCTGTCATTGAAGCGACTCATCTATGGTTCTTCGTTATGACCACCTATGCTGACGAGTATACTGTGTCTCCATTCTCTCTGCTAGTTTCCTGCCTACAATAGGCCTGAGTTTTCACTTTGAATGAGATTCACAAAGGATGTGTTAATAACTGAACTACAGTCATTGTGAAGCTCGGATTCCCAGTGAACTCCTGGTTCATTGGTGGGGACATGAGCCATGACCTCTCCTGTTTGCCTGGGTCCTGGCCAGCCCCATAGGTGGGTTTGCAGGAAAACTCAAGACAAACTTTGAAGTTCCCTCATGGTTCCACTACAAAGGCCTTGCCGATCAAATTCCTGAAAGCAACAGCCCCTTCGCATTTGTCCTAAGGGGCTTTCCCCCATTTTATAGAAGAATATATACCTTGTAGGTTAGATTTGGGCTGTACCAGTTGTTCTCTGGAGAAGATGGGAGTAGGAATTCAAGGTAAGGAAATTCCTGAAGCATGCCCCATCCTCGGCAAAGTGCCGGCTTCAGCCCCGCTGCTCACATCTGGGGTGGTCCATGAGTCTTCTTGAGGCTACTTTATGGTCTCTTCTCCGAAAAAGATTCCTCTCCCCATGCTCCAGTGGCATTTCAGTTGCTCTACTTCAAACCACTTTCCCCAACTTAAGGGCTTGTCTTGGATTAATTAAATTTGCTGAGCCAGGATTTGTTGCAAAAGTGACCTTACAATTCCATAGAGGTGTGCTGAGTTCCCAAGAATGAGGAAATTGACCTCAAAGGAGAGGGACTGGTTTGACCTTGTTCTCCAGAATTCTCTGGGGTGACCTAGGTCTCCAGCAGGAAGAGGATGCGGGCTTAGGCTGCAGGAATTCATCCTGAAATGAATTTTGAAATGAAGTTACCATGCCCAAGGTGCATTAGCCCAATTTCCTAAATCCACCCAACAAACTGAGAGCTCAGACCTGCTGTCTCCCTCCCAGCAGGAGCCCAGCGCCTTCCCCGCCCCGGGGGGAAGGGCCTGACCAGAAAGTGAATATCCAGAGGTAAGTTGCTTTAACTTGGAAGCACGTCAGCCTCTGCTTGGTCCTCAGTGAGGAAGTGGAGCGCTCGGCACGTTCAGCGAGGTTAGTGAAACAGATCACGACGGCAGCGAAGCCTGTGAGGATAAGCAGGAGGCCACGGTGTGTGTGTTGGGAGGTAGCCTGGCCCCCAGGCATCCCTGGGTGAACTCGAGGCTGATGCCTCATCACTGCAGGAGACTGTTGACATGGGTCTTGTGCGTCATTGAGCCCGGGGGGTGGCCCAGCGACCCTGGTCCTGGCGAGCTCCCGAGTGCCTGAGGAGTGCTCCCGAGTGCCTGAGGAGTGCTCCCGAGTGCTGCTGCGTGTGACTCACGGGGACTCAAGGCGAAACCAGCCTGCGGGGAGGGGAGGAGGGAGACTTTAATTTGGCCCCTTCAAAAACAACCAATCAAAAATTACAGCCCCCTCTCCCCCCCCACCACCACCTGAGGATTCCTCACAAAACGTCGGGTAGGTGCTAGAAGCTTCTAAACTCCCAGGCTGATGCAGCAACACTGAGTGCAGGCAGACCCGTCAGTTCTCTGTGGGTACTTGGGGCCTCAGCTTACTCCCCAGAGATCCCACTGTTGCTTTTCCGGAATTCCATCTGTTCCTGCAACATAGCTGCTCCCAATTGCTCAGACAGCCGACACACCTCTGGAGAATGGCTGTCAGTCTTAGAAAGTATGAGACATGCCTGGGGGAGCTTGTTAAAAGTCCAGCTTATACATACCTATGAGAACGGTGATGATTCAGAGCCCTGACCCCCCAAATGCTTGCATCGTAACAGCAGTCCCCTCCCGGTGCGGGATGTTGATGGGGGCGGGGGCTGGGCATGTGTGAGGGGAAAGAGACTATGTGGGAATTCTGACTGTCCACTCAGTTTTGCTGTGAACCTAAAACAGCTCTAGAAAAATTAAGTCTATTTAAAAATAAAAGAGTTTGGATTACTTCCTACCTGGAAGGGATTCTGATTCAGCCGTGCTGGAGTTGGGCCTGGAATCCACATTTAAGAAACTTTCCTATATGCCCTGATGTCAGTGGTATGTATGTGCATGACCCTCCGAGGAGCAAAACCTCTCAGCTCCTTGCAACAGCTGTCAGAGGCGGACAGAGTGTGGCAGCCTGAGTTTCCCTCTCCAGGCATCAGCGGCTCTC
>LNAC01000970.1:142310-210352 GCA_002007465.1 Ailurus styani
TGTCCCCCCCCCCCCCCCCCCCCGCCAAATTCCTGTGTCAAAGTCCTAAACCCCACCCCATCAGGATGGGACTGATTTGGAGACAGGGCCTTTAAAGAGGTGATTACATTAAAATGAGACTTAGGGCTGGCCCTAATCCAGTCTCTAGTGACCTTTTAAGTAGAGGAGATTGGGACACAGACACACACAGAGGGAAGACCCATAAAAACACAGGGAGAAGGCTGCCATCTACCACACCAAGGGGAGAGGCCTCAGAGGGAGTCAGCCCTGCCGACACCTTCCTTCTTGGAAGTCCTTCTTGGACTTCCAGCCTCTGGGGCTGCGAGGAGGTAAATGTCTGTTGTTAAAGCCACCAAGTCTGGGTACTTTGATATGATGGCCCCACAGACTGATACAGGGGTGAGTAGGGACAATAGGGGATGTGAACTCTGATTGCTTGGTTGTCAAGTGCACACGTCCCCACCCACCCTGCTCCCAGGGCAGGGCAAGGGCCTCAGGCTCAGTAGCAGAATGCAGGGACTGAAGGAGACAGTGCTGTTACGGCCTTGCGTTCACCGTCGGCCTGCAGGTACAATAGGAAGGGGCAGTTCTGTGGGGCTCAGTTCCGGTTGTCCACCCTCTCTCCTTGATTCCAGTCTCCAGTTCTCTCATGTGCATTTTGGGGTTCTGTGTAATAGTTCATGTACCAAAAAGAATCCAACTGGTTTGGGGGGGAGGGAAGCTTGAAAGCCACTGATTTAGGACAAAACCTTCATTTTACACCCAAGAAAACAATGGGCTGGAAAAGGTAATCGAAGGAGCTGTAGTCACACAGGGATTTGGAAATCCCAGAAACAGAGTCCAGCTCTCCTGACTCACAGTTCAGGGGTCTTCCTGTCCCAGTGACATCTGTCCCAGTGGGGAGGATGGAAGGTAGCATATGCCTTAGCACCTGTGGACCAGAAAAGGGGTGTGCCCCAGGATTCCAAGGCATCAGGCCTGGAGCTGAGGGGGCTTGGGGAGGGCAGAGCAGTGAGATCTACAGGAATTCTGGCTCAGCCTTCCGTGGGACATCCGGATTTCACTTCTCCTCACTGTGGCATAGGAAGAGCACTGTGAGGAGTGAGTGGAAGTCAGGAGTGAATTACTGTAGGTGTTAATGAGAAGCAAGTGTAAGTCTCAGAAGCAGCAGACTACAGTGGTCTTCATCAGTGCTTCTCAAACTTTTCATGAGGGTTCTGACTCAGTAAGTCTGGTGGGGCCTGATCTGGAGTTTCGAACAAACTCTTGGGTAATGCAGATGCCGTGATGGGATCTGGGATTTTATGTATCAGCTTGGCTGGGACATATCCCCAAGTATGTGGTCCAACACTATACTAGATGCTTCTGTGAAGGTATTTTTAAAATGAGATCAATATTTAAATCAGTAGACTTTGAGTAAAGCAGATTACCCTCCATAATGTAGGTGGGCCTTATCCAATCAGTTGAAGGCCTCAGGAGAACAGAAGCTCACCTACCCCTTTAAAAGAGGGAATTCTTCCAGCAGACAGCCTTTGAAGTCAAACTACAACTCTTACGTGGGTCTCCAACTGCTGGCCTGCCTTTCAGGTTTTGGACTTACCAAGTCTCCACAACTACCTGAGCCATTAACTTAAAATAATCTCTCTCTCTCTCACTGTGAGAGTTTGGACAGACTATTCCAAATCTTTGCTTCCTTCTCTGTAAAATGGAAATTATACATTTAGTGCAGTGTTTTGGCACTACTTAGGAAACTCTTAATAAATTAGAAAAATAACATCTACACCATGGCGATTATCACCATAGCTGGGGAAAAACTTAAGTAATCTCGTCTTCCCTGCCTTTAGGAAGTCTTGTCTCCACTCCTTCTAAGCAGTAAAAACAAAACAAAAACCCCTCATCTTTTCTTAGAAATCTCAAGGAAATGAGACCGTACATACCTTTTCCTGAAACCCGGCATCTGTAGGCTAAATCCCGCCAATTGTGTTTTTAGTTCTGCACCCTGTCCTGGAGACAGCCCTTCCTGGCACGTGAGGGGACCAGCAGTCCTTTCCTGCCACACTTGAGTCCCCTGGCCTGTCCGCTCGGTCCCAGTGGCCTCACACTCCACCTCTCTTCCCGCCGCCCAGCAGGAAGGAGAAAGCCGTGAAGGGTTTTCCAGTCAGGACATGCTTGCCATCAGCTCTTTCCCTGGTAACAGAGCCAGCTTTCTCTCCTTGTTTTAACTGGCATCAATCTGTTTATTATCAGTGTGGTTCTTTGGAGAAAGACCAGAAAAATAATTCCCTATCTGAACAGTAACAGAGCACTGAGCTCCTCATGACTTGCTGACTATTTTGAGGACAAATTTAGATTTCTGGCTCCTTCTGCTGCACGGATGGGCAGGCACACCGAGGTAGTGTCATTACAGAGGACTTGGCTGGTATCAGCCAAATGTTTCTGGAGCACTAAGAGTAGCTCCACGAATTTTGCACAGAAGGGACTGGGAGGAAGGAATTTGTTAGCAGGTGGGGGAAGGTCCTAGAATTGTTCTACACCTGTGTCTCCAGAGCAACCACCCTGGTTTTACTCAGATGCCATATTCTAAAGCATGGAGGTGACAAACTTTGATGCTGGGCCAAATCTGGCCCACCACCTGCCTTTGTAAATAAAGTTTTATTGGAATACAGCCCCATGCCCATTCATTTACATGCTGTTTATAGCTGCTTTTGTGCTACAGGGGCAGAGTTGAGTAGTGGGCACAGAAATTGTATGACCTGTATGCACAAACCTCAAAACACTTACAGTTTGACCCTTTCCAGGAAAAGTGTGTCAACCCTTGACAATGACAGAGCAGTGACAATAACAATGTCTATATAAACATGAGAATGCATCCTTAGCATATTTCAAATAATATTTGTACCTGGGGATGTCTGGGTGGGTGAGAGAATGAGGATGCCTGGTGGGGAGAGGAACATAGGGTTTTCCTCAGCTACCTGTTTGTGCCGCGATGGTTTAGATGCTCCCTGCTTGGTCCGGATTTGACTTTGCAGAATGCCAGCCCTAAGCTCTGGGACCCTGCCTCATGCTCAGGTCCAGCTTCTGCCTGGAGCTCCTACTCTCCTCTTTTTCGTGTTGTTTCTCAGTTTTTTCAGACAGTGGGACCCATGGAAAATGGCATTATTTATAAAAGGATGTGGCTGCTCCCAGTGAAAATGCCCTTTGTGGGAACTACCCCACCCCAGGCCCTATCCAGGCCCCTGAGACTGAGGCCTGGAACTATGCATGCATGGAAACCCATTCACTGCCTGGAAGTCTGGCCACCCTCGAGGAGTCTGGGGGAGCTCCCAGATGGGTGCTGAGAGCTCTTTGGATCTGTACATCCCAGGGGGTCAAGGAGAGTGAGCCCCACTTTCCTGCTTCTACTCCAGGTTGGGACCTCCTTCCCCCTCAGAGCTCCAACATGGACTTATTGTACCACCATGATAAGAACCTGGTGGAGCATTCCAGACCAACGGTGAGTTCTCCAGTGTCTTCTCCTACCTTTCATGTAAGCCCAGTCAAAGTTCTGGCATTAAGCCAGACAGCTACTGCTCTCTGTCTGTAACAGAGGAAATGGAACCTCAGAGAGCTGAAGCAGGCTGCTTGTGCTTTCACGGGGCCCAGGCTGGCCCAGGGCACGGCCCCTTCAGCTGGTGCACCAGCGTGGGTCAGCAACGGCTCTCTCCTGGAAGTGGGAGGGAGACCATGCAAGCGCAGAGCCTACCCAGGCCTGGTGCAAATCCTCCCACCGTCCCGTTGGGGCTGGGCTGGGGCAGGGGTGCAGCTGGGCCCCCTAGCAGAAGGGAGAATAGGCACTGCACCCAAGGCAGGCTCTCAGAAAGGAGGGTCAGGGTCTCTGGCCTGATGCCTGACTCTGCTACTCACCATTGTGGGGTCTGAGAGTCAGGGCCTAAACCTCCCAGGGCTTCCCTTTCCTTATGGGTGGGCTGAATAGGCATTGTGGATGGAGCGTGGGAGCAGAGTTGGCAGTGGGGGGAGCTGTGGGCACCTTCCCGGGACTCATAGACTCTGGGAGCCGGCGTGCTGGGAGCCCTGAGCACACCCACCTCTGTCACCCACATGCAACCAAAAATGAACACGACACCAAACCATATGTTTACAAATATCTGAAACATTCAGAAGTTTTTCTCATGATGCCTCTATCAAAAAAATGCTCTTTAATGTAAATCATCAAAATCTTGAAAACAAAAAGTGCTGGGGTCCCCATGTTAATATTACACTAAATTCTTAACTTTTCTATTGGACGGCCCAGGATGGGGGTAATATGTTCGGGGAAAATGGGTATCCTGGAATCTTTCAGGACCCAGCTGGAAAAAAAGTAGGAAGAAGTGAAGGTGCCCAGCGGGGGGTAACTGGTTTGGAGCTGTATTGAGACAAATCCCCAAAGGATTGTGTCTAACTCACTGCCTCATTACTTTGTTCAATCCCTCCTGAAGTGTTTGCTGAGCACGCCAGGCCCAGGGACAGAAAGGTGAGATCCATCTTCCCGGAGCCAGCTTAGAGCTCACGCTGCAGCCATGGTGGGTGTGAGCCAAGGGCAGAGAGCGGTCAGGATCAGGGTTTCTGGGGTCAGGGTGGCAGAGTCTGGAGATTCCTGCTGAGGTCAGCCACCAGCACTGGTTTCCAGGATGGAAGGTACCAGTGGGTGAAGACATGAGGCTGGGTCCAGCACTCTCCTGTGTCTGCTGTGTGATAGGAAGGTTTCTCCTTCCTCTTTCACCTGGACGGCCTTGATTTTCTCTCCTGGTTTGGTCCCCCGGCTTGTCCTCAGGTGAGAAGGCAGAGCCTCAGGTGAAGACTAGTCTCCCTGCTGGCCTTGACTGTGGATGGGGGCTGCTTCTTCTCAAGCCCCCGCCCTTGGCTTGAACACAGTCAAGAGAAGGGTGCCCCTCCTCTCCTGGAGTAGGAAGAATGTACTCAACACTCCAACTCTCCTGGAAGTCATCTTCACACCCCTTTCCTGAGCTCATTTTCCCGTTAAGTAGCCTCGAAGCAGGTGATTGGCTGAAATTCAGGAACTAGTGTCTGGCCACCTTTAACCCCTTTTGAGGTTATCTCAAGCACCTCTCTCTAGAAAGCAATGCACAGGTGCTCGTGAACCGTTCTTTTCAGCAAAGATCTTTTATTTTTTTTTTTAGATTTTATTTATTTATTTGACAGAGAGAGAAAGATCACAAGTAGGCTGAGAGGCAGGCAGAGAGAGAGAGGGGGGCAGGCTCCCTGCTGAGCAAAGATCCCGATGCGGGCCTCGATCCCAGGACCCTGAGATCATGACCTGAGCCGAAGGCAGAGGCTTTCACCCACTGAGCCACCCAGGCGCCCTCAGCAAAGATCTTAACGCAACAGACAAGTCCTCATGTGACATCCTGTTACATTCTCTACATTGATTTTACATCCTGACTATATGACCGAAAAAAGTCCAAAGCAGTTGGAAAAATGGTAGGCACCAACACAGCGAGAGTTTCTGGCTGTTGTCTTAGTCGCTTGGCCCTCCCTTTCCATCAGATTCTGAAAGGGTGCTGTGACCCAGAGAAGTTCATTGGCAGCTTACTTGGCCCCCTTGGGCTTCCCCACCGTCTCCTGACTCCTTGCCTAGAACTCTTTCATCAAGTCCTTAGGTCCTCTCCCTCACAAAGGAGGTGGATTGGAATTTGGATTTAAACAAATGTTTTACCTTTTCATCATTTTCCAGCTGAATCTGGGATCCACTGTGCAGCTGAATCCTACTTCATCGGGCTTGTGTGTGTCGGTTCGGTTGGATTAGAAGAGAATGTCCCTGTGTGGTCCTGCCCATGGCCTCTGCTGACATTCTGACAATGCTATCTGTGAAAGACTTCCCGGAGGTTCCGATGTCTGCCCGGGTTTCTGCAGTAAAATCCGTGAACTGCTCACCCTTGCCTAGCATCAGCCAAAGGACCCCTGCCCTAGGAAGCCAGGTCCCCTGAATTTTCTTGGCAGGCCAGAAAGAGCTAGGGAGAAAGGCAGAAAGGAAATACCATCCCTGTACTGTTTTCTCTCTTCTTTCTAAGCCTCCTGATAGTCCTATAAACTTCTTTACTGTGAGCCTCAGTGGGGTGCTAGGTGAGGAAACAGGAAGTGGGGGTTCCTGCTTCAGCTTAACGACAAACTCTGATCTTCGTTACTTAGGTTAAGTGATGAAGGCCACGCACTACTGGCCCTCAGGATGGTAGCAAGGACAAAGCCTGTGACCCACCGAAGAGAGTTCCCAGGGTGAATCTCTGCACAGATAGGGTACTTGGAAGGGGTGGGAGTCCTTGGGTCCTACTGGCCGGAGCAGCATCCGGTTCAGGCAGAGCCAAGCCGTGGCTAAGGACTGCTTTGCCGATGAAGAAGTCTCTCAACAGAACTGTTGGGAACACACAGCCAGTCTAGTAGCAGGTCCTTTGCAGAGCCCTCCTGGACCAGCGTCTACACCAAATCAGCCTTTGAGCGTCTGACCACAATAACTCCCAGGTTCAAATACCAGTATTTCTACTGCCTCTGCTGATGGCAAAGCCTCGAGATCAAAGCTGTGCTTATTTATATATCTCCTTTCTGGACGGAATTCTCGAACCTTCTGTGGCAATAGACGAGATATGTCTGTTCCGTGCACGTGGCCTGGCGTGTGCCTTCATGAACGTGAGTCAGAACACAGGGCCGCCCCTTCCGGACTCCCGTGACAGGTACTCGATGTTGGCGGACCAGCGGTCTGGGTCTTTCTGCCACGAGGCACGTGGTCACAGTGGGGTTAAGCCCTGAGAGAGCAGAGGCATGCTGCAGATCTTGTTCTTACAAAGAAGACTCTGCAGATAAGACAGAAGGTGAGGCTGCCAACTGGGCGCAGCAGGGACAGAACAGGCTCGTACTGTGACACAGATGAGAGGAACGTGCTGGTCTTGCTGCTACCCGGCGCCCGGCCTGTGGGACAGAACGACCAGGTGGGGCAGCACCGGGTGTGAGCGCTGTGAGCACCCAACGGCTTTATTGTGGAGGAAAGGTTAGATGAGCTGGGGGTGAGGTCACAGACCTGGGTGGCCAGGCTCTGGAGATGTCTCAGCTGTGCAGAATGATGCCAACAGCAAGTCTGCACACCCCAGAGAGCTTTCCCTTCTCCTCAGCTCAGCCTCACTCCTCATTTCATGAGAGGGCTTGTGAGCCCAGGCAAGAGTGTGGCTGGGTGTGGGGGGCGGCGTCTCTCCCATTGGAGGCTTGGAAGGCTACTTACAGACATTTGCCTAATTCCCACTTAAGACTGCACCTCCCGGGTACTCGGTTCTGGGCTTTGCGAGCTCTCTGTGGGCTCCCAGGCTTCTTTCTCTCCCTAAGAGTACATCTGTATTATGGCTGGCAGAAGACATTCAAGACCCGTAGGCCGTCACCGGGTCTCAAGCAGCAGTGGCTTTGCTGAAATCAATTTCCCGGTGATGGATGAAGTGTGGACTCCATTGATCACCTCTTCGCACAGGCTCGTTCCTCTCTCATGGCGCTTTCCAGCCAGCCAGTGCTCACTAAGCTGATCTCTCTAGAAAACTGCAAAGAGAAGAGGCCGAAAGATGCCGTTTCCAAGATTTCAAGTCCCTGCAACTTACAGAGCCAAGATTCTTGGAAACACCTCTCCGGGTGCTTCCATGGTTCTCTTAGTTGGCTTGTCTGTCTGTCCATCTCTCACAAGAACACATGCACTCAGGCAGGCACATACATGGCCTTTGAAACTCCCTTTCCCTTTGTTTCCTTTACTTTTCTTCCTTTAAGATTTAATTATTTATTTGAGAGAGAGAGAGAGAGAGAGAGAGAGAGAGAGAGAGAGTGTGTGAGAGAGGGCGCACGCACACATGCGCACACGAGCAGGGGGATGGGGCAGAGGGAGAGGGAGAGTGATTATCCTGAAGCAGGCTCACCACTGAGCAAGGAGCCTGGCACAGGGCTCCATCCCACGACCCTGAGACCACGACCTGAGCTGAAACCAAGAGTTGGCCGCTTAACCTACTGAGCCACCCTGGCACCCCTTGTTTTCCTTTTTTGAAGCTTCTTGACTTAGCACACTTAAAATACTGAAGATACTGTCTCTTCTCTTTGTGGGTCCACATCAACTTTACTTTCAGGTTTTGTGTCATTTGGGAAGGGAGGAGGAAAGAAAAGGTAGCTTGAAGAGACCTTCTTTTATTGATTCATTCATTGATTCATTGGCGCGTTCAAGGAAATTCCTATGTGCCACATACATTGCTGGTGGCAGCAGGTGAGATGAGAGATGAGATGAGCTAGCCTGGCTCTCGTGGGACTGGGCATCCGGCAGAAATCCATCAGTGCTTAGAGAAAGTTCTCCTGCTGTCACAGATGCCAGCCTCACCCAGGACACAGTGGGAAGCTGGGCTTCGGCCTGGATGCTTTTTCACTCTTTCTTCCTCTCAGTATCCTCCTTTCCCTGCTTCCCCGCAGGGCCCAGGATCTCTTTGGAGATCACAGGTGGTCCCTGTGCTTCTTCTCCAGGGCCCTGTGCCTCCCTTCCCTGCGCCCCACCTCCTCAGTGTCCTCCTGGCAACTGCCCGTCCCACATGACTGACCTCAAGGATCACCCTGACCACCGAACTGAAAGAGTCATGCCCACCTGACCAGCCCTCGGGAGAGTGGCCCTCTCAACTGAGAAGCCCAGTACATTTATAGAGATTGATAGCTTAAAGCCTTTGATTCCTACAAGAGTACTTGAATGAGGCAGTGTTTTTGTACCATTTTAAAACTGAACAGTGAATTTGGTAGAGGTTGGATGAGCCGCCCAAGTTCACGGAGCTCATCAAGGGCAGGGTCAGGCATCAAACCGGCCTCTCCCACCGTGCCACACTTGAGGTGGCTGGGGCCATAGAGTGCCAACCAGGCCCTAGTGAGCTTCTGTGTTTCTAGCTGTGTAGGGATCTTTAGGAACTCAAGCCAAAGTCTATGGTAGACTTTTCGAAACCTCAAACCCGCTATGTGATAGTTATACGCTTTGCTGGGTGTTACGGTGATTTATTCGGGTACACCTTCTTTGGTAGGTGGAGAGGGCCCTCGAGGCAGGGAATATAGAATGTGTAAGGGTTGGGGAGCCTGGTTAAGGAGGAGGTGTAACACATGGAAGGACCCAATCAGATTTCAACCCAGCCCTTGGCTATGGAATTACTAATAATATGAAGGTAAATACACTGAGCTGGCCCAGGGAACCCCTGGCATCTGAGTTTTCAGAAGGTCCAAGGGGATTCTGACACCATGGAGGACGGACAACCCAGACCCGGCCTGCATGTCAGAGCTGACCATTGGTTGCTGAGGTCCCCCCTACCTGGAGATGACTTCCTCTCTTGGCTTGGCTGAGCTTCTCCATTTCGAATTACTTTGAGAGCCTTTGGCTTCCTGAATGCTAGAGAGACTAGAAGTCTGGGTAATTATTAATTGGTCAGTTCACATCTCTTGATGTGGCAAAGAAGGGTGTGGGTCCTAGAGCTGGCAACGGGCCAGCAGCAGTGAGGGCACAGACCGGTCTCCCCCCCTCCTGGCCTCCTCCTCCAGGCTACCTCTGTGTGCCCCTCACCAGCTCTCTCTACTCTGCATTTCTCTCTCTGTCCAGCCTTATCCCTTCTCTCCCTGAATCTCTCTTCCCTCTTCCCTCAGTCCCTTTTCTTCATTAACTGCCCATAATATGAATCTGATGCTCAATAGAAATTATTTGTAGGATCTAAGAAGCCAAAACTTTATGTAAATTTTCATCAAGCTTAACATCTTCCCTTCTCGACCAAATTAAACTTCTCATGTTCGCATGAGTCCCGGTGGCTCTGTCTGGATTTTGTTTCCGGTAGGTTGGAGGCCTTGAATGCTCACCCTTCACCGGCAGGCCAAGGGCAATGAGGACGTGGATGTGGGCGGGCGCCGTGTCCAGAGTTTGCTGCTTGGCTCTCACTAGGCCATTTTCATTCCTGATACCTTAGTTTACCTCCCTGTAAAACACAGGCTCCCTTCAAGGAGATGCTACTAGTGTGTGCCCCGCTCTGAGCTGGGCGCCCGGCAGAACACAAAAAAGTAACAAAAGCTCGGTGTCCTGGGAATAATAATACTAGCCCTTGCATACTGGTTCAGAGAACTCAGCTTCATTTCCCCAGAAGAAAACAAGACACAAAGGAGAGCTTTGTGCCCTTGCCCATTGCGCTGGGCTCGAAGGCACACTTTCTCGGCTGATAGCCGGCCTTGCCTAGGGAGGTACGCTGGCTCCATCAGGCTGCTGTGATTGCAAGGTGCCTCCTTGTGAATTTCTTCCGTTGTCACTGTGTGGAAGCATGGGTAGTTTTCGGAGGGGCCAAGCAAGCATTAGGAGCACCCGGCAGAAGCCTCTCTTCCCTGCCAGATCTGGACGGAGGGTAGGGAGGGGGAGCCAGGCAGGAAGTGCAGATATACTCATAGGAGGCAATTATGCAAATAAGTAAATGATTTTACGAAGAGTTCTTATTACGTAGAAAGTGTTTCTGATATGAGGTTACGTAAAAAAAGCACACTTCAAAATCTTGTATTACACAGTGTGAACCCCGTGGCCACGACGGTCCTGGGAGGGGAACTGTGGGGTGCCCGGTGTAGGGATCACATTCGTTGCTGAGAGTCTGGGGACCTTGCGGGCACACTGAGCTCTGACAAGAATTCTGGGAGGGAACTCGGCCTGAGGGGAAAGACCTGAGCATGGCCGGTGACAAGGGCCGGGAGGAGGGGGTATTGACCTTCACTTTGGCCCTGTGCTCATGGATTTCCATCTGTGTCCTGAGAGTGCAAGCTGGGATCACACAGAAGAGAGCCTTTGGACTCAGGGCTCTGCGGGGCTGTGTGGGGGAAGGACCCAAGCGCCCTACCATCTGAGGGCAGACCAGAGGGTGCAGGCTGGCCCTTCTACTTGGCCTAGGGCTGCCAGAGAGCTCCAGGGGAAGGGGCAGGGCACCAAAGGGGGGCACCTCTGCCCTGGGGAGCAGCGTCCCCCTCTCCAGGTGGCTTCTGTCCTGAATTAACTGTGTCTTTTGTTTTTTGTTTTCTGATGTTTTGACATCTGGGGCCTTGTTGACCCTGGAAGGACTGCTCCTCGCAGGGTTAGCCAATTCCTGAAGATAGTAAATAACTCACCCAAAGCTCCTGCCTTTCCAATGCAAAGCAACCAACCACGGGCCACCCCAATCCCACCTCATCATCCAGCTCTCATTCTGGGCCACTATCTGCCTGCCCTAAGTGCCCAGGGCCAGGTATCAGACAACAAGGGACACCTCCATGCCCTAGAGCCCTGAAATTAATCAAGCTAGCCAAACAGCCTGTTTGCCCTGCCTCTCCCACGCCACCGCAGAAACCCCAGTAAAGGCTCTCGCCCATGTTTCCTCTTGCTACCTCTCCGTCCTGACCCATGCTGGTGCTTCCCTGAGCATCTAGCAATCCCGCCGCCCCGCCACTGAGCAGGTCAGTGCTCATAAAACTACTCATAAAACCTGCAGAAATCAGCAGGGAATGGGCTGAGATGATGCCCGAGTGCCACACAGCTGGGTCAGGCGATCTTTCCTGCTTCTTTCTCTGCACCTGTCTTTTTCAAAGGTCACCAGTGAGCATGCTATCCTTGGGTGATGGAAGAAAGGTTTGGTTCTGGTTTTGTTTGTTTTTAAATGGTCTCTGTCTCCGCAAAGGAAAGATGAAACGGTGGGAGGGCGTGCTCTGCCAGGACCATCTCTGCTAGCTTGGGTCTTGATGAGAAGCCGCAAAGCGGAACCTCCACACCCGGAGGCAGGAACCGGCCCCAGCGTGTCACCTGCTGACGGGCCTCACATCCCGACCCCCTAGCTGGAGAGACTTTCACTCTGTAAGTTCAGTGAGAAACACATGTGTTGCTGGAACAGATTCTCGGCCAACCCCGGGGAAGCTGGGAGGGGGCAGCTGTGTCGAATTAGCACGGGGCGGGCGGGCCCACCCCGCACAGCTGCAAGACAGCAGCCCACGGGCGGGCGGAAAGGAAGGGGAGGGAGGGTGGAGCTTTCCCAGGCTGGAAGCACGGGGACGAGGACCAGGGTGAGTCCCAGGCTGATGGCTGCTGTGGAAGGAGATGGACAACCTTGCACAGTGACCCCTGCCAGCTGATGAGCTTGGGCACATCATTTATCCTCTCTAGGTATCAGTTTACCACCTGTGGCATGGGCCCGTCCCGACTTGTGCAAAGCCTCCTCCCCGCCCCCACTTTGTTCATGACCAGGCTCCATGCCCTGTGCCCTCAGGGTGGCACTGCAGGTGAGGAAGAAGAGACGGGATTAAAGTCTTCCGACTTGGGGGCGCCCGAGTGGCTCAGTTGTTAAGTGTCTGTGAAGCGATCCCAGCGTCCTGGGATCAAGCCCCACATCGGGCTCCCTGCTCCGTGGGGAAGCCTGCTTCTCCCTCTCCCACTCCCCCCTGCTTGTGTTCCCTGTCTTGCTGTCTTTCTCTCCATCAAATAAATATATAAAATCTTAAAAAAAAAACCAACAAAAACAAAACTCATCTGACTCTTCTTTCCAAAAGCCTAAGCCTGCGAAAGGGAGAAGATCCGTGGGCATAAACAAAACAGGGCTGCTAAAAAGAGAGGAGGAGAGGTGTCCCTCACACAGGAAAGCTGTCCCTGGGGTTTGGGAGGGTGGTGAGAAATGCCAGAGAGGAGGAGAAGCAGCGAGAGAAAGAGGATGAAGAAGAAAAAGGAGGAGGAGGAGGAGGCACAAGAGAGGTCTGGGGCTCCTAAAAGCCCTTCTTCCTCACAGTGCCCCAGGGGAGCCAGCAAGACCCCAGGCAGAGATGGCAGCCAGTGACCAGGGCACAGAGGGGGCTTCCGGACGTTGGGGGCAACCTTGGCCTGGAAAGCCCGGGCCTGCCCTCTGTGAGGAGCTGTGTGGACAGGGCTCGGGAGGCCTCCCTGGGACACATGTGGGAAGGGAGAGGCCCGTGTCTGCACCTGGGGGGCCCCTGCCACCATGTTTGGCCCTGTCAACGTAGGAGCGGGAAGAGGCGGATCCTCAGAATTATCTTAAAATGTTCACAATCTGGTGGAATAAGATTAGGGTGTCTTTCTGCACACACTAAACACTAACTTTCCATTCCCCCTCCACCCGTACCTGGTAGGCTCTGTTCTGCCTTCTGACTCTAGGAAATGGACTTTTCAAGTTACCTCACGGAAGGTATCTGTCCTTTTGTGGCTGGCTTATTTTACACAGCCTAATAGCTTCAAGGCCCTTCTGCGTTGTAGCTCATGTGAGCTTCCTTTTTTCCTAGAGCTGAATACTCTTCCACAAGTGTGTATATCACATATTGTTTGTCCATTCCATTGCCTGATGGGCCATTGGGTCGTTTCCTTCCTTTGGCTATTGTGAATAATGCTGCTGTGAACATGTGTACAAATTGCATACAAATGTCTGTTTGAGCCCCTGCTTGCAATTCTTTTGAATTCTTTGAAATAGAATTCGGGGTCACATGGAAATTTTATGTTCACCTCTTCCAGGAACCGCCAAACTGCCAAAATGGCTATGCCATTGTGTGTGATCATCAGCCATGAGCCAGGACCCCGCTTTCCCTACAGCCTCCTCAACACCTATTAGTTTTCTGTTCTTTCATTCTTCCTTTTTTTTTTTTTTTTTTTTTAAGAACGGCCATCCTAATGAATGGGAAGGGGTATTTCATTGTGGTTTTTGATTTGCATTTTACTACTGGCTAGTGATGGTCAGCATCTTTTCACAGACTTACTGGATATCTGTGGATCTTCTTTAGAGGAATGTTTGTTTAAGTCCTTTGCCCATTTTTAAATTGGGTTGGTTGTTTTAAGACTTCTTTATATATTTCGGATATTGTCCCTTATCAGATATGTGATTTCCAAATATTTTCTCCCCTTCTTTGGGTTTCTGTTTCACTCCCGTGGTAGTGTCATTTGATGCATAAGTTTTGATGAAGTCTTACTTATATATTTTTTCTTCTGACGCTAGTGCTTTTTGTGTTATTTCCAAGAAATCCTTGCTGAAACTAATGTCATGAAGATTTTCTCCTATGTTTTCTTCTAAGATTTTTGTAGTTTTAGTTTTCATGTCTAGGCTTTTGACCAAGTTAGAATTAGTTTTTGCCTGTGGTGTGAGGTAAGGGCTCAACTTCTTTCTTTTGCACGTGGCTGTCTAGTTTTCCTAGCACCGTTTGTATACAGCCTGTGCTTTCCCTTCTGAATGACCTTGGAAGCCTTGTTGAAAATCAACTGACCATATAGGCAAGGGTTTATTTCTGGGCTCTCTGTTCTACTCCACTGGTCTATGTGTCTGTCCTTATGTCAGTGTCATACTGTTTCTCTTCTGTTGTAGCTTTGTAGTGAGTATTGCAATCAGGAAATAGGAGAGCTCCAAATTTGTTCTTTTTCTAGATTGTTAGGCTACGTGGGGCTCCTTGAGCTTTAGTATGAATTTTATCATATTAACAAAATCTTTAATTTTGTATTAACATTTCACCATCTTTATTTCAGTTGAAACCTCTTCAAATTATTGTGAGATGCAGAGAATACACACCTGAGTCCTGGGGCAGGTTGCCACACGTCCTGAGACTGTCTGCAAGGGCCCTCTGAGTCTGGTATGAGTATCAGACCAGACTCCACGCTGATATCTTCACTGAGAAGTCTAAGGAGGACCAGTTGTAAAGGCGACCAGAGTGCTTCTAGAAGACAGCAACGACAAACAAACTATGGTGAAGGATGCCTCTCCTTTTCCTGGGAAATTTGACCCGGAGCGATTTTAAATTCTCTATAGTGAATCATTCTAATAGATACCTCTATTTTATTGTTTTTATTATTATTATTATTAATTTAATTTTGTTTTGTTTTACCCATTTGTATATGTGCATGTGTGTTTGTGTGTATGCGCACATGCTACAGAGAAATCAGAGAAGACCGATTCTCTTTCATTCCCTAAATTGTTACGGAAGTGAATACCTCAATTCCACCCCGGCCAAAGGACCCCCTCTTTATCTCCTACCTTAATAAATTCAGGGACCCAGCCTCACTATCCCTTCTGGGTAGCTCAAAATTTGGTGAACTCCTTTTGAAACCCTTTACAACCCCCTATGGAGCATCCCACACACACTCATCCCTTTGCTGGCTTTGGACTTAACTTGTTCTCTGCTCAGGATTGGATGGCCAAATAATAGCAAAGCTAAAGAGAGAATAGGGCTTTCCTGTTGGTCCCAGAGCCTCCTGAGTCCAGCTCATTTAACCTCTTGCTGTGGCCCAGGATGGTGCCCAGGGCTCTCCGCTTGAATATGTATGCACAGAATTCTGAGAATGAGGCAATGAGGTCCCACACTTCCCTTCAGCGCCATGTTGCTGTTGAGAAAACAACTCGTGAGCTTTCGAAAATGAATTTTAGATGGAAGAATCAATGACAGAAAATGATACAGGAAGAAGGGGCAAAAGAAGAAGACCTTTGGTAAGAGCTGACTCCTTTTCCTCTCACCCTGGCTTTATAAGACAACGAGTTCGAGGGATGTTTGATGTCACACTTGGCTCTGTCGCCTGAAAACCAGAAACAGATACGGAGTGTGTAAACCATTAAAATGAGTAAGAGGACATCTGGGCCCAGTGGGGAACAGCTTCCCGCGTTGCCAGATACCTCTTCTCCCCTGATGCTGAGGCCTGGCCCAAGGGCGTCTGTCAGGGTGGCCACACCTTTGGGACCTGGCTCCACAGAGGACCACAAAAAGGGAACTCCCGGGACAACTGGTCTACCCCACTAAAGAATTGCTTTGAGCCCCCTTCTTTTGGTAGCTGGTGCTCCCTTTTAAAAGAGAGAAACCAGAGCACAAACCACCAACCAATTTGTACAGTGGGCTGGTTTGGCCATATATGCAAGATCTTTTTCCACAGAATCTATACACAGATAAGTGTGTTTGAAAATTCTAACTCCTTTGTGTGTGATGAAGGCATTCAGAAATTCAAACTGTGGTGTTCTGTTAAGGACTTATCAAGGCAAGACTCTATCTAAACATTTAACTTTGACAGCAGGCCAGCAAACAGAAATACCATATGTGAATTTTCTGCTTGTTCTTTATCTTAGGCGTTATTGGTGGTTCCGTCTTTCTCTGCACCCCCCCCCTTTCTTTCATACTCATTTCACTATGGAATTAGTAGAAATTGACTTTAAAAAATATGATCCAGGGCACCTGGGTGGCTCAGTGGGTTAAAGCCTCTGCTTTCGGCTCAGGTCATGATCTCAGGGTCCTGGGATCGAGGCCCGCATCGGGCTCCCTGCTCAGCGGGGAGCCTGCTTCCCCCTCTCTCTGTCTGCCTGCCTCTCTGCCTCCTTGTGATCTCTCTCCCTCTGTGAAATAAATAAATAAAATCTTTAAAAAAAAAAATATGATCCAGAGAACAGAGCCAGTTGCACAGGCATGAGACAGAAGGATCCTGCGTTTGGTCTAGTTCTCTGCTGTCAGTGTCTCAAGATTCTTAATAACTTTTGGACTAGGGGCCTCATAATTTCATTTACCACATTTGCAAATTATGTAGCTGGTCCTGTTAGGATATATGACTTCCCATCTTGGCTCAAACTGTGATGTGGCTTTAGCCAAATTTTCTACTCTTTGGGCCTCTGTTTCCTCCTCTAATTTTCTCCCCATGGGCAGTGGCTGCATATTTATTTACTGTAAATTCCCAGTCCTGGTCCTGACACATGTAGGTGCTCAATAAATACTGGTGGAGGGAATGAATTAATGTCAAATAAAACCTGTCACTAGAGATTTGAGAAAGAATGCTGAATTCTAGAAATACATTTCTTAAGAGATACGGAGACAAACATACTGAATGGTCAACATGAAATGAAGATGACAACGACAGCACTTCTCATCTGATAGCTTGACTGGTAATTTACTAAATAGTGGATGAGAACAAAAGAAAAGAGCCTTCGGTGAATTAACCTGGGCCTGGTGCCAGACATTTCATTGGATCTTGTGAATTCTTCATCTTTACATGAGCATTCATGGAAAAAAGCCTCACAAGCTATAAAGAAAGCTCTGGGTATTACATTTCAGGCCAAGGTCTAGTTCAGATGCAATCTGGGAAAAGTATCATTTGGAAAAGCTGTCTGCTGGCAGAATTCTATCCCTCATTAATATTTTGGTCTCATTCAAGACAGAGGAAGAATGAAAGCCTGGGCCTGGGAAGTGAGAGGATTTCTTGTAAGGTTGTCTCTAGGCAAAAGTGTGGGCCTAGCTTGGATAAAAACTAAACACCAGCTCCAGCAAACCTGGGAGGTGTCTGACCAATGGCCAATGGCAATCATCCTGAAGATGATTCAGGATCATCTTCCCTGCCTCTTCCCCCAACCCCAGGCACTCGGCAGAGGCTGTATGGAGAATATGGTTTAACACAGAGCTGCTGGGCACGGCAGAGCCTAAGATGTGAGCAGGTAGATTTGATCAGCACAGCTGAGTTTTAACATTCAGTGAGGGCACAGACCACAGTAGCTACGGAGTATTGGACATCTATGTGTCAGGGAATGTGTGAGGTGCTTCCTGTGTGTTATATTNTTAAGGTTAGAAGAAGTGAGGGCACAGACCACAGTAGCTACGGAGTATTGGACATCTATGTGTCAGGGAATGTGTGAGGTGCTTCCTGTGTGTTATATTTAATCCTCAAAGCTCTGGAAAGAACCTATTATTATACCCACTTTAAAGATTATTGATTTATTTTAGAGACAGACAGAAAAAGTGAGAGCATGAGTGGGAGGGGCAGAGGGAGAGAGAATCTGAGGCAGACTCCGAGCTGAATCTAGAGCCTGGTGCAGGGCTCAACCTCACGAGCCTGAGCGCCACCCCCCGCCCCACCCTGCCCCCACCCCCTGAGCTGAAACCAAGAGTGAGACTCTTAACCGACTGTGCCACGCAGGTGCCCCACTTCTACCCATTTGATAGGTGAGGAAAATGAGGCTTAGATAGGTTGTTTGGCTGAGTTCATGCATTTACTGATGGTACAATTGAAATTTGAACCCATAACCCAGGTCCCTCAGATTAGAGCCTCAGGTTAGAGCCTCAGGCTCTAAAGCTTATGTTTACAATCTTTCTCATCTATTACCTGCCTTTTGATTTCCGGCTTGGCCAAGACTTGCTGATAGAATTTGGGTGGTGTGTTGTGGGCAGTGGCTCTAAAAATGCTTGCCATGAGGGAGCGTGCCTGAGGGAGACACTGTCCCTCAGACTTAGCCTCAAAATTGGCCATGTGGAACAGACTAGAATTCAGAATGAAGCTGGAGAGTCAGTGAGTTTTGGGGTCATTTGTTACACAGCACCATGACCACAACAGCTGATCAGCACAAACCTGGTTTCTCTTCCTTGAAAAAGAGAGCTAAGATAATATATTTATGAATTTAATAAATATTTATTTATTGATGACTCACTTTGTGCACTGGGCTTGGTTGTGGGGAATATAGCAGTTAATGAGTCAGACAGCAAACGCTTCCTCGGTTTTGCTTCCAGATTCATCCCTCTCTACCCAACTTTTCAGTGTCAACGTGAAGGCTCCATTCTAGACTCTCATTTCTCTACAGTCTTTCCTAAGCAATTGTGTCTCTGTCCATTGCTTTAATTCCACCCACGTCTATAGCTCCCTCTTCTGTGCTGAGCTCTAGATTGGCCGAGCTAGCCAAATTTCCACTCACTGCTTCACTTTGCCACCTGCAACCTATAGGCCCTCCCTGATCAACGTCTCCAAGCTAAACTTAACGCTCCATTTCCCCAAATCTGGGCTTTCTCCTTTTGGCAACCGCAGAGGAAGTCCTGCCCTCCTTCTGTGCTGACAGAGCTCCTCACGCGTCTTGGTGGTGGGGCTTACAAAAGCCGGAATTAAATCTGCTAAGCAGTTGCTCCGCTCCCTCATGGGAATACAGACTGCAGAGATTAGCCACAGATCTGTGTGGGATTAGATAACTTCATCTGCAAAATAAGGCCCTAAGCTACCTATAGCTTTCGAGACTTTCTGCGGTTTGGCCTCAACATACCATCTGGGCCTCATTTTTCGGCTCAGGCATCTAACACTCTCCACCCATTATTGCTTTTTTGCTAGAAAGGGAAAGACCCATACATGTAGGAAGAGTATGATCTGTTGTCCCTAAAATGCATGAGGATGCTTGTGCCCCCGGCATTTGCCTGCTGGCTCTGAGGAGCGGCCCCGCTCTGAGTCTGCTGTCCCAAGAACAGCCGCTTTGCTGTCCCTTTTACCACCCTGTCGCGCCACCCCCCCACCAAAGATTCCAGTGCAACAGACAGAGGGAGGGAGTGGAGCAGCGGAAGTGAAAGCGAATCTTGACAAGCCAAGGCTTTGCAAGGGAAGGTGGTCTGTATGCTTTGAGCCTCTCACAACAGAGTTCATATTCATAGCAAGCCCTGGGGCTGGTGGGTCACCTTTTTCCTTTATACAGTTTTCATGTACTACAGACTCTAACCTCCTTGGTCCCTTTCTGGAAATCCCCTCATTTTACTTCTTTCCCAAAGGGCCCATTTAAAAATTTGGCTTTGCCTTTAGCGAAGTTTGGATCTGAATAGCTCTAAGATAAAATGAAATGTTTCAAGTTAACATTTTCTTTTGTTTCAAGATTTCATGTGTATGTTTTTTCTGGGTAAGACCTCAGTCCAAAGTCCACATTTCAGATAGCACATCCGAGCCGCAATCTCAGACCAGTGAGCTCATGCAGTGTTTGTCTTGGCTCAGGACGCCTGGCCAAGCAGGCTCTCGGGGTGGGTCTCCTGATTAGAGTGACAGCGACAGTCAGGTCCTGAGCTTTTGTTAAAGGCAAGGCTGGCCAGTCTCGTGGGGAGCTCCCGACCCCAGGGACTCCTTGCTGATCCCCTATCGGACCTACTTTGCACCTCTGTGGTCTTTGACCTTGGCCAATGCTCTTCTGCTCAGCTAGGACAGTGGTGGCAGCTGGTCAGGGACATTCTGAGCAGATCACGAGGCAGACTGGGGAGTGGACACATCCCTGGGAGTCTCTCTGAGCAGATGTCATGCCTGCATCCAGGGCCTGGCTCCAGGACTTTGCCCATGGACCAGTAGCTCAACAGCCCCTTCCTCACCTGCCAAGCACAGTCCTCCAAACAGAGTCAAACACACAGAGGCCACCCCACCCCATGACCCTGTCCAGTGAGGGCTGCCCCCATCCTTGTTGGCTAGATTTTGCTTTCCTACCACAGCCTGAGTCTTTGCCAACATCCACACCCCTATGTAGAACCCTCCTGTGCTCTTTCTCAGTTGCCCCCAGAGCCCCACCTGGCCTCTCCTTGACTGTTTGCTTCCTCCAATCTTGGAGCAGCTGGGATCCAATTTCTTTTCTAGATGATCTTCTCTGAGGGCCAGACTCCACAGACTCAGGGCCTCAAGGGCTCAGGTCACTTGGCATCCCATGGTGCTGGTGCTTTTGGGGGTGGAGGGCTTCAAGAAGCTCCCAGGTCCTGAGGTCCAGGGGGGATGACCATCTTTGGACTAAGGTAGTAGCACCGTATTGATTGCATTTTGAATTTTATGGGCTGACGTGGAAGCTGACTACTTCTAGTGATGCCTTTTCAAGTGAGAAAAGGTACCGTGTGTTCCATTCCTCTGTTCCACACCCAGAGCTCTGGGATGTGTAGAAGGCAGCATCTGAGCTGTTGAGACTCGTGTTTAGAACAGGCCAACCATTATCGCCAACTGTCTTCATGGTCTTGTGTGGGTGGCGTGGCCAAACCTCAGTCCCTGCTTCTATAAAGTGAAGACAATAACCCAATCATAAGTCGTTGTGAGGGTCACGAGGCAGGAAATGTATATGAATGTGTATGAAGGAAATGTATATGAAATCTACTGCATGAGGCCTCCCATATAGCTCTTGATGCTATAAATCCTAACCATCCTCTTGAAAACTTGTTTCCAAGTAAGACATCACTTGTCTGGAGGCAAAGATCTTCCATAGAGCTTTCTGGAAGAACATAGCACTAAAATAGAGGTCTTGGAATCTGAGGGTGGTTTCTGATCCGCCACAGCACCACGTGACCCTGTCACCCACAACCGCTCTGGGCCTTGCTTCTCTGATGTGTACAATGAGTGGCTTGCCTAGAATCGTTGGTTTTCAAGCCAGTGCCAGCCACACAGAGATGATCAGGGAAGAGGAAGGGAGGGGGAGCTCTGTGCCCATCTCCTGGCTCCTGCAGAAGAATCTATCTTTATCAGGGCCCCCAGAAGCTTTCATTTGAAAGAAAGTTTTGTACTTATAAGGGAAAATCAAAAACCCAGGACTAGGAGAGAAGTAAGCAATCCCAGGACTAGCATTCTGGAACTGAAGTTTTAGTAGTCCAGCATACGACAAGCTGGCATTGTCCTCTGCTCCAGGTCCCTTCTGGAAAGGCTGACTCACTCACAGGAGGGAGATGAATTCTCAGAGAGAACGGCGCCAGGATCCAGCTCATAAGCAAGTAGGCTGAACAATACCGATTATACAGAGGGCACGACAACTTGTCACAAAGTGCCATATGGTTGATTATTTCTAATAAAATGAGCTCACATTGGAGTGCCAATCTGTGTGTCTCCACTGTCCCAGAAAAGACAACCTAAATTGATTGAAGGCCGCGAGTCTTCAGAAACCACACTGTGGATAGGGTGCCTGAACTCAGCTGTCATCACCCTTAAGCCAAATGGGGCCGGCAGAGGCCTGCATGTTGATGGGGCATGCTTCTGGGCTGGCTCTCTACAGGTAATAGGGTGAGGCTGGGCGTGGGGTCAGCATGGGCTCCTCACCAGGAGCAGCCAGATGGTCCATGACAGCTGCTCATCCACTGCCAAGTCCTCACCCAGTTCCTCTGATTTCTTCTCTTGCCGTTGTCCCCACCCAAGAGACACAGCCGGGTGGGGAGTCAAGTGAGGAGGATTGTAGGGGCGTGGGGGCTGCAGCGGTAAATTTCCTGGAGGCAGCCTGCTTTGGCACTTGGGACACGTTGGCTCCACTCCCTGCCTTCCTGCTGAACTGAGCCCAGCCTCTGCCCCGGTCACCCTGGGGTCTGAGGAGAGGGCTGCTGCCCAGGACATCAGCCACAAGCCACGTGTGGCGGTTGAGCCCTTGAGATGTGACGGTTCCAAACTGAGATGTGGTGCCATTTTATTTATTTTTTAAGATTTTGTTTATTTATTTGACAGAGAGAGAGGGAGAGAGCACAAGCAGGGGAGCAGCAGGCAGAGGGAGAGGAAGAAGCAGGCTTCATGCTGAGCAGGGAGCCCGATGAGGGACTCGATCCCAGGACACGGGGATCATGACCTGAGCCAAAGGGAGACGCTTAACCATCTGACTCACCCAGGTGCCCTACCATTTTAAACATATAGTGGATCTCAAAGATTCAGTACCCCCAAGAACAAGAAAGAAAAACATAAAAATTTTATTAATAATATCATATAATAATTCACATAGATCTTATTAATAATTTTATAATTATATGTTGAAATGATAATGTTGATAAATTGAGTTCAATAAAACATATAGCATTGCTGAAGCTAATTTCAAGTGTTTCTTTTTACTTTCGTGTGGCTACTAGGAAATATAACATGACATGTGTGGCTCACATGAAAATTCTGTCGGACGGTCCCAGGACTAGAAAGAACCAGATTTGAGAGAGACCCAAATGGACCACCTCAGCAGCTCCGGCAAACGTTCATTAAGCATACTCTGTGTGCCTGGAGCTGTGTTAGGTAAGGCATGGGAACCAAAGGCCACTCAGCAGTTTTTGCCCACGGATGCCTGGCTGGGCTGTTCGGGGAGGCTGGGAGGGGAGGCCAGGTTAGGTGCTCTGACAGCAAGAGGAGGGAACTGCCCCCGTGGAGGGGCATGGAGAGCAGTGCCCTTGGCTACCCTGAGTCACACCACCAACATCTTCCTAAGAATGGCCACTCTTGGAGAGTGCCCTAGAGATGGCACAACAGAGGACAGCCACCAGTGCCCACAACAGTTGTGGGCATTTCACAGAAGCACATGGGCCAAGACAGTGGGGGGTCAGCTCTGACCAAGAGCCCTGAGAACCCCCTGCCCTCCTTTCTCCGCCACTGAACACCTTCCTCGTCCCCATGTGGTGACCGTCAGGTCCAGAGAGCTGTAAGATTTCAGGGAGCAGTCTGTCCTTCTCGGGGTCTCTCCTCTGTGGGAAGAGCCAACACATAGCGCAAATCCCACAACATTTGCTGACTGGATAGATAGTCTAGTGGAGAAGATAGTCTGGTGGGAAGGAGGAAGGAAAGGGGTAGTCACAGTCCCCAGATGGTTAACTAGGAAAGCCATGGTTCACCTTGGACAGATGGACTCGGGCCGGGTGTGGGTTCTGGCACTGGTCACCCTCAGCAGCTGAAGGAACATGTGTGTGGGGTTCCGCCTCCATGCCTCCTCTGTCCCTCTGTCCCCCCTCTGTCCTTGCCTCCTTCCCCCCTCCTTCCCTCTTGCTCCCTCCTTCTCTTTGATGCCTGAGACTAAGCATGGGAAGGGAGCAAAGCTCCTGAAAACATAAAAGCTGAAGGTAAACCCCAAAGCTTCCTTTGTTTTCCCTTAATCTGCTTCAGGCTCCCACTAGCTCAGTCCTAATTGAGTTAGCCCTTGAGTGAAAGGGGGTTTAGAGATGTTAAACTGTTATTTAATCACAAGTGGCAGGTGGGATGTGAGGCAAAGGGCAAGAGAAGGAGGGTCCGTGGGAACACTGAGCCGAGGGGCGCCCTCCCTGCCCTTTCATTAGGATTTCAGCCAGGGTTTTCCAAACTGCTAACCAGACACCATTCAGGGACTGGGAAATCAGTTCAGCGGATTTCCACCAGTATGTTGTAAATGTCGGGGTGGGGTAGGGTGGAGAGAAGAGAATCAAAAGGTAACAGAAGGCATGGCATGTAGTAAAAGGAAGTGTTGCTTTGTGAGATTTTAATTCAGGGGTGTGTGTGTGTGTGTGTGTGTATCAAGCTCTATGTCACCAGCATGAAAGTTTGAAAGACATTCTGATGTAGCACATGCTTCCAGAAGTAGAGTCCTCAGTGTGCTTGGATTCAGAGACATAATAACTTACAGGGAGAGGCAAACAGCTCTGCAAGAGGGCCCAGAAAGGGTCTGAGCGGGGCAGGTCAGAGGACTTGGAAACAGGAATTATGGGCTATGGCAGGAAAGGTAGTGGGGAAGTGGGGCTGGGAGGTAGGACACTTTTCAGCATAGGAGACTTTTTATAAAAGATGTGGCTGTGTTAAAAATATAATTTTGCACTCATGGCCTGAAGGTCTAACCCAAGTCTGAGCACAGGGGCTGGACCCCAGTGGGTGCTTGACTCCCCATTCTGCTGAGTGAGGGCCTCTGTCTCACTCCATGTTCATGTGTGATGGGGGGCGGGGCAGGGGATGGCAAGGGACAGATGGTCCTGGGGAAATTTCGGACCACACTAGCACAGACCTACCGTAGGCAGCTTTCCTCTGGCCCAAACAAGCTTTGCAGAGGACCTTCCCACTTATTTCAATTTTTTAAAGAACCCGTCTTATTCATTGGCCGTTCATCTTTTATGTGTCACATTAGTCAAAGAGACTTTTAGTCAAATAATGAGCACTTGGGGATTCATATCAACGTATTTGTTCTATTCCTAAAATAATTTTTTTTACTGTTTTTTTCTTTCAGTTCCCTTTATATATTATTCCCATTAAATTCAACTAGACCAGAAAGTGGGGTACTTTTGCAAAAAAGCAAACAGAATGGTGAAATAAATCGTGGTTGATATGTAGCCTTGTGGAAGGAAGGAGCTCATCTCTAGAAGCTCAAAGACAAGGTCATCGGACGCCCCAGCGTGCATGCCTAGCAGCGAGCCTTGAAGGTTGCGAGTAATTGTCTGAGACCCACGTGAGTCCTTCACACCCATGCAGAACCCCAAGACTCTCACAGGGAAATAGAACTTTATCTCCAAGACAAACTTCGAAAGTTTAAAAATAAAAGCAGGCAGGCCGTTTCCTAGAGCTGGTGTTGAGATTGCACAGAACGGCCTCTTTCCGCGCAAATAAACAAGCGACCCACTGGCTAAGGAGCTAATTGCCATTTCAGAGGTCTGGAAACTCCTGCTCTAAGGCCGGCCCAGGGGAAGGCTTGTTTATTCTGGGCTAACATACTCACATCAAAGGAGAGATTTTAAAAATCACCTTTCTTACAGAGAAGGGGGGACAAGCCATTATTTCCAGATGAAGGAGAAATGGGCATCCCGAGGACCCTCTGAGCTGCCATGGCTTCAGAAAACAACAAAGAAACAGTCAGCTGGTGAGAAATGATGTGCCTCTCACTGCTCTCAGTGGCAGGCAATTAGTCACAGAGAAAAGCCCCACTCGAGTCCTTTCTCCAGAGTCCCGAGGGACAAGCCGCAGTGAGCAGGGATGAGAGAGGAGCGGTGAGCACTCGGCCGGACAACTTCTTAGCTTGTTTTACGTGCCCTGCTTGGGGCGCGCTGGCTCCCGTCTCGTGTGTCCCTCAGTGTGTCCCCGCAGGATGAAGCGAGTCTGCGATGCATGCCTCTCGGCCCCGTGGGGCTGCCACGCGTGGCCACGGGCAGTGGCTCCCGGGCCCAGGGCCATCTGCGGTGTCACGAGGAGACGAGGGAAGCCACTGGCCCGGCGTGCACACCCTACTTTTTGGAGAAACACGGCGGGGATTCTCTGTTGTCCTGCAGGACCGGATGCGTGGCCCCGGCCGCCTGCCCAGCTCTCTCTGTGGCCGTCTGCACGCTCCCGGGTCGTCAGGTCCCCTCCTCCGCTGAAGGCCCGCGGACGGCCCCGGCAGCCTGTCCGAGGGAGGCTGTGGCTACCGGACATCTGTGGTCACGCGCATGTTCCACAGCCCACCAGACCCCTGGGATGTGGACTTAGGGTGGCCTGCGATTTTGCCAAAGGTGGCAGAAGACCCTTCCCTCTGCTCCGAAGCCCACCACCGTCCTGCGATCCCACCTCTTGCACGAGAACACTGAAGTCTCCGGGGGGTCCAGGAACTAGTCACGTTCTGATAGTTGGGAAGTGGCAGATTCCAAAGGAAAAGCAAAGCTTTTCAATACTAAAGTTGATGCTGGGCTATTGCAGCCAGCACCTCTTCTAAGTTACGGGTAATTTCACATTGGGGGAACAGACCAGCAGTCTGTAAATCCCGCATCAGTAATATTGAAGTGCAATGAAATGTGGCCTTTCTGTTGTGACCAAAGTGACTGCCCCTCTCCAGGGAAGCTTGGCCTCTCCCTGGACTAACCCACGATCTTTGCAATGAATTCTCCCACCGTGGTGTGTCCTTCCTCCAAAGAAGGGCTTTGCAGGGGAATGCTGGGGTTGAAGATGTCAGGGAGTCAGGGAAAGATTAGACATCTCTCTGGATCGGAGGAGAATAGCGTACTGTGGGCTCTGGCTGCACCCCAACACTTCGGCACAGCAAGACAGAGTTCCTGTGTGGCTTGTTTGCAAGGAAAGCGCTCCTATCTCTGTGTAGACTGAGCGGGCGATGGCAGGGTTCTTGTTCCCGTCACTGGTATCTGCCTGGTCCAGAGAGCCAAGAAGAAACTAATGATTAACTTTGCTCCAGCTTTCCTCTCTCTGGATGCTTTGGCAAAGATGTTCTAAATTTTCCTCTTGTTCTGCTTGAGGCAATCCTATCAAGAGGGAAGATTTCATCAGGACGAATGGATCAAGTCCTGGTTGCTGGCCATCCACGCCTCCCCCGGGGTCTCTTCCGCCTCCTCACAGCACACCAATCAGCCAACGCCGGGCACCCCTCCCAGCGTGGGGTCCCAGGCAGCAGCTACAATGCACGCTTTGTTCTGGGGCCCTGAAAAGGCAGTTGACTACCAAAAAAGTTCCTCCACTGACCAGACCTGTCCTCGACATCTGGCATCTCTCCCAGTATCCAACTTTCCCCCACTCAAGCAGAATTTTGAATGAACAAAATAAGTCTTTTGAAGTGATGTGACAATTCTCCTCTCCCAAGTTTAGATTACATTTCCCACTTAGTGTGTCTAGATGGCTCCAACACTTTTAGAGATAACCCCCTACCAAATCCCTGATAGGTAGTCCACACTGTTGTTTTTTCTAGAAGAATGTGACTCCTGTAGGTCCTCCTGCCCCAACAGACGGTGGTCACTGGAGAGTCTGCCCTGTGCCATGCACGCGGCATTTTATACTCATTGTCTCTAATATTCACAACAACCCAAAAGGTAAATAATAAGATCTTTACCTTTTTTATGAGATCCAGATCTTATGCAGCTACTCAACTAGAACGTGGCAGAAAGTGGATTCGAACCCATACCCTCCTGAGGCTAAGGCTCCACAGCACCCCTCTAAGGGACAGTTGTCTATGACAGCATAGTTACAAGCACATGTGAACAATTCCTAATGGAGCATCACACCAACGTGTAGGATAGGCTTCAAATACATCCAGTCATGTGTTCCCTGCTTCTCAGTTGGCATACTGCTAGCTTTGTGGCACGGTAGTCACGCAGGTGAAGCTTGCTAGCCTCCTGCTGACTTGGTGTGAAGCACTTTTTCTTCTGAAGTCCGTTTTGTCTGCTAAAGCTAAAATATTTCATGCAGTTGACTCCACCCTAACTCAAATATTGTGATTGTCATAGGAACCGGCATCAGAAATAGATAGAATTTAAATCTTTAATTCTTAATCTTAATTTATTTAAGATTATTTATCTTAATCTTATTATTTATCTTATATATAATCTTATAAGATAATATATTAATCTTATTATTTATCTTAATCTTAATTTCTAAATCTTAATTTATTAAATCTTTAATACCCCTCCCACCATCCTCCTTCTCCCTGGGACTTTACCTTGAGAGAGTTGGAAGCAAGTTGCAAGTGGAGTCTATGGTTACCTGGATTGTTTTCCATTCAAAGAGCTTAAGAGGCACGCCTGAGTGGCTCAGTCGGTTAAGCAGCTGCCTTCGGCGCGGGTCATGATCCCGGGGTCCTGAGATCGAGTCCCGCTTTGGGCTCCTTGCTCGGCGGGGAGCCTGCTTCTCTCTCTGCCTCTGCCTGCCTCTCTGCCTACTTGTGATCTCTCTCTCTCTCTGACAAATAGATAAATAATTTAAAAAATCTTAAAAAAAAAAGAGCTTAAGACTTGATCAGTACTGCTGAAAATATACACCTATAAAAGGAAAATCAACCCTCAGTACGATCTAGGGCCTCTGGGTCTATTTAGTGCACTAAACAAACAAGGGTCAGAGGAACATGTTAAATGACGCCATGAAAAAAAAAACGACGCCATGAAAATCACCAGGAGACCCAGACCGTGGGAACCTCTACAAGACAAATGACCTGGTTGATTGTCCAGCAAAGCCATGTGCAAAGAAATTGAAGGGAACCAGGGAGAGTAGAATGGCCTGATTAAAAAGACTTCAAAGGGGCGCCTGGGTGGCTCAGTGGGTTAAAGCCTCTGACTTCAGCTCAGGTCATGATCTCAGGGTCCTGGGATCGAGGCCCATATGGGGCTCTCTGCTCGGCAGGGATCCTGCTTCCTCCTCTCTCTCTGCCTCTCTGCCTACTTGTGATCTCTCTTTCTCTGTGTCAAATAAAGAAATAAAATCTTAAAAAAAAAAAAACTTCAAAGGCATAGAAGCCAATTTCAATATGGATCTTTTTTTGAATCCCTAGTCAAGTAAATGAAGTACAAAAAATGATAGGACAATTGGAGAAATGTAATCAGTGGCTGGATATGTGATGAAATTAAGGATTCACTTCAGTTTTTAAAGATGTAATGATCATGTAACAACGATTGTATGTTTTTCAAATCAGTCTTTATCTTATATATATATATATATATATATATATATATATATATATATATATATATATATATATCCCTCGAGAGACATGTGTTTTTAATGNTCAGTCTTTATCTTATATATATATATATATATATATATATATATATATATATATATATATATAGTTGACCCTTGAGCAACATGGGTTTCAACTGAATGAGTTTATTTACAGGCAGATTTTTTTCAGTAAATCCAGTACAGTACTGTGAATGTTTTTTCTCTTCCTTCTGATGTTCTTTTTTTTTTTTTTAAAGATTTTATTTATTCATTTGACACAGAGAGAGAGATCACAAGGAGGCAGAGAGGCAGGCAGAGAGAGAGGAGACAGGAGGAAGCAGGCTCCCCGCTGAGCAGAGAGCCCGATGTGGGCCTCGATCCCAGGACCCTGGGATCATGACCTGAGCCGAAGGCAGCGGCTTTAACCCACTGAGCCACCCAGGCGCCCCCTTCTGATGTTCTTAATAACATTTTCTTTGCTCTAGCTTACCTTATTGTGAGAATACAGTATGGGGGGCTTCTGGGTGGCTCAGTGGTTAGGTGTCCAACTATTGATTTCTGCTCAAGTCTTGATCTCACATGCTAGGTGTGGAGTCTACTTAAGAAAAAAATACAGTATAGAATACATATAACATACAAAATGTGTGTTAATTAACCACTTTGCTATCGGTAAGGCTTCGAGTCATTAGCAGGCTGCTAGTGGTGAAGTTTTAGGGAGCCAGCAACATGAGGATTTTCAACCGCATGGGGGATTACTGAAATACACATGCAATGATGTGAGATCTGGCGTTTGCTTCAAAATGACATGAGTGTAGGCAGCAGTTGCTGAGTGTATAGAAGCAGCATGCTAATTGTCAGTGCCAGGTACTGGATAGATTACATTATTGAACACTGTAATTTTGCCTATGTTTGTATACTAACACGTTCCAAAAGAAAAGCAAACAAGGGCAGACTCTCTGTGCTGCCTTCCTGATAGGTGGCTAAAAAGAGGGGGCGACCTTTGACTCTGGATTTAGCCCTGCAAAGTCGAGCTTGCCTGGGTGTTGCCCCACCAGGAGCTTGACTGGATGGGGCTCACTGAAGATGGATCAGGGGCAGAAAGGACATTTTGAGGGCAAAAAAGAAAGAAATGGAAAGAAATCACCAGCACAGCAGCAATCTACAAAAGGCATTTTCACAAATTGAGAATTCACATAGTCTTAGAATGTAGGGCTGTCACAATGTTCGCAAAACTTCTTCCAAAGGAATTTAGACAAAATAATTAGAGGCCAGTGCAGAAATACAAGGATAAGGGAAAAAACAGATGTGAAAATACAAGAGGGAGATAATGGATCATAAGTAGGAAACTGACTCTGAACATGCCTGGACTCGGGTCCTTGGCTCCGTACTGCTCTTGACCTGTCGGCTGAGGCAGGATTCAGGGCACGGGGCAGGGCTGCCCACCTTCCTGCTTGGCTGGCAAGTCTTCACAATACAGATTTGAGATCTGGGATTGCCCAAGGGTCTCAGCAAAATGCTGCCACCTGGCAAACCAGATTGCCGAAAAAGCCGGTGGCAGCTAAGGGCACCACACTGCCAGAGGTGAGGGTCACAGGGAGAGTGGGCAGGAGCGGGAAGGTGACCTGGAGACGGCTGCACCTCAGCCAGGTGGTCAGTGCGGGAGAGTCAGTGTGTGCTGGGCGAGGAGGGCCAGGCGGGCCCTGTTTGCCCTTTTCTTGCTGCCTCTGGCCCTTACCGCTGGAGCTACCTCTCTGGTCCCTGGACTTCCCAGACCTCAGGGCAGGAGTGGGTAAGACCGCCGGTGGAGGAGCTGTGTTCATCCAGGCAGGCTAGCGACAGCTCTGGACTAGGGCTAGTGACTACACCATCCTGGGTCTCCGGGGGCTGGTGTCAGGCCCCTAAGGCCCAGATTTGGATCCTAGCTTGCTTCTTATTGGCTGCAGCTCTTAGGCAGAGGATTTATTTGCTTCATCTGTAAAATGGGGGGAGGAATCCCTCTGGCAAGGTTTTATTTCCGTGTGTCCAAAAATTAAATGAGGTGCTGCGTGTAAAACGTGCAGCAAGTCGTGGTTACTGTCATTACTAGAGAAGTTAGCTTAAAGGAAGTTTAGAGACTACGTATTTTTACTTTTTCTGGAACCTTCTCTGCTTTGCTGCAATTATCGAGATGATTGCTGTTTCTGGGCAGGGATGTGGGAGGCAGAAAGAGCAGGGGGCCGGGAGGTGTTGGGGAGAGAACAGCAGCTCCAGACAAAGGAGGATAAACCCCCGTCCCTCCTCTCACCAATCTCCATCTGTTGGATGAAATTTCTGGACCTTCCTCTCGCTCAAAAAAGGTTCTTATTTTCCTTAGAACTTTCTTAACAAATAACAACAAAAAAGTTTCTTCTGTAATCAAGCCCTTCATCTCCATCAATGTTATAAGGAAAGACACGAATACCCTCTTGGGAGCATGGATCTAACATTTGATGAGATAATAGAGGTAAAATTCTTGGAAAGCACTTGGGCTATTGCAAATTTCTTTCAAAGAAAGCAAGTTGAGGGATGCAAATAAATTAAAAGGGCTTTGTTCCCTGCCCTGAAGTATCAGTGTCAATCATAGCAATAAAGGTTTTTAAAGACAGTAAATAAATGTTACATTAACCCACAGAGAACAATCTTCATGGAGAAAAGTTGTCTCTCCATCTCTTTCTACCTTCAGGGAGAGGATGTTGGCTCTTCTGCCATTGAAAGCGTTAATAACTACCGTGTGCTTCTTTCTGGTGATCACTTCCAGGTTAGAGATTTGCCCTCTGTCTGTGGCTTTACTCACAGTGCTCCCACCCATGGGACCCAGAGCCCCATGAGAAGAGCTGCAGGCAACAGCTGGAGGATGGAGCTGGAAGCCAGAGGCCCCTGCCTGAGCCCCGGCCACAGCTTTACCAGAAAGCTAATGGGCTTCAGGGAGATCTAGAGGTGAACCCTCAAAAAGAAGTTGCTCTGATACAACCAAATGTGATTCCTTTCAACGAAAGGAAGCCCACCCTTGGAGACGGGAGCCCTCAGTGTTTCGTGGGAGTTGAAGACGCACCAAGAGTCTTCTCCAGGGATTTGGGGCCCGTGGCACCCCCTCAGCCCCAGAGAGGTGATCTGATTGGCCCTCTGTCCTTTGAGGGGTGACGGCAGTGTCCCCACAAAGGAGTTGTGGGTAGCCTTGGCTACAGGCAGACTGTGTCAGAACCCAAAACACAGCTTGGAGTGGCTAGATGACAAATTCATGCTGGAATGGGCGGCTGGGGCCAAGCACAGGCAAGCTGGCACGCAGCAGGGTCTAGGGGAGCCCAGCTCTCGGAAACGGGCCACCCTCTCCCTGTTCCCCTACCTCATCGCCCCACATTGTCTCCTCTTTCACCTCCTAGAGCTAGCCCTCCACCAGCTGTGTGCTGGAAAACTCTTGCTGAGTAATTTCAGCCCAGTTATTCCCGACTAAGAGCACCGAATTTGTCCTCAGAGGTATGTGAATTAAAAAATGGTTTTCTTTTTATCTTTCTTTTTTTTTCTTTTTTCTTTTCTTTTTTCTTCTTTCTTTCTTTCTTTCTTTCTTTCTTTCTTTCTTTCTTTCTTTCTTTCTTTTTTTTGTGCAACTCTATGGCATAATGTAACATTTTTTTCAAAGCAAATTGCTCCTCCAGCTATTTTTATTTTGCCGGGGTTTTTCCAGCTCTTATTCATTTGCATAAACAACTTTCAGTTGATCAAGCAGAACACATGCTATGTGCCAGGCATAACTGCTGGGCATGGAGCAGCGAAGAGCACAGATAGCCCTGCCCCTGTGGAGGGCATGTCCAGGGGCGAGAGTGACAAGGCACAAGTCAGCACAAGTGTAAAGGGCAGCCAGAACCCATGAGAATGCTACAAAAGGCCACGGGGCCCCACAGTGTAGATAATGTGGGGGCCCTGCTGGGACTTGGAGCTCCGAACCCCCTGCTCTGAGGCGAGGCTGTTCCATCTGTAGCCCCGTCTTCTCCATTTGCCATAAAATTTCCTATATGTTAACCTGGTAATTGCTCATTTTCTGTGAATTGACCCATCATGTCTTTTTCCCAATTAGGGGATGGTTTTCTTTGATTAGGAGATAGGAGGCAAAGGAAGAGAGAAGAGCTGAGGGGAGCCTAGCATTTGTTAAGCACCTGCTACATACTGGGTGCTGAAAGTGCTTTTTTTTCTTTCTTCCTTCCTTCCTTCCTTCCTTCTTCCTTCCTTCCTTTTTCTTTCTTTTTCTTTCCTTCCTTCCTTCCTTCCTTCCTCCATCCCTCCCTCCCTCTCTCTCTTTCTTTCTTTCTTTCTTTTGCAAAATTCTTGAAAGACAGCATTATGAAACCCACTTATCGATGTGGAAGGGAAGACCCCAAGAGTCCTAGTGTTTAGTAAGTGTTAGAGCAGGCTTTGGCCTAACTAAAGTTGGAACTAAAAATTAAAGCTCAGACTCGTTCTACTCCAGAAGTATATTTTGTGGAAGACCAGTCTTGCAAAGTGCTCCATGAAGAAGTGTTCCTCGACCAAGTAAATTTGGGTAATGCTGAATTCTGCCTACATCTCCCCATTGCCCTAGAGAGTCATAATGCACTTCATGCCATTAAGAGCTCTGAGAAGTCCTGCAGTAAAGATAAACCACCTCTTTAATTTTAGTCTGTCAGCCTTTTCTCTTTGACACAAATTCTGGTGCATTTACACAATAGAGTAGTTTATAGCTATGTGGTCCAGTGCAGAGCCACGAGACCCTGTGGCTATTGAGCACTTGAGCAAGGGCTAGCCTGAGCTATGAGGATGACACACCGAGTTACAAAGATTTAGTGCAAAAGGAGAATGTAAACTGTCCCATTAACAATTTTTTTATCAATTAAATGTTGAAGTGATAATGTATTGGCTTTATTGGGTTAAATAAAATGTCAGGAAATTTAATATTACTCATTTCTTCCTTTTTTATGTGAATACTAGAAAATGTAAATTATATCATGGCATTAAAATGAACTCTAACTGCATTAACAATAAATAAACATTAAGAATAAATAAATTGCAATTAATAAAATACATTATTAATTATTAATTATTATATACTATAGTTATATAATATATAATAATTTATTAAATAAATTTAATAAATTTAAAAATAAATAAAAACAAAAATTAAATTGCAAAACATAATTTTACATAGAAGATCAAGTCATAAAATGAAAAGTGAAATTTGAGATTGTTTATTTAATGTTTAAAACCGTGCAGTATAATACCATCAATGAGTGCATACATGTGAAATATACACTTATAGGATAAAAACCGTATGTGTAGGATCAATACCAGAACTTCAGGTAATTCATCTTTTTTGTCGACTGACCACTGAGCCCTTTTCACTTATCCCTTTTAACACTTCACAGAACTCATGTTCTTCAAGAACACAGCTTGGGAAATCCACTCTGTCAGTGGAATTTAAGGGATAGCCCAATGGGTCAGAGAAGGAGTTATTTTTAAAATAGCTGATCTCTCTGGCTCAAAACTTCTACTTTATGTGTAAAACCAGGAGGAGGCAAAAGTGAAGAGAATTTTCCTGCATACTTGTGAGGAAAGATGCAGCGAGACTGGCTGGTTTCTCAGGCTCCCCCTTCAGAGGGTGAACTGACCCCAAGGTAGGGTCATGGCACTCTTCATGGTGGGGGTGGGAGGATGCCCCCAGGTGCCCCCCACCCCCCAGTCACAGTGTGGTGGGCTGTGTCACTGAGCTACCTGCGCTAAGTTCTGCTCAGACACTTGGGCACATTACTTACCCCTCTGGCCTTAATTTTCTCCTCTGTAAAATGGGATGATAATGGTCACACCTGAATGGGCCAGGGTGAGGATTAAATGAAGTCGCGTCAGTGCAATGCTGAGACTAGTCCCCACTACGTAAGTGTTTGTTCAAGAAAATAAACTAAAATAGAATTCTGCCCTCTCGATGCTTCGACTTTGGTCTTAAGGAGCCACTGAGACAAGCACCCGCGCCTCTCACTGCCACGATCCTGGTCCTGTCCTTAGATGCCCACAGATTTCTCACAGGTATCTGTGGCCCTTGCAGGGAACGTCCAGGACAGACTTGGCCTTCGTGCCGACAGAAAGAGGGTTTTCAGTGACACAGTGTCGTCTTACACCCTGCCCGAGCTGGCCGCTGGAACTGGGTCAGCGCTGTGAATGCCCTTCAGTTTTCTGTGCTGGACGTGTGAAAGCTCAGGCCGAGCTGCTGGGAACGAGGCATCTCGCACTTTCCCTTTGCTCTTCCCAAGCGTTCCCAACTGCTCTCTTCTATTCGCTGGGCGGGTTATCGCAGAAATAAGTACGTAGTCATCACCCAAGTGAAACAGCCTGAGATAATTCGAGAGTGGTTTCAGGGCTCTGTTTTCTCCCCCAGGTTATCTAAAGTTACTGAACAAGGCACGTAACTCAGAGCCACCGAGAAAATCTTAGCATTTTTCTTCTTTTCCCTCTGCAAAACAGGAGGACTGTGGGCGGGAGTCGCTGCTTGTTCCTCTCAAGTGGGCTTGCCGTTTCGCTCATGAGTTAACTATAGTCAGATCTTACTAGTTTTTATTTAAATAATTTGAAATGTAATTTATACAGGACTCAGATCAATGTCTGAGCCTTGATAAACAGGAAGTTGGTGAAAACTGCGGAAAGGGGACTCCTGGGTGGCTCAGTCCATTAAGCGTCTGCCTTGGGTTCAGGTCATGATCCTGGGGTCCTGGAATTGGGCCCCACATCGGGCTCCCTGCTCAGTGAGGAGCCTGCTTCTCCCCCTCCCTCTGTCTGCGGCTCCCCCTGCTTGTGCTCACTCTTGCTCTCTCTGTCGAATAAATAAAAATATTTAACAAACAAACAAAAACCTTTAAAAAAGAAAAGGTGAAGAGTCCTAAATTTAGGATCCAAAGTGGGTGGGTTCAACTCTTAGTTATACCAAGAAGTTTTCCCATTAGGCCACTGGTTTTCCTAATTTAGGTATTCTTGTCTGTCAAGTGGAAATCATATAAGTGTGTACCTCACAAAGGTGTAAGGATTCAGCAAGACAATGAAAGGGAACAACCTTCATAAACTTTAAAATTATGCAAATAAAATAGCATTGTTTGTAGGCAGTGTATCATAGGAGTGTAAACAGGAAAAATAAAATATCCAACATAACAGTGCAAACTCTGTGAGCATTCTATCTTCTAGCTATTGCCAACCCTTCTTTTTCATCTACCATGACCAGCTTCCTAATGACCTCTCTTTGGAATCACTTCCTTAATAGTGCAAAATTATCTTTCTAACACAGCCACATCTTTTATAAAAAGCCTTCGATGCTGAAATGTGTCCTTTCCGACCATTAGGACAATTAGGGAAGTCGGTACATGCTTCCATTTATAAATGGAGAGATCAGGACGGGTTACATAGTTTATAGAAAGAAATGCAAAATGAAGATGTAGGTCCCTTGTCCACAAAACATGAAGAGTTTCAAGTGGTGAGTGTGGAGCATCAGACCAAAAGCAGGGCCCTTCTGAGCACAGGGCCCTGGGTGATGGCAGTGATGCAGGAAAATCAGAGGCCAAGAGCAGGGAGGCAGGAGGGCCACCTCGGCTCTGAGTGTGTCTCAGCAGCTAGTAGGAATTTGCCTGTTTCTAACGCCCAGTTCAGATTCCCATGATTTTAAAGAAATTAGAAATAGTTCTATTGATACAGCAAACATGTATTAGGTGTCGCTCCGTACACAATACTAACCTAGGTCCTGAAGGAGTGGGAGAAGAAATGCAAGCAGTCAGAAAGAGGAAAGTGCAATTAGAAGACAAAAAATAGGTCTCTGGCAATCCTTCCAAGGGAGGAATGAATTCTAATGTGGAGAACAGGGAAGAGAGACTCCTGACAAGAGGGGGACTTTGAGTTCACCCCAGCATCTACTAAGACTTGAACAAAGTCCTAAGCATCTCTACTCATGAGTCAAGCAGACCTTTGGGCACAACTGCTTATTTGGATCCTTCTAATCCTGGGTGGGCCATCAGAGACGCTGCCAGGAATCGCACGCATCAAAAGGTGGCATGATGGGGCCAGCCAGCACCAAGAGTGACAACTTCTGGAGAGAACAGTTTGTTTCTTACAGCTTTATTGAGTGTTTACATGGAGAAGAAGTTAGTTGGTGAAATTCCAATCAATAACTGCAAAATTTTAATTATTTTTAAAAAACAACGTATTCTCAGCTAAGTGTTCAGAGATAAAAGAGCAGCCAACCGACTTCAAAGATGGGGCCTGTAAAATGCAAGAGCTGAGGCCTCCCTCTTCAAATTTCTATGAAAGGAAAGCTTGGCTTGGTTGACTCTTTAGAGACACGGGAGCACCCTCCACCCTCGGAAGAGAGAACTGGGGGCAACAGTGTGTCTTCACTCTCTTATGCTGTTGGTGTTCTTCACCTCCGTAGATTTGTTCCTTACCTTCCCTGCTCCATTCTTCCCTCCCCACCCCCACCCCCTTTCTTTTCTAGGAGCATTTGGGTCTGCTTAGCCACACATTATCTAAATCCTACTTAAGATAAGCAGGAAAAGGGATTTAGGAGTTAAGAGTGGAAAGGTCCTTGAAACTTTCAACTCTGCATGAAAACAAAAGGGAAGTGTGTAGGAAACCAAAGGGGAGCCAGGAAGATGCAGAGAGACTTCTAAGGGCTGAATGTTGAGTAGCAAACAAATCATATAAATATATTAATCACTAGAAGCACATTTGTAGATAGCTTAGAAGATATTCTTTCCATAAGACATAAAGGAGGACAGTTCCAAAAGTCTTAAAAAATTGTACATTTTCTACATAAGATTGACATTTGGGAAGAGAAATTTTGGAGGGTATAGGCAGTAAGGAGTAGAAATTGCAATAGCAAATTGCTTGGTCAACAGGAACCTCAGATGTGTTTAAATGTCCCTGATGCTCCTATAGGACTAGAGATCCATGATGCCCCACTCCCAATCTTCCCAACTAGCCATGTGGGTTCCCTCCCACCACCAGCCCGGGCCCTGCACGGCTCTGCTCAAACCTCTGCCCGCCCTGAGGTCTCTGCTCTGTGAGTGAGGAGGAGAGGCCTTACCTCCAGTGAAGGTGTGGGAGACAATGAAAAGACACCCTGAATTACATTTTTATAAATAGGGAAAGCCGTGCAACAGTATCACAAAGGTCACGAGGCCAGAAGGAAGTTGAGCCCAGTTCTGTTTCCCATTTTTCAGCTGAAGGGCATTCACTTGACTGGGGTCCCACAGAGAACTCCTTTTTTTTTTTTTAAAGATTTTATTTATTTATTTGAGAAAGAGAGAGACAGAGTGAGAGCCCCAGTGCAAGAGTGGGGGAGGGGCAGAGCGGGAGGGAGAAACAGGCTTCTCGCTGAGCTGGGAGTCCGATGTGGGACTCGATCCCGGGACTCCGGGATCATGACCTGAGCTGAATGCACCCAGCCCCTGCCCCCCAACAAGAGAATTGCTAAAGTGCTTGTAGAGTGCAAGGGCAACAGAAGTTTCAAGGTGATCCCAAGGGCTCTGACCCATTCCTGGGGTCTTTATACCCCATCTCTTCAGAGGCTGCAGGAAAAAGCCCACTTCTGAATGTCTGTGTAGAACTGGCATCATTTCTCCCTTCAGCCTCTTGTGCCGTCTTGAGGGTCTTCTAGCCTGGAAGCCAAAGACAGCCGCCATCGATCCCCACCCCAACCCCCGCACTGGCCCATTTGCTGCTCCGTAAACATGGCCTCATTCTTTCTAAGTTCCTCCTGGTGCAACTGTCAGGGCTTTCCTGGGCTGGAGGGAACGACGGGGGGCAGGTCCTCCAGACTGTACTAACATTGTCCAGATGCAGCTCAAAGCAATCAGCCCGGAGTCAGATCCCTTCCAAGCGTGCTCTCATGGAGGCTGTGTATTCACGGTGCAGGGCTCCTTACCTCCAAACAAAACAGTATCGATACCCAGCATCTCTCTCGACCAGAAGCCACCCCAAGGAAGCAGAATTCATATGGTAAATATGCATGAGGACAAAAAAAGCAAGGGAGGTACTTGTTTTCATCAACGCGCTGACCATTTGGACTTAGCCACGAGTTCTGACTGTTCATCAAGGATGTGTGCTGTGGGGGTCAGGGCTCCCCAAGGTAGAGGTTGGGGGAACACAGACAGATGGAGAAGGCTGAGGGCCCTGTGAGAGGCACAAACACTCTGTCCCAGCTCACACTTACCTTCGGCCTGCCATTCTCCCTGGGGGGCATGTAGGCTTTCATCAGAGTGCATAACCCATAACTCACCACACTTACCATAATTATAGCCTCAGCCCTGAATGGGGACCTGGCTGGCATTCCCAGCCCTCCAATAGCCAGAGCTAAGCCTGAGTTTCTGGTCTGAGAATGTCCCTGGTTCCTGAGTCACAGTCTATCACTGTTGAATCAAGCCTGTGCCCAACCCAAGTCCCAAAGTGAATTTCCTCTTCTGAGCAGAAGGAGATGGGCTGAAGGAATTCATCCCATAAAATGTTATTTGAGACCGAAAAGAGAAGGAATGTTTCTCTAGTGGTCTTGGAGTTAAAATATTTACCTTCCATTCAGATTTATCTACATCCTATCTAGGTGAATTTGATCAGATATATAACTTCTCTAGACCTCAGTATACTCATCTGTAAAATGGGGGCAGTGACTCTCCACACAGGCTCAGAGCCAGGATTAAATAAGGTAATGAATGTGGAGAGGCTTTGTGCTTTTCAAATATTAGGTATTACAGTCTGAACAATCTAGAACAGATCACTCCTAGGCTGACGTCGAAAGCCACTCTCTCCATGACCCCCACCACACTCAGACCACCTTAGTCACCCCGTTCCCACTCTCCCAGTGCCTTGAGAACCATTGGCCACGCTCACTTTCACAACTCTCGTGTCTTCTTGGCATGCATGTATTCACCCCCACGCCACCATTTGTCCCTCGAGGACAAGCTTCCATGTCATCTTTTCTAAGCACCTCACTGGCCTGATCCCTGCTCCGCTGAGGCACTGCCCATCATTGGCCGGGTCCTGATGTCCTGCCCTCCTCCTGCCAGCCCAACCCCTCCCTGAGTGCCGGCTGACACACACGCCTGGCACCCAGCCAGGCTGGAAGCATGTCCTCGGTGACACAGGAGGGCTCCCATGCAGCATGCCTCGGGCAAGTGCTCCTCAGCACGGGCTTCTTGTCCCAAGGGGAGAGGAGCACAGCGTAGCTGAGCCCTTTTCAATGGTTAGGAGCAAGTCAAGGGAAATCAGAGACCCTTGTGGGAAACTGAAGGAGCTCCCGCAAGATGGGACCCACTGGGTTTGCGTGTACTGGTTTCTTCCCTGCGCATGGATGTCACAGGTGCCTGCTGTCAGGGGGACGTGGACTCCCAGAGGAGCACACAGCGGTGAGTAAATAAGCACAGTGCACGAGAGGACCAGGACCATGGGCAGCAGTGAGGGAGGACACAGGCAGTGTGCAGAGCCTTTTGGGAGATGGGGCCTGAGCTGGCGAGGCTCCCCCGGAAGGGATGTGAGGAGGTGCCCGGGGAAAGGGGGCCTCCACGCAGTCCAGTCTGTTCTCCGAATCCGGATCTCTGGCTCCTGGGGGTGGGTGGGGGGTGACCTCAGCTCTTGCCAACTTTCAGAGGTCCTGCAAATGAACATTGGGTTTGCATTTTTCTTTTTCATAAAATATTTTAAAAATATAAAAAAAATATATTTCATACAGGAAAGTACAAAGAATAATACAGCTAACGTTCGTGTATCCATCAAACAGATTTTATAAATGTTGATTTTGGAAAACTTTAGATGTATGCCTCCAGAGAAATAGACACACAGGTGTATGTGTACCCACCCACCCACCCACACACACACACACACAAAATACGTGTTTCAATTATGAAGGAATGAAAAGGGGCACACACCCAGGCAAGCTCTATATACGTGCGTGCATACAGATCAGACTAGCTCTGTGACAACTTCACAGTAAAGCTCTCCCCTCCTCTGTGCCTTTATTTAGGCTCACTATACTATAGCTCTGTCTGGGGCCACATGTCCAGGTGCCTGTGGCACCGGACAGGAGTGAGAGTGAACCACAGGAGTCCTAGACTCCAAGTCCAAGGTCACTAGGTGGGTCCCTGTGCTTTCATTCCCTTTCTGTGCAACCTGCTTCCCCTTTCTTGTCTCAGTGTCTTCCCCTGAGAAACGGACAGGAATCATGCTTACCAGATGGCGTAGTTGTGAGGGCTGAATGAGTTAGCTCACGCAGACTTAGAGCCCTGCTGGCCCATGGTAAGGGTCTGTAAGTGTTGGCTGTGATTGCTGTGAACTATTGTTGTTGTAGTAAGTGTCTGCTTGGCGCATGGTCCTGTCAAGGCATGACTGTGATTTTTGTGGTGGTTGTGAGTTTTCCATGCTTTTTGCTTTACTTCTACATTTATAATTTTTTTTTGTTTTTTGGGGTGGTTTTTTTTTGACAAAGTAGAAAACCCAGAACTTGACTACATATTAAAAGTGAAAAATTTGGGGTGCCTTGGTGGCTCGGTCGGTTGAATGTCTGTCTGACTCTTGGTTTTGGCTCGGGTCATGATCTCATGGGATCACACACACAGTGGGGAGTCTGCTTGAAAGGCTCTCTCCCCCTACTCACTCACTCTCTCTTTTTCTCTCTCTCACTTAAAGAAATACATACACAAATAAATAAATTAAAGAAAAATGAAAAAAAAAAAGACCTTTATGGTGTAAGCAAAGAGATTGGCTAGGCCTATGGTAAAATGACCTCACAGCAATCTCCCAACCAGTGTTGCGGCCAATGCCACCCACACTGACAGCCCTGAGGGACAGGAAGGCAGAGGGGTGGACTCAGGGTCCAGAGGGCAATGTCCTAATAACGTGTTGGCTGAGCTCATCGCTTATTGTGACAAAGATCTCATGCTCCTGGTATGCTTATGCTGTTCCTGCCAAATTAAGATATATTTTGAAAATAAAAAAAAAGAAGGAACATGAAAATATGGTTTTCATCTTATTTCAGTGCAAATTGAATGTTCCTGAAAAGAGAATAAAAACAAATGAAATGAGAAGATAAAATACACATAATAGGGATGTGTAATAGAAGTTACCTCTTATTACACATAAGAGATTGAAGTTATAAAATGTGACAAGAAAACCTTCCTATTTGGGGACACTTGACATAAAGTGTATAAAATGAGCAGGCTTTGGGGAATGTGATTTGTGCCACCATCTAGTAACAGAGCCCAGAGGTGGATCCAGGAAACTTTGCCCTGACTCAATGGCTTAGTACAAAGTGTGAGCTCAGGGGCATTGTGCCATCAGCTGGGCAAGAATGCCCATGTCCTGGGTTTCTGAATTTTAGTTATTTTTGCAAAATATGTAGACACAAGGGAGCAAGGTTTTTCTTATGTAAAACCTGACACATTCACAATGGCCACAAAGAAAAGATTCCATTCAGGGAGGTTTTTAATACACCATCAAGTAAATTAGAACATGCAGTGACATCTGCAACCACTTTCTGGCAGTCCCAGGAGGAAGAACCACATGGCCATCTCATGTCTTCCCAGCTCCAGGGGCATGTCATCACAACATCTGAAGATCTGTGACGTGGGCTTGCACTTTATCATCCCCACAGGCCAGCTTGCTACTGAGTGGTGGTGGTGGTCATTGCTCCCCCTTGCCCAACGAGGCTCAGTGTTGCCCAGTCTTGAGGACGAGAGAGAGGAGTATCCTTTTAGGACCTGAGTCATCCAACCCCAGGCAGCTTGGGAGATGTCTTGCAGGAAACACAGGGATAGGTCTAACTTCGTGAAGTTTCATAAACAGCTTCGCCAGTTTTATTCCACTTATATTTTTTGTTTTACGAAAGAATGTTATGTGATTTTTAAAAACACTAGTAAGTTAAAAAGAATATGTCTAACAGTTATAAAATTACATGAGAGGAAATAAGAAAGCATTGTGTCTTTGGCAATGTTTTTCCTTTCTTAGTGGTGCTCAAGATAACGGTGATAACTTACATACCATGCACCTTTGATTTGGTGAAATATCCTACATAGATAAATAATTGTACAGAAAAGCACCCTGCTAGGATCTTTCAAACTGCTATTCAATGACGGTATAGAAATTGTCAGTTTTACTAACCATTATTTATAATGGTATATAAGAACTTGCCTTTTCTTAATGAAGTCTGATGTCTATCTCTAGAGAAGATGTAATACTGAATATTTAAATGAGACACAAAATCACATACATATTATGTGTGTATACGTGTGTATACGTATATATATATAAAAGTGTATTTTGTGGATGTACATACATATGTATATATATGTATATATAAATATTTTTTAAATGTGCTTTTTTTTTTAACTGATGGAGAAACTCTACCCAGCTAAATACTGCCAGATATAACATGGTTGCTCTAGTTTCCATGTTTTGCTGATATTTTTAATGAACGGAACAAATTCAATTCAGATCTTGAAAGTTACAACATTACGATGATTGTAACTGCAGAGAAATTGCTGGCAATGAGAAAACAAAAAAATAAAGTCTAAACTTGATCTGCAAAATTAAATAAATTTGGACTGTTTTAAAACTTTGCTTAAATATTTTCCAGAGATGGGTATTGGGTTATCTAAGATTTTGTTTTCCAAATGGCATAGTTTAGCATTCAAAATGTTTCAAGGATGTATTAGAAAAATATTTTTGTAAGACAGGGAAAAACATTCTTTGATTTCCTTCAAATAGCATATTTACTAATCAGTGATGTGAAACAACCAGAACTTTTATTGGTTGATGATCCAGCTTTGGAACAAAAATGTCCTACTATTGTTCTCTTGAATGCCTACATCAGAGGTCAGCAAATAACAGGCAAACTCCAACTCATCACCTATTTTGTATGGCCCATCAGCTAAGAGGGGTTTTTCTTTTTTTAAATGATTGAAAAAAAAATCAAAAGAAGAATACTATTTTGTGACATGCGAAAATTATATGAAATGAAAATTTCTTTGTCTCTAAATAAAGTTTTATTGGAACACAGTGAGGCTTATTTATTTACACATGGCCTGCCATTGCTTTTGAGGTACAGAGCAGAGTCAAGTAGTTGTAGCAGAAATCAAATGGCCTACAAATCCTACAATGTTTTCTACTCAGCTTTCAAAAAAAACTCTGCCAACCTCCAATCTAAGTGAATTTGGTGAAAGAACATCCTGAAAATACAAAGTAAATTATTTAAAAATCATTAGCATGCTCAACTACTTATCTGAGCAAGCCATACCTTTCTCAACATTCTGAAACTAAAAACAATAGATGGAAATAAATCAGTTGGTAGGACTGTGGTTAGTATTTCTGAACTTTTTGTTAAGTAAAATATTTCTAGTGATTATTGACTGAATCTGTAATTAATAAATGTTACAAATGTTAGAATCTCTCTGTATCTCTGTGTCTCTGTCTCTCCCTCTCTCTCCCTCTCTCTCTCTCTCTCTCTCTCTCTCTCACACACACACACACACACACACACACACACACACACACTCAGAATAATCCAATTTGTTCCCTTGCTATATGCACCATGCTTGGGGAGCCCTTTGGAAAGTAACAGATGGTGCCACTGGCCAGCACCGAGGATGGGTGGCAAGGCTCTTAGGCTTCCCCATCCTAAGATCAAAGGGACTATAGGAAGCTGAAACAGGAAGAGAACATGAAAACATACTGGCACGGGCCTTTGAGTTTTAAGAACTTGCTCACACCGTGTCTTGATTCCCTGCACAAGAGGAGCTGAATCAAGCAGAAATGCGTGTCTATACAAGAGCCTCCTGCACGTGTCCCTCGTGCCCACTTCCTGCGCCGTCCACACCACGTGTCTCAGAACCCCTGCTCCGACCCAGGCTGGGGGATGAGGACCGCTTTCCCAGGGTGCTTGGGTGAGAGCACAGAACAGCCCAGAATAGCCAGCCGTCTATTCACATAGTATTTTCTTTTGTTTTGAAAGTGCATTACGTGTGGACGCTGAAGGCAGGATGGCAGAGGTGAGGGGACGGTCACGGTTCTCCCCCAGGCCCTCCTTATCTCGGATGCGCAATTATCCAGGGCTGACCCATCCTCTCTGCAACACTGAAGCCCACACCTTAGGAAGAAAAAATACACATATATAAGTGACTATGAGAGCACCAGAGCTTTCTTTGCAAGCTTACATGATATTGTTTTAGGGGCCGCAAACACTGAGCAGGAGAAACATCCCTCTTGCTGATGCCTGAGGTTTCAGGAAAAGTTCTGGCCACAGTCCCACCAGCCCGGGGCTTCAGTGCTGCCCCAAGAAGGGTGTATCAGCTGCAATGTCTGCTGACTCAAAGGCTGCTTTAGATAAGGCTGAAAGAGCATCCATCGGGTGACAAGCACGGACTCATTTCCTGTGCAGCTACCTCGAACCCCGGTCTCTGCCAGGCTCCAAGACACACATTAAAAGCGACCCATTAGTTCAGGTTTCTGCCCTAGCCCCGCTGAAGCCCCAGGAAGTTCCAAGAAAGGAGCCACCAGCTGAGGTGCTGTGGCCTCCTGGCCCTTGCTGGAGGGGAGGAGAGGCCCCCGAGGGCCTCCCCTATCTTGGTGTTTGTCCCGATTCACAATGGGTGAAGCCGGAGTGGCTCCTCCGGAGTATGGCCCAAGGCCCTGGGGCCGCAGGAGGTCAACAGATATTTGTTGACTGACAGACTCCACTTCTCCTGATCACAGAAACCCTTCCAGGCCTGGCCCCTGCTGGCGAGCCCCCAGCGTGGCCCTGCCAGAAAACGGGACACAACAAATGGAGACGGATGGTCTGTCGGGGAGGAACACCACCTTCCCTTTGGCTGTCCCCTCCGCAGCTGGGCCTCCACTGAGGGTGCGGGACAGGCTGCCGGGCAGCAGGGCCGGGGCTCTGTCCTTCCCTCGCCCCTCCCCTGACCCGAGGCAGGCGGGACAAAGGGAAACACCACGTGGGTGTCCGGTTACTGGCCTCCAGTTTCACACCGGGCCTGGCAGGGGGCCCAGGCTAAAGTTTCACAGAGTCAACAGATGTGCTTCTAATTATTTATTAGAACTTCTCTCAGTGGGAACCAGGTCTTCTGAGGAGACCCCGCGAGCGGCCGAAGGCTCGCCCGTAGGTCGATCACACGAGCAGCGTCAGGAAAGGCAGGAACAGGGAAACTCAGACATACCCGTCTCCGATTGTAATTCAGTCTTTGGTTTCAGGGACATTTTTACCTATAAAATGTGGAAAGTCACAGACAGAGACACAAAGCCAGGTACGCGCTGCTGCTGAATGACCCGAATGGTGACTCATGTCCCCCAGGCTCCGAATTCGTAAGTCAAAGTCTTAACCCCCGGTACCTTAGAATGTGACCATATTTGAAGCTGGGGCCTTGAAAAAGGTGATTAAAGTTAAACGAGAACATTCGGGGGGGGGGCCTGATCTGACTTGGTCCTTATAAAAAGAGAAAAATAGGACAAAGACACACACAGAGGGAAGACCGTGGGAGGACACAGGGAGGAGGTGGCTGTCTGCACGGCAAAGAGAGGCCTCGGGGGGAGCCAATCCTGCCGACACCTTCATCGTGGACTTCCACTGTGAGGAAAGAAAATTCTCTTGTTCACGCCATCCAGTCTGTGGTACTTGGTGACAGCAGTCCCAGCAGACAGACACGGTGACCACGGGAGGCCCGGGGAAGGCTGCCCTTTGTCCTGGTGACATGTCACAATTCACAGCCTGCACTCCCGGCTGGGGGCTTCTGTGATCCTCACAAGAGGCATGAGGGGCAGAGCAGGAAGGTTCCAAAGCACGTAGTCCCTCATCCAAGCTACTGGGGACAGGTGTGTTTGGACTTCAGAATTCTTCATTTTAGAAAGAATCCATATGCATAAACCACGTCTTATCTAACACACCTAGAGGTCTGACATAGCACCCATAATCAAACACACTAACATTTCTGAAATGAAACAGAATAGCATATGTAGATAGAAATCTCAATATAGATGTATATTTGCATTAAGAGGAATAAAGAATATATATATAAAACCTCCAGTTTGTTCAGGTCAGATTTTGCTACTGCATGAGTTTGTGCTAAATGAAAAAAAATATTTGCTTGGTTTTGGGGATTTCAGAACTATGCATAAGGAATTACAGACTTATCTAGTACCCCTGCCCCTGCCTCCTGACTTAAACTTGAAATCAAGATTCAGAGGGTTAGCTGCGCCTTGGGGATCATCTGGCTCAACGAAGACCAGCTGGGCTCTTCTAATTACAGGTTGGTCTTTTCAGATGAGCCCAGAGGGCCACCATGTATGGTTTGCTCTCCCTCAGCTCCTTGCTGGACACCCCCTTCTCATCCACACATCACTCAAAGCCTTCATCCATAGCCCCTTACTTTCCCTGCTCACCTTGAGAACGTCACAGCCGTGGACAGACGCCATCTCCTAGGCTCACCTCCCTGACGCTTCCCACTCTCATAATGTCAGAATTGAAAATGATCTTAAAGACACGAGTCAAGCTGTTTCAGGTGAAGCTTGAGCTCTTTTTCTCCCCCAACTAACCAGAGGGAACCGAGGGACCTCCACAGAACTCTGGGGATCCCCAAAATTCGGTCTGACAACCCCCAGGGCAGAATGACCCCATCAATCCTATGAAAGAGAAGAATGAGCTCTGCCAGATCACAGATCAACTGATGTCCACGACAGGCTGACCAGTTATTCCTAATCTTCTTGCACAGAGTTGGAAACTGAGGCCCCACAGAGGATAGGGCAAAAAACCCAAGGGCAGGCAGGCTGCTGTTTACATACGAGCCCATGGGCCAGCCTCGACACGGCACCTGGCATGTCAGACAGATAGTCGTTCCAGTCTGTGTCACTCTCCCATATGTTAAATGAAAGAGCAAGACATACTGTTTGAAAGGATGCCCAGTTGCTTCTTAAATGATGAGGCTTTTGTTCAAGAATCTTTAGCAGGGACAGTTTGCATAACATGAGCCACAAACTCTCACGCCCGTCCTGGTGCCTCAAACATTCATAACAACGCAGCGACTCCTGAGTTAACCAGAGAAATCCCAGCATATGTTACGTAAGAGAGAGTTTTATTTCTCTGCTCTAGAAGCTGCCAAATGGAGCTTGTTCAAACTTTCCATCTTAAAAAAAAAAAAAAAACGCCTGGGGGCTAAAATCCAAAATGTAAGAATTCAGTCCAAAAAGGATAAAATTTTAAAAGGTCGTGATCCTGTGAATGTGCTGGATTGCAGTGAGAAATAAAATTGTCATGGTAGGAAAAAAATATATTTGAAAGTATCCTGTATTTTGGAGACGTTTCACCAAAAAACCTTGACATCGTCTCTGAGTTTTCTAAAAAACACCCCCATCTTTTTCTCTGCTTTCCTGATTTTCCTTTGGGAAAGTGTCCTCCGTATGTTTGAAAATAGCTCCAGGGACTTCAAAGTTTGGGGAGTAGTGCTGGGCAGCTCCTGTCTGAATTGAGCAAGGTAAGGACTGTGATTGACCTTGGATAGTCATGCCTTTCTTCTCTTGATAAGAGAGTCCTCTGAGGGGTGCGGCTCATAGCTCTCCACAGAGAGATGATGTTTCTCAGCCTTCCTTGTGGTAACCTACAGCCCTTCGATGACGTTCGGGCCAAAGGGATGAGAGCAGAAGTGATGGAGGGCCATTTCTGAGTTATGTCCTTAAAAGGACAGGCTTGCACTTTACCCTGCTTCGTGAGATCGAGGACAATGCCCTAGGGTTTTGTAGAAGGGAACCAGTTCCCTGGATAAGCCAGCATTACCCATACTCTGGGCCATGTGACTCTGGACCCCTTTGGTTACAGCAGCTGATCTTTGGAGGCTACAGGTGGAAGAAGTTACACGCGTGTGTGAGGATCAATGTCTCCTGCTCCCTCCACATGCATTTGCTTCACTTCCTGACCTGTTCTCTACTTGTCCTAGCAAAGTCCTCTCTGAGAGTGGCCCTGTTCTCCTTGTAAAAGCGCCATGGAAAAATCTATAGAGAAATTACTCTGAGAAGTGCACTGTGCTAGAACCAGGGCAATAAGTTCTGACCTTGAGCAGAAGCCAGAACATTGAGTCAGTTTCACGTTCACTCTTAAGGCATTGGAAAATCAGCCACTGCAACCAGGGACCCGGGAAGGCTCTGGTGTTCCTGTAATCATCTGCTGTTGGTGTTGTGCTTACTGATAAGGGCGATCTCGGCCAATGAGAGTGGACCTGCCGCGGAGCTCGGGGGTGGCTTTAGGCCCAAAGCTCTCACATCTGGTTCAGATAATACTATCTGATGCAGTCATCACCACACTCGCGTCTCCCAATGGGCTTTTCTCCACGGAGCAATATGCAGATGTGAACTCTCTATACCATGGTGGGGCCGGTAGAGGGGACTGGAATTTTCAATCACTTACTCACTTGTTCATCGACAACTATTTATTAAGGGTCAACTGTGTCAGGTGCTACACTTGGCAAAACAGTCAAGGTCCCTGCTCTCATGGCTCCTGCTCTCATGGCCCCTGCACTGTAATGGAGAAAGACAGGTAACAGATGAGTAAATAAACATTTAACAGTATCATTCAGAAAACAATTAGCACTAGTGATACATTACAATTGGGTAATGTAAATAATGAGTCGACAACCACTTTAGGAAGAGTGGTCGGAGAAGGCCTCTTCTGGGGGCTGGCATACGAACAGAGACCACAACCATAAGCCAGCCACGTCAGGGAACAGCGAGTGCAAATGTCCTGGGACCGTGAAGATCTTGGAGGAACCAAAAGAACGCTGTGTGACTAAAGTGCAGGGAGTTCGTGGTGGAGGGAGATGAGCCAAGGTCAGAGCCATAGGCACGGGACAGATGGTGCAGGGCCTCATAGACTCTGATATGGAATGTAGATTTTATTTTAAGTGCGATATAAAGCCACGGAGGATTTGAAACGGGAGAGGCACATGGCCTAATTTGCATATTAAAAAGATTGCCCAGCTGCTGTGTGAAGAATGTCTTTTAAGAATGCAAAAATAGAAATAGGAAGACCAGTTAGGAGGGTATTGGAGTAATCCCGGCAGGAGGTAATAACTATTATTATCCCTATTTCACGGAGGTCTAGAGAAGATGTAATTTATGCAAGTGCATACCAAAGATAATAATAATGCTTTACTTTTATTTGCATAGTGACTTCAATTTGAAAAGCCTTTTTACCTATATCCCTTCATTTGAACTTCAGAACTGGGATAAATTGTGATCTGCATTCTTCAGACAAGGAAACCAGGCTCTGAGAAGTTGCTACCTGATGAGACTGCAGAAATGTTAAGTGCAAGAAACCTGATTTAACTCCAGGTCTTCCAATGGCCAACCCTGTGCTTTTTTGTCTCCCCTTTTGCTCTACCATGCCACTCCCCCAAATTAAAAGCAATGGGTATCATTGTACTGTGACAGATGGTAGTGGTGGGCACAGTGTAACATATGGCATTGTTAAATCACTATGTGGTACACCTGAAGCTAATGTGACATTGTGTGTCAACTACACTAAGAAAGAAAGAAAGAAAGAAAGAAAGAAAGAAAGAAAGAAAGAAAAGGAGAAAGAAAGAAAGATGAAAGAAAGAAGGGAAGAAAGAGAGAAGGAAAGAAAAGGAAAAAAGAAAGAAAGAGAGAGAAAGAAAGAAAGGGAGAAAGATGAAAGAAAGGAAAGAGAAAAAAGAAAGAAAGAAAGAAAGAAAGAAAGAAAGAAAGAAAGAAGGAAGGAAGGAAAGGGAGAAAGAAAAGGAAAAAGAAAGAAAGAAAAAAACATTCTTAAAAATACTTCACACTGTAATATCATCAAAAGGTTAATATTTATTCATGGCCTTCCTTTGAAAATCTTTGTTCTTCTAAAACAAAGTTCTTTGAGGAAACAGTCTTCTTGTTTATATTTAACTGGAAAGATTAAAAAAAAAAAAAAAAAAGTTGTGGGCATAGAAGCCCAACCTGAAAAGCAGTCTTCCGAGGTCTTAAGGCCTGTTGCTCCAGAAGGAGCCTGGTCATTCAGATGACACTCATTAAGGCCCCCTGGGATGCCACGTTCTGCTTATTTGCTACAAGAAGGTCAGAGAATAAAGGGAACAGAAGACATCCCTCAGCTTCCACTCACTTGAAATCTTGTAGGAAAAATTAGACAGGCTTCCGTAAATAATCTAAGAATGCTCAGCAAATTACAAGTCACATCCAATTAGAAAAAAACTTTAGGAAGAACCCAGATTCTTTCCTTGTGGTGCACAGACCTGAATTCCATTAACAAAGGTAGCTTCTTCGAATGGGCCTTAATGGTCGTCAAGAATAGCCACCAGCCTATCCGTTCTCCCGGCATCATCTTCGTCATGCTCACCTGGAGAAGTCTTTCTCACACGCCCTCAGTTAGTCGCTGCCACACAGCACAACATACCACAACTTAGTGACCTAATATCATTACCACTTTTACTATCTTCGTGAATGTTGTCGTACAGCAATTTGGACAGGTCGGAGCAGGACTGGCTTGTCTCTGATCCATCTTGTCTGGGCCTCAGGTGAGAGAACTCAAATGGCCAAGGGCTGGAGTCCCCTGAGAGCCTACAGGGCTGGTGCTGGGCTGGGATGTCTCAAAGGCTGGGCTCAGCGAGGCTTCCTGATCAGAGCATTTCCATGTGGTCTCTTCATGAGGGTTGGGATCTTCACAACATGGCAGCCTCAAGGAAGTTACACTTCTTGTGTGCAGCTCAGAGCTCTAAGAGCAAGGGTCCCAGAGGACAAGGTAGAAGCCAGTGGCTTTTTAGGATCAGGCCTTGGAAGTCCCATATCTTCAGTTAGGCAAAGCATCACAAGCCCATCCACACTCAAAGAAGGGACTATAGACCCCCCTGCCTTTCAAGGAAGAACATCAAAACTTTTATGGCCATATTTTAGAACAACTACAATCTCTTTTTGTGCCTCAAGCCATAATTTCATATAAGGGATTAATAAGATTGTGAAATAAAACTTGTGCCATTGTTTTAGATTTTTTTCTTTATAGTAAATAGCTATGGCAAACAAAAATGTCTTCTTATATCAAGTGATTTGGAGCACAGCATTTTTTACTGCATTATAATCAATAAAATACTACTGTCACAGACCTTTGGCTATAACTCTGTAACAATTTGTAATTCTTGATTTGTGTGTGTGTGTGTGTGTGTGTGTGTCTAGGATTTGAATCCTGTCACAAATATACATTAATACTGAATAAGGTGGGTATGTGAACATGACTGGCATGAAGCATAAATAAATGATTACATTTAAGATCACCTACTTAGGACAGTATTCATGTAGACATTTTTCTGGAAAGTTCATTTCAGTCAGTTTTTAAAAGACACAAGAAAAGATATATTTCAGGTGAATGCTGTTAATTATAAATGAATCAACACTTTTCATTAAACAAGCCCAGCAGGATTTATACTTGAAAGTACTTGGTGTGAATTGATAGAGTTATTATGTGCTTGAGATAAAAGGAGAGAGCTCTGGATTTTGAAAGGGGAAAAAAGTAAAGTGCCAGTGAAAGAACCATGAGGGAAAAAGTATGATTTTTGTCTGCCGATTCTCCGGGTGTGCTCTGGGACCACCATGTAATCAAGTCTCTGATAACAAGTCCAGTGTGATTTCAGAGTGTGAGACAAAAGAGAGAAGAGGTTTCCTTCTCCCACAGTTTGGTATAAAGAATGTATGTGTGGCAGAAGGAAAATATGGTTAGTTTGACCTCTTCCAATTGCTTTCTAGAAAAAAAACCTTATTGAAATATAATTCATGTACATAAAATCTACCCATTTAAAGTGTACAATTAGGTGGCTGCTGGTTCTTTCGCTAAAGCTGTGCAATCCTCAGCACAATCTAATTTTAGAACATTTCCATCACCCTGAAAAGAAACCCCATAACCATTAGTAGTCACTCCCCATCTCCAACCCCAATCCCAACCCTAGGTAGCTAGTTATGTACTTCTGTCTCTCTAGATTTGTCTGTATTGGACTTTTCACATAAATAGACCTAAAGTGAGTCTTTGTGCATGGCTTCTTTCACTTAATATTGTTTTCGAGTTACATCCATATATCAGTATTTCATTCTTTTAATTCAAAAACAATATTCCATTGTATGGATATACCACATTTAGTTTATCTGTTCATCAGCTGATAGATATTTGAGTTGTTTCCATTTTTGGCTCTTATGAATAATACTGCTGTGAATATTTGTGTACAAGTTCTGTGCGGGCATATGTTTTCGTTTCTCTGGGATAGACACCTGGGAGTGGAAGGCGGGTCACATGGTGACTCGGTTTGACGTTTTGAGGATCTGCCAAAATGTTTTCCAAAGTGGCTGCACGTGTTCTATTCCAATCAGCACTGCATGAGGTTTCCAATTTCTCCATATCCTTGCCAGTATTTGTTATTGTCTGTTTTTTGACTATGGTCACTCTAGAGGTTGTGAGGAGCTCTCTCATTGGGATTTTGACTTGCATTTCCCTGATGACTAGTAATGTTGACCTTGTTTTCATGTGCTTATTGGTCATTTGTATTTCTTCTTTGGAGAAATATCCACTCAAATCCTTTCACCCATTTTTAATTGGGTTACTTGTCTTACTATTATTGAAGTTGTCTAGGTTCTTTGTATATTCTGGATACAATTCCCTTATCAGATATGCAATTTGCTAATATTTCCCATTCTGTGGGTTACTTTCCCCTTTCCTGTTAGTATCATTTGTAGCACAAAAGATCTTAATTTTTAAAAAGTCCAATTTATCTAATTTTTCTTTTGTGACTTGTGCTTTTGGCATCATATCTAAGAAACCACCGCCTAACCCTAGGTCATGAAGATTCACTCATAGGTTTTATTCTAAGAGTTTTATGATTTTAGCTCTTACCTTTATGTCCATGACCATTTTGAGTTAATTTTTGGGTATGGCATGTAGTAGAGGGTCCAAGTTTATATTTTTTATTTGTGGATATTCAGTTGTCTAGTACTGTTTGTTGAAAAATCTGTTGTTTCTCTCATTCAATTATCTTGGTAACCTTGCAGAAATTCAGTTGACTGTAAATGTAAGGATTTATTTCTGGACACTCAGTTCTAGTTCATTGATCTATTTTCCTCAACCCAGTAATAATGCTGTCTTAATTACTAAAACTTTATATAGTAAGTTTTGAAATCAGGAAGTGTGAGGCCCCCAACTTTTTCTTTTTCAAGACGGTTTTGGCTATTTGGTGTCCCTAGCATTTCCTTATGAATTTTAAGGACCAGCTTGTCAATTTCTGCAAAACAGCTTGAGATTTTGGTAAAGATTATATTGAATCTATAGGTCAATCTGGGGAGGATTATCACCTTAACAATAGTAAGTCTCCTTACCTATGAACTTGGGGAGTCTATTTATTTAGGTATTTAATTTCAATGTTTTATAGTTTTCAGTGTATGAGTCTTTTTTGTTGTTGTTAAGTATATTCCTAAGAGTCTTATCTTTTGATACTATTGTATATTTAATTTTTCATTTTTTGAATTAATTTTCATTTTTTGATTTTTCGTTGCTGGTATATAGAAATATAAGTGATACCTGCATACTGATTTTTGTATCCTGCAATATTGCTGATATTTAGCTTTAATAGTTTATTAGCTATAAGAGTTTTTTGGTGGATTCTTTAGGATTTTTTATTTATAAGATCATGCAATCTGCAAATAAAGGCAATTTTACTATTTTACTTCTCATCCAATCTGGATATCTTTTCTTTCTTTTTCTTGCCTTCTTGCCTTGGCTAGAACCTCCAGCACATTGTTGAATAGAAGTGCAAGAGTGGACGTGTCTTGTTCCTGATAACAGGGGAAAGCATTCAGTCTTTCATCATTAAATATGCTATTAGCTGTGGGCATTGCATAGATGTCCTTTTAACATGTTGAAGAAATTCCTCTTTAATTTTTAGTTTGTAGAATGTTGTTATCATGAAAAGACTTTGTATTTTGTCAAATACTTTTCTACAACCATTGAGGTGATCATAGATCAAAGTCTTTGTTGTTTATTCTAGTAATAGGGTATATTACATTAAATTGATTTTCAGATATTACACAACCTTTCATCCCTGAAATAAGTCCCAGTTGGTCATGGTGTATATGTTGAATTTAGCGTACTAGTATTTGGCTAAGGACTTTTGCATCTATATCGATGAGAAGTATGAGCTTGTTATTTCTTGTGATTTATTTGTCTGGTTGTGCGATCATAGAACAAGTTGGGATGTATTCTTCTCTTCTATTTTTTTAGAGGTTTGTGAAGGATTGGTATTAATTCTTTAAATGTTTGGTAGAATTGGGCATGGAGTTTTCTTTGTGGGGAGTTTTAAAATTATTAATTAAATCTTTCTGTTTGTTTCATAGATCTATTTATATTTGCTATTTCTGCTTGAGTAAGTATTTTCAGGAATTTGTCCATTTTACCTAAGTTAGCTCATATATTGGCAAACAGTTTGTACGTAGTATTTACCGTACTCCTTTTATTTATGTAAGATCAGCAGTTATACTCTCTCTTCCATTCTTCTTTTTGCTCTTTTTCTTGGTCAGTCTAGCTAATGGTTTAACAATTTTGTTGTTTTTATCAGACAGTTGGTTTTGTTGATATCTTCTTTTGTTTGTTTTTGAGAGAGAGAGAGAGAGAGAGAGAGAGAGAGAGAGAGAATGCTCACAAACAGGGGTAGAGGCAGAAGGAGAGGAAGAGACTCTAAAGCAGGCTCATGCTCAGGATGGAGCTCAATGCTGGGCTCCATCTCATGACTCTGAGATCATAACCTGAACTGAAATCAAGAGTCAGATGCTTAACCAACTGAGCCAGCCAGGTGCCCCTCTTTTGTTTTTTTTCTGTTCTCTATTTTATTTATTTTTACTACAACTTTTATTATTTCCTTCTGCTCTTTTTTGGTTTGAGTGGGTCTTCTTTTACTAGGTTTTTAAATTAGAAGTTTGCTATTGATTTGAAATCTTTCTTCTTTTTTGCTGTAGGTTTTTACAGCTATAAATTTTACTCCTACCATTGTAATAGCTGTATCTCCTAAGTGTTGATATGTTTCAATTTTATTTTTACTAATCTTTAAATATTTTCTAATTTCTCTTGTGATTTCTGTGTGATTTCTTCTTTTCTCAATGGATTTCTTTGATCCATTGGTTATTTAAGAATCTGTTGTATATTGCACATATTTGTGAATTTTTCAAGTGCTGTTATTGACTTCTACTTTATTTCTATTTGTGGTTGAAGAAAAAACTTTGTGAATCCTTAGTCCTTTTCAGTTTATTTAGGCTTGTTCTATGGCCTAGCATATGGCATATTCTGGAGAGTGTTCCACATGTAATTAAGAATAATTTGTATTTTGCTATTGTTAGGTGGAGTGTAGAATACTATTGCTCTTGTAGTCTATTTTCTTGTTAATCCTCTGCCTAGTTATTCTATTCATCACTGAAAGTGGAGTATTGAAGTCTCTAATCATTTTTTAGTTATCTATGTCTCCTTTCAATACTGTCAGTTTTTGCTTCATATATTTTGGGTTCTGTTGGTAGGTGCAAACATATATACATATAATCATTGTATCTTTCTGGTAAGTGGACCCTTTTATCATTATATCTTTTGTCTCTAGTAATAATCTTTAACTTAAACACATTTTATCTGATATTAGTATACACTATACTACACTATAATATGATATATTTTGTCTGATATTTATATCTTTTAATATAAAGTGTGTCTCTTATAGACAACACATAGTTGGATTATTCTTTGATATCCATTCTGTCAATCTCAGACTTTGATTAAAATTTTTTATTCTGTTTACAGTTATTATAATTGCTGATTAAGCATGATTTACATCTGCCATCTTGAGATTTTTTTTCTGTGTTTTATGTCCTCACTTCTGTATTCTTTCATCAGTAACTTCTTTTGTGTTAAATGTTTTCTAGGTGTCATTCTAATTCCCGTATATAGTCTTATACTATATGATTTCTGGTTATTTTCTTAGTGGTGGCTCTGGAGATTACAATTGTCAGCTTAACTGAATACAATCTAACTTGGATTGACATTAACTTACTTTCATTAGTACATAATTCCATCCCTCCTTTCTTCTTTATTGCCTATTACTGTCATAGGAATTTTATCTTTGTATATTATAAATCCATCAACACAGTTTTATAATTATTCCTTTTGGTAGTTTTCTTTTAAATCAGCGAGGAGAAGAAAAGAAGTAAAAAATGCATTTGTGCTGTCTTTTATAAGTACCTTAACCGATGTTACCTTAACCAGTGTTAAGGTTACCTTAACCAATGTTCTTTATTTCTTTTTTATAGATTTGAGCCTAGGATCTTTCAATTTCAGTTAGCAGGGCCACTTTTAGCATTTCTTCTGGGACAGATCTGTTAGTGATGAATTCCTTAGTTTTTGTTTATCTAGGAATGTTTTTATTCTTCCTTTATTTTTGAATGATAGCTTTATTGAATATAGAATTCTTGGTTGACTGTCTTTCAGCATTTTCAATATGTTGTCCAGTGGCCTCTATGGTTTCTTATGGGAAATCAGTTGTTAATCTTATTGAGGTTCTTTGTATGGGGTAACTTATTTTCTCTTGTTGCCTTCACAATTCTCTTTTTTGTTAGCTTTTGACAGTTTGACTATGATGTGTCTAGGTGTGAATCTCCTTGAGTTTATCCCACTTGGGATTTGTTGAGCTTCTTGGTTGTATGGATTAATGTATGCAATCAAATTGGAGTAGTTCTTTGACTTTATTTCTTCAGATATTCTTTCTGCCTTTTTCTCTTTCTCTTCTCCTACTGGGATTCCCACTATGTGTCAATATGTTTGATAATGTCCCACAGGCCTCAAAGGTTCTATTCTTTTTTCTGTATTCTTTTTTCTTTCTGTTCCTCAAACTGGGTAATCTCAATTGGTTTATCTTCAAGCTCATTAATTCTTTCTTCTGAGAGTTCAAATTTCCAATTCTAGTGAATTTTTCATTTTAGTTATTGTACTTTTAAACTCCAGAATTTCTATTTTTTTGGTAATTTTTATATTTTATTGATATTCTTCATTTGGTAAAACATCATTTTTATAATTTCCTTTAGTTCTTTAGACATCATTTTCTTTAGTTCTTATAATGTATTTATGATTAAAATCTTTGCCTAGTAAGTCCAACATCTGGACTTGCTCAGAGCTTATTTTCTCATATATGGGCCATAAATTTGTTTATTTTCCTGTATCATAAACTTTTTGTTGAAAACTGAACATTTTTGATAATATAATGTGCCAAGTTTCAAAATAAAACACATAAAACTCCCCAGGACTTGTTGTTACTAGTTTTTTGTTTTGTTTTGTTTGTTTTAGTTTCTGGTTAGTTTGTTTAGTGACTTTTCTGGACTAATTCTATAAAGTCTTCATTCCCTGTATTGTGCAGCCACTGAAGTTCTGCTCTGTTAGCTTAGCGGTCAGCAAATGACTGGCCAGAGATTTCCTTAAATGCCTCAAACCAATAAGTCTTCTGCCCATTGCCAAGGGGCTCTGAGTCTGTTGAGGTATCCCTCCAATGTTTAAGAAGTTTATAACTCTGTTTTAGTATTTACTTTCTGCTTGTACTGAGCTTTACAGTCAGCCCAAATGAAAAGATCAGGACCTTCTCAGTTCTTTCCTGAGCATGAACACCCTGGTACACGTGCATAACCCTCCAAATCCCCAGGAATATATCAGATCTTCTCAAATTGTCCCTATAGACATCTCATTCTCCAGATATTTCTTTAAATTTTTACTCAGACTCTCGATTGTACTAACTGGTATTGCAGCATCAGGCAGCTGCAGTATTTAACAATTGCTCTTGATAGTTTTTGACAAATCCCCTGGGACAGAGCTTTTCCTGCAATGTGAGCTCCGAGACCAAATATCAGCAATGCCCTGTAAATGCGTTTTTGCCAAGAGTCTGCATGACAAGTAAACAACGACAATGCTCAGAGGATGAGACATTTTGAGGAGCCTCAAATCCAGTCTGTTTCCTCTTGTAGCTGCAAGATTGGTGGTTTTCACAACTGCTTGGATTGTCCACCTGCTGGTTATCAAGGCTAATATGGAACTGATTAGAACGGGATGGGTATTCAAATACCACAACCCTGTTGCTTTTACTAAGGCTCAGCAGTTTTTCTTGAACAAATGTTCCCCTGATGGTTGACAGTCTTTGGTTAATTTCTAGAGTTCTGAAAAAGTTTATTTTGGCCATTTCCCCAGTGTTTTTGTTTTTATAGGGAGGAAGATTTATAGAGGTCCTTCCTATGCCATTTTGTAAGTCCTGCCCCTCTTCCATTATTAAATAGGAGCATCAGTATTTTGTTGCACTAGAAAGCCGTATTAAGACATTTTTGTCTCCATAAAGGCATTTTGGAAAAACACATGATTGACTAGGTTTTTGGTGAAAAATAGTCTATGATCAAATAAATTCAGAAACTTTTTTTTTTTTTTTGCTTTATCTCATTCTTGGAGACTCCCAGTGCATGGTAGCATTTTCAAGGTTCTGAGAAATCCTGCTCTAAAAATCCTGCTTAATATTGTTTGCCCAGGGTTCCCTAAATATATTTTCATGCATAATTGCTTTTTAAAAATTCATTTAATACCCCTTAGTTAGTGCTCTTCACAATACATGATATGAACCTTAAAAGTAAATTACAGGTCTAGTGTCTGGGATTACTTTTTAGAACTAATACTTCAGCAGTTGGGTCTGGTAAGAGTGATCAAGGTACCCACATAATACAACGGGGATACTTAATTTCTATTTTCCTTATACTTTGTCTGATTTCTAACAGTGCTGGCTCTCTTTTCTTCCAGGTTTGGGGAGATGGGTCCAGTTCATCACAAATACTCACCACATTTCAGCTCATCACAAACATTCTGAGTGACCTAAGAAAATTATTTGATCTGTTTATAGTTTTCTTTCCTTCTACCTAAGAAAAGTCATGTGAACTAATCTCCTATAATAAGAAAGTGTAAAGAGTTTTGTGGTGGGACAAATAACTTTTGTCCTTCTCAGAGTCTTCAATCAATAATAGATTCTTAGATGGCTAAAATTAACAACACAAGAAGCAACAGGTAATTGGCGAGGATGTGGAAAAGGGGACCACTCTTGCACTGTTGGTGGGAATACAAACTAGTGCAGCCACTCTGGAAAACAGTATGGAGGTTCCTTAAAAAGTTAAAAATAGGGGCACCTTGATGACTCAGTTGGTTAAGCATCTGCCTTTGGCTCAGGTCATAATCCTGGGATCCTGGGATGGAGCCCCATATCGGGCTCCTTGCGCCATAGGGAGCCTGCTTCTCCCTCTCCCTCTGTCTGCTGCTTTGCCTAGTTATGATCTCTCCCTCCCTCTCTCTGTCAAATAAATAAATAAAATCTTTTAAAAAATTAAAAATAGAACTACCCTATGATCCAGCAATTGCATTCCTAGGTATTTACCCAAAGGATACAAAAATACAGTTTCAAAGGAATGCATGCACTCTGATGTTTATAGCAGCATTATCAACAATAACCAGACTATGGAGAGAGCCCAAAAGTCCCTCAACTAATGAAGGGTAAAGAAGATGTGATATATCCCATGGACTATTAGTCAGCCATCAAAAAGAATAAAATCTTGGGCGCCTGGGTGGCTCAGTGGGTTAAAGCCTCTGCTTTCGGCCCAGGTCATGATCTCAGGGTCCTGGGATCGAGGCCCGCATCGGGCTCTCTGCTTGGCAGGGAGCCTGCTTCCCCCTCTCTCTCTGCCTGCCTCTCTGCCTCCTTGTGATCTCTCTCCCGCTGTGAAATAAATAAATAAAATCTTTAAAAAAAAAAAAAAAGAATAAAATCTTGCCACTTGCAAGGATGTAGTTGGAGTTAGAGTATATTATGCTAAGTGAAATAAGTCAGAGAAAGACAAATACCATATGATTTCACTTATATGTGGATTTAAGAAATAAAACAGAGGAACATATGGGAAGAGGGAGGAAAAAAGGAGAGAGGGAAACAAACCATCAGAGACTCTTAACAATAGAGAACAAACTGAGGGTTGATGGAGGCAGGCAGGTGGGGGAAGGACTAGATGGGCGATGGGCATTAAGGAGGGCTTTGGTGGGGGCACTCGGTGTGATGAGTACTGGGTGTTGTATGTAAGTGATGAATCATGGACCTCTACACCAGAAACAAATATTGCACTGTGTGTTCATGAAGTAAAACTAATTAAAATTTTTTTTAATTTTAAAAATAATGGATTCTTAGAAACCACTCCAAGGCTAAGGTGGAAGAGCTGCAGAACCAGCTCTCGGTAATCACATATGCGCACTGGGATGCACACCCCCACACACGTGCACACACACATGCACATGCGTGCACACATTCATACATGTGCACACATATACAGAGCTCCCTGGTGGGTGTGCTGAAGCCTGACAGAGGTGGCAAGAGTCCCTAGGCAGGTTGCCTGCTCCTGAGAGCAGCCTTATCCTTTTATCACAGGTGGTTGTGCCAACATATTCTTTACTCTGAGGGCCACGGCCCCAGGGAGGTCTGCGAAGTCCTGCCCAGGAGGCTTGGGAGTCTTCACAGGAGGGGACAGAGGGCTCTGTGTCTTTGTCCTGGGGCTGAGGAATCAGGAAATTGGTTCGAGTCCTGCCTTTGTCACTTTTCTGAGAAAGTTGCCTCACTTTTCTTCTTCTTCATAATGAAATGAAGACATTGCTCATGATTTCTATAATTCTTTCCAGCTCTGGAGTTCTTTGAATTGATGATCTATAACTTCATGGAGCAGGGAGTCCCAGTGTCTGCATGGCCATAGTTCCGTAAGGGGCCCTGCCCCCCACCTCTTGTCAGGCTTGTTCAGGCCACACCTCTGGAAAAACAGCCTCTTTTCTGGTTTCCGTCAGCACGCCAATTGTGAACTTCCTGCCATGTGGCCCATAAACCCAGAGTCAGAGCCAAATGTGGAGAAAGGGCAAGCCTGCCTGTAAGAAAGGAGCTGGTGGACCAGCAGGCCCAACTCCAGCTTCCTTCTCATCTGCGGGTCCAAATGCGGGAAGCCCCTGGCCCAGGGCCCCCACCTGCGTTCTGTGTCCGGGGTGCCTGACGAATAAGGCACCCTACGTTACCACTACCGCAACCCTGGGCTCTAGTGTCGATGGGCAGCTCAGGCCCTCAGGGTGGGGGTCCCTTGCAGAGGCCATCAGCCAGCCCACCCAGCCCGGCTCTTACACCAAAGCAGTGGGCTCCGGAGCAGGCCTCTGAGGATGTCCCAGAGCAGCCTCGGGTCACAGCTGAGGAGAACTGTTCATGCAGAGGCCCGTCCACATTTTACAACTCGAGCCAGATGCTTTTGCAATGGCGGCAAGTTGATTAAACACACACACACACACACACACACACACACACACACACACACAGAGAAGACAGAGAGCTCTAGAAACTTTGCAAATGCAGTGGAGTAAGGTTGCAGTGCCACACTGCTAATGCCTGATCCGGAAAGAGTGCCTGTGGCATCTTTCCAAAAAGGCGGCTGGGCCTGTGAGGGCCTTGTGGGAACCCAAATGCTCAGTGGAGAGCCCCTAAACCTCCCCGTCTTTTGTTTATCCGTGGAGGTGTCCAATCCTCCCTGGCACTGACTCAGCAGGGCTGAAGGTCGTGAAGGCTGCGTTTGATTCTCTTGGCCTAAGGCTCTGGGGCCAGCAGGTGGCCTGGTCAGGCTGTACCGCGGCGGGAGGAAGGGAGGGCTCAGGTCATCCCAGGCCATCACTGCAGGCCAGGGTGCAAAGGGGGCCGGCCTGGGACTGGCACACTGAGGGTGTCCAGGTGAGATTGGTTAAAAAGTCCTCTTGTTGGGGCAACTAGGTGTCTCCGTCGGTTAAGCACCTGCCTTCGGCTCAGGTCCTGACCCCAGGGTCCTGGGATCGAGCCCCGCATCGGCTCTCGGCTCAGTGGGGAGTCTGCTTCTCCCTTTCCCTCTGCTCTGCCCCTCCCCCACACTCTTTCTTTCAAGTAAATAAATAAAATCTTAACAACAACGACAATGAAAGTGCTCTTGTCAGAGCTTCTGAGTCCCCTGAAGTGGAGGAGTCTCCGCTGCGGGTGCTGACAGCCCCTCGGCGGGTCCCAGCCGGAAGCCACGCCGGTTTTCTGCCCCAGCCGGGCCAGGCTCGGCCTCCTCTCTCCAGCTCGGCAGAGAGCGCGTTTCTGAGGGACATCTCTCACCCCGCTCTGGCCTGCGGCAGGGCCTTGGCTCGCCTTCCCGGCAGGCCTCTGGACCAGGAACCCCCGCTCTCAGCACCTGCCCCTGCGGCCGGCCCTGCTTGTTTCTCCTCTCTTCCCTTACAGCCTGGTCTCCGAACACAGCAGGAGCCAGGTTTCAAAACTGTAAGTCAGATCGTATAGCTTCCCTGGCTTCCCAGGGCTCCTGATTAAAATCCTGAGGCCTTACCACGGTCTAAGCGCCCTGCCTCCCTCCTCGACTCCATCTGTTATCACTCTGGATCAGTCTGTTCCAGCCGAAGGGGCTTCCTCCTGTCCCTCTTTGAGCCCCAGGTCTGGGCCCTCCACAGGACGTTCGCACTGGCTCTTTGTTCCGCCTGGAACGCTCTGCTCCAGTGTCCCTGGGGCCAGTGAGTTCTTATCACCTCCTCAGAGACGGTTTCCCTGGCCGCCCAGGGGAGCCCCTCCACTCCCACGCTTCTGCCAGACACTTCGCAGTTTATTATTTGCAGGCGTCACTATCCGAAATTTAAATGACCATTTTTAGGGTGTTTATAAGCTTATAAATTAACCTCCCTGACGAGAACAAAAGCTCCCTGGGACTTTCTCAATGGCCAGAGTGGCGCACACTAGAGGCCCAACGAACACTTGTTGACTCGCTGAGGTGGGGTAAATGGAGGAGACCAGGTTCTCCTTTTAGATGTCAGCTCGCCTCAGGAGGAATTCCCACCGTTTGGAGAAGAACAGCTCACCCCACAAGAATCCCGAGGTCAGCAGGGCAGGCTGAGGCAGGAAGGTCCCTCCTGCTGGAGGCAGGTGACACTGGGTTTCAGCTGAGATGTGGGAGCCGTCCTCTGTAGAGACACACGTCAGCCTGTGGGTGAGGCTGTGTCCGTACTTAGGGGTCAGCCACTCGTGAGGGACCAGCCGAGGTCACCGTTCTCTCCCTCCCTCTCTGCCTGGCTGAACAACCCTCCTTGTGGGGGCCGTGGGAGGGTGAGGGACGTTTGTGAGTGAAGGAAGAGGCCAGGTGAAGAGCAGCCCAGTAATTCCATCTTTTTCTTTTTGCTTACCTCTCTTTTGTAATCATTTTGTAATGACCGTGTATTTCGTTCATAATTTTCTAAAACAGAAAATAATTATTAAAAATGATATTATAAAAAATATTCCAGTAGATTAATATCATCAGAAAAAAAGAGAGAAGGCTGGTAACAGCAATTTACCTTTAAAGTTTCCTGACAATAGATGCAACCAAGTACAAATTATTATGAATAAAGTTTTATTGGAACACAGCCGCACTCCTATGGACGACCTCATGCTACAACATGAGAGTTGAGACAAAGATGGTGTGGCCCCTACCGCCAAAAACATTTTTTGTCCCTATCTGTCCCTTTCCAGGAAGAGTTGGCTGACTCCTGCCCTGGATAGAAAGTTCTCTGCTTTCTGTGTGTCCTGGGGCTCCCTCCACAGTGCTGGGCTGTCACCTGCGGCTTCTTCTGAGACCTCTGTCTCTATATAGTGTGTCCCTCTGTCTCTGCTGTCAGTAACACTCATCTTTTTTCTTTTTTAGATTTTTAAAGCATTTATTTCAGAGAGAGTGGGGAGAGAGAAAAAGAGAGAGTACACAAGCATGAACAGGGGGAGGGGCAGGGGGAGAAGCAGACTCCCCACTGAGCAGGGACCCCAGTTCGGGGCTCAATCCCAGAACCCTGGGATCGTGACCTGATCCAAAGGCAGATGCTTAACTGACTGAGCCACCCGGATGCTCCAGTCTCACTCATCTTTATATGACTACAGGGCCTGCCACATTTTCAACCTTTGAGTTAGTTTATATTACATAATTACAATTGATCCTTGGACACGTAGGGATTAGGGGCACCAACCCCCTGTCTAGTTGAAAACCTATGTATAACTCTTGACTCCTCGCTTAACTACTAATAGGCTACCCCTGACCAGAAGAATGACCAGTAATATAAACAACCGATTGTATGTTATAAATATTGTACATTGTATCCTTACAATAAAGTAAGCTGGAGAAAGAATGTTATTAAGAAAATCATAAGGCGGGCACCTGGGTGGCTCAGTCCTTAAACGTTCACCTTTGACTTGGATCATGATCCCAGAGTCCTGGGATCGAGCCCCACATTGGGCTCCCTGCTCAGCGGGAAGCCTGCTTCTCCCTCTCCCTCTCCCTCTCCCACTCCCCCTGCTTGTGTTCCCTCTCACTATGTCTCTCTCTGTCAAATAAATAAATAAGATCTTTTAAAAAATAAAAAATAAATAAACCAGGTGAATGGAAAAACTACTGAAAATATAGTAAAATTTAAAAAATCATAAGGAAGAGAAAATACATTTACAGTACTGTACTGTATTTATTGGGAGAAAAATTTACATATAAGTGGACCTACGCAGTTCAAGCCCATGTTGTTCAAGGGTCAACTGTCTTTCTGTCTTGCCTGTTTGAGGAAGTCTCAGCTGACGTCCCGCTCTTCAGTGAGGTCAGGTGTGGCTGCAGAGATGGGGTCCGCCCTGAGTTGAGCCCCGTGCAGGAAGCCCACCTCCTTCTCGGCTGGGCCACAGGGGCGCCGTGTGTCTGCAAGAGCTTAGCTGTGCTGGCCTGCTCGAGGTGGCTCCTCCACGGCACCCCCAGTGCAAGACTGCCATGGAAAGTCCTCTTCAAAGCCAGCCAGCAGAACCAGGAGCTGGGACAGTACACACCCACCAGTCAGAACAAGCTGGGGAGAGGGAGGGGGTGATCACTGGCGTTAGTCAAGTCCACCGTGTAGTTATTTTTTCTTTTTTTAGATATGTCATTTTGTTCAAATTTTCAAATGAAAGTAACTGGATTCAAGTTCAGAAAACATTTCTTTTTTTTTCTTTTTAAGATTTTATTTATTTATTTGACAGAGACACAGCAAGAGAGGGAACACAAGCAGGGGGAGTGGGAGAGGGAGAAGCAGGCTTCCCGCTGAGCAAGGAGCCTGATGCGGGGCTCGATCCCAGGATCTTGTGATCACTACCTGAGCCAAAGGCAAATGCTTAATGACTGAGTCACCCATATGCCCCTAGAAGACATTTCTAAGGGGGCACAACGGGGAGCATGGATTGAAAAGTGTAGATTCACTTGTGAGTTGTAGCAAACACCAATGGCATGAAACAGGCAGCCTGGTCTAATAAATTTAATTGGCCCAATTTTGTATGGACCATGAATTAGCTTAACACTTTCTTCATAAGGAGCATAAAGGCATCTAGCAGCCAAACAGCTCTCGGCCAGACCAAATGATCACAAATCCAGGCCAGCAGGATTCAGTCGGGTAGACAGCCAATGCAGCAACAGGTCCCATCATTCATGAATGTCTCTCGCGTGGGCCTCCAGAAGCTGTGTGCGTGCGTGTGTGTGTGCATGTGTGCATGTGTGAGTGTGTGCGCAAACATACGTGCTGGTGTGTGTCTGTGGGCTGGTGGGTGTGAGGGCCCAGTGGTTTTTGAAGACAGGAAGAACCGATTCGGTTGTGTAAGAAGTTCTCTTACTTGCTGTCTCTCTGTTCCCTACTCTACCACATGGCCATTTGACTCAAGACCAGCCGTCCTCGGACTCTGGAGGAGCTGAGCGTCCAGAGTCAAAGGCGCAGAGCCTTCTTTATCTCATCTGAGGGTGGCAGATTCCCATTAAGGCCATTTCCCAGAGAACTACCTCCCTCTCAGGTTAATGGCTCAGGGCAAATGAGCTCCTCGGCGGGCGCTCTGTGGGAGCACCTGGGGGTCTCATCCCTCCAGCTTAATTAAAGGACTGCAGGCAGCCAGGTCAGCCAGGGGACATGCAGACCTCGACTAATTGTAATATTGTGCTCATTACATTTCTGGAAGGAGCCATAAGCTCGGTCCCTCATGAGCCCCCTGTCCCCAAAGTAAGCAGGCCACCATTTCTCGTTTCCTGCAGCGGTCTGATTCCCAGGGAGCTGCTGATGCTGGGCAAAGACTCAGTTTTGTTGCCACAGGGCACAGCTTGGCCACAGAGGAGATGGGGCATATTTTGACTGCCTGCCAGGCAGGACCCACAGGTTGTCCCCCCAGCAAGTGTCGGAGCAGGTGGGTGCTGTGAGATGGGGCTTCCCACACCGGAAGGTCCCTCCAGGGGCTTGGGTGAGGCCCACTGATGACAAATCAACATTCTCTCTGTCTCCTTCATGGGCTCGCCCTCCTCCTTCTCCTCCTCCTCCTCCTCTTTCCACCCCTCCTATCTGCGCGTCTCCAGGCTGACCGGGAGCTTCTGGGAAGCCAGTTAAAATGCAGATTCCTCCTCCTGGTCCGAGGCTGAGGTGAGGCTTGGGAGTCTGAAGCAGGTGAGCCACAGACCACACCTCAGGAGCACTGGCTCACCTGTCGATGTTCCCCAGATCCTCCTCCTGGTGTCAACACGCACCCCTGTGCTGTCTGTCCCGGACAGAGATGCCCCTGTCTAGGTGTAAACTATGACCTCAGCGCTGGCCTTTGGTAACCTTCCTCCTGAGATCCATCACCCATGGCCCCTGGTGATAGTGCAGACAATGGACCCTAGTTAGTCCTGTCGTAGGGTTCCAAACTCTTGGCGGGCACCCAGCACCTGCCGCAGGCCCTGGGAGTTTCCAGCCCTTGTGCACTCTAACCTGAGCGCTGAGTCCCCAGGAACCTAAGCCCCCCACCTTCTCTGCTTTTCCAGGCTCATTCACAGAACCCTCTTCTGATCTCTAGGCAGCATCCAAGGCAGCCTCCTCCCCTCTCCAACTGCTCAGTTCCCCCTCCCCACCCCGCTGGGGGAGCCTGGGTCACCCCTGACCTGCAGAGGCTTCCAAGCGTCTCTTTGCCTTGAGCCCACCCCCCCGCCCTCCGACCTCCCGCCCCTCCTCGGGGCTGCCGGATCCTGG
>LNAC01000970.1:210452-288716 GCA_002007465.1 Ailurus styani
TTGCCTTGAGCCCCCCCCCCCGCCCTCCGACCTCCTGCCCCTCCTCGGTGCTGCCGGATCCTGGGGGCCAGTGGGGTATAACGGAGGCTGGGCTCACCTGCCCTCAGGACCTCGAGTGTTCCGGGGCAACTGCCCATTTTCGTCGTCTCCACGACGCTCTCCCTCCCGGCTTCATGAGCGAGCCCCATCCCTCCCTGTGGGGACCCTGGCTAAAGCAGATCATTTCAGAGAGCAGAGGAGAAAGAAAGGTGGCTTTTATTTGGATTGACTATGTATTACATCGGATGTATTATTTTTGTAGCACCAGCGGGATGTGGCTGTTTGGGGAATTTTTTTGTGAATGCTAACTTGAAAATGAATTCTTTCTGTAGAATATATACCAGTCAGTATGTGCTCATGGGCATATGGGGATGCACCCTGCAGGGTTGGTGCAGGAGTGGACGGACAGCCAGCAGCCTGTGAGGGTGGCTTCCCAAGCTGGCACTTCCTCACTTGTCACCCGGGGACAGTAATGTCTACACTGCAGGGCTCTTTCAAGGAGATTTTGTGGTAGCTATCCAAGAGAGAGTTCTCACTGCTGGCTACGGGTGTGGATCATAGGAATTTTTCTTCTCAATTTACTTTATTTTTAAAGATTTTATTTATTTATTTGACACAGAGAGAGAGATCACAAGTAGGCAGAGAGGCAGGCAGAGAGAGAGGAGGAAGCAGGCTCCCTGCTAAGCAGGGTGCCTGATTCGGGGCTCGATCCCAGAACCCTGAGATCATGACCTGAGCTGAAGGCAGAGGTTTAACCCACTGAGCCACCAAGGTGCCCCTTCTCAACTCACTTTTAAAACCCAGAGTTAAGCACCAACTTCTTCAGCGTTTTCTTTACTGTCCGTCAAAGAATAGCTCCTTCCTTCTTTTTTTAATTAACCGAGAAAGGGAGAGAAGCGATGGCATGTTTGGGAATGGAACAGAACCAGCTTTCGGAGGTTAAAAAGGACAAGTGGCCTGTGTTAAGCATTGTATTGAGGGGAGACCTCTGTCTCTGGGTGGATTCCCCGGGACCGCCCCCGTAATCTTGGTCACACCTGCCAGGTCCAGGGCCAGGCTGGCTTCTTGTGGCACCTTCCCAGTGACCTGAATCCTTTGCTGTGTGCTTGGCATTTTTTCCTTGTCTGGAACAGACATGTTTGTTTTTGCAGGTGGTGGTTTGTTTTGCCTTGTACTCACCACCGGGCCTCATGCACAGTTATTGACTTAATTTACAAAGTGAGAAAAGAGCATGTGAGGAGCCATCTTTTGTGGGGGTGACGTGTCTGAATCCAGAAAGAGGTGAAAATCACTGCTTTGCCCTGAAGCAGCTCACCAGATTATCATACTGTGTTCTTGCATTCGAGCAGGTGGAGTCTCAACCATATAATACACACCGCAATGTCCAGTGTGGACTGTCTATGCAATATAGCTCAATAGGTAGAATATGGTACTATATATACAATGATAACTTGTGAGACCAGCTCACTCTATGTAAATGGAGCCCAAATCACAAACATTCCATGGGAGACCCAGTGCTGAAGCTTCAGGGACCAGAGAAGCACTAGGCATTCCATAAATTCAGTAGAAAGGACACACAGGTACCTTTTTGCTCCATCTTCCTCATCTGCATCCAAATGGGCTCCTCATGTAGCATCTCCAACTTGCTTTCTGGATTCAGCCCCATCTCCTTTGCTGTGGGTCTTCAAATGCCCTGGGTCACCTGTTTGCCTCCTCTGAGCCCTTCCCTGGGGCCCAACTCCAGACACCTCTGCTGTAGACTTCGAAATCGTGAATGTTCATTCACTTGGTTCTCCCATCAAGCTGTGGGCTCCAGCGTTCTTCAAACTTCTCCTCCCGGCCTTTTAGTCAATCACGAAATCCATGGAGTGGGTTGTGATCATAGTAAAATAAAAGAACAGAACAGAACCATGAGGATGTATCACGCATGGTACCGATTCACTCATTTTGTAGAACTTTCCCCTTTCTGGTGTGTGTGTGTATACTAGCTCACCAAGTAAAATAAATTTTTTTTTTTACATTTTACTGTAGATTATGATAAAAAAATGCTTGAAAGCTCTGAACTAGAGGCCTGGCATTTTTGTACCCATTTTTGTTTCCTCAGTGTCTACAAAGTGTCTGACCCCGGTCAACACTTACCAAATTAATACATGAGTTCATATACCAACGAGGAGTTAAACTGAGAGAGAGGCAGGGTGGTGGCCTATTCTCAACTTCCTCTGCTCTGAGATGTCTAATTTCTGTCCTTCCCTCCCCAGAGCTGTGGGTGGGAAAGGGCCTCCTCCCGCGATGGCATTCACACACTGACACTGCATTTGTGAGGGGTGGTGCAGAAGCCGAGAGCCTGCCACCTGGGCATTTGCAAAGCTGAAGCCGGCCCCCATTGCACCCTGCAGAGTGGGGGTGTGTGGGCTCTGTTGGTGCCTGGTACCCGGTACCTACAGGAGCACCTCCCAACTCCCCATCTGCACAGACGAGGGGAGAGGCCTTCTAGAATTGACGCTGCGCAACCCCAGACAGAAACATCTGCGCCCTGCCGTCCTTCCTTTGCCAGGTGTCTGATCTCGCTGGGCTCTGTGAAGGCCACGCTTTGCCGGGAGGTGGTCCAGAGTCTGACAAGCTGGTTTTTCAAGGCAGTGACTTTAGAAGGATACTATAGTTATTCAGCTAAAAATGCTTCTCTGGGTGGAAACCCAGATGTCGTGTTGAATTGCACTGTTCCTGCCCCTTCCTGAATCTCCACAAGCTTCCCTCGGGAGAAAAACGTTTCCATTTTGATTGGTCCCATTCATCACATGATTTTCACTCCAAGAGCCTTTGGGAACTGAACCAGTGCCAAACATTTGACCTGAGATTAGGCCCTGGGCCAGGCTCTCTCCTGATGTGCGGCGTCAGCAAAACCGAGCAGAGCAAAGTGACGGCAGCCCGCCTGGAAGAAATTGGCCCCCGGCCGGGTTCCTTCCCCAGGGGTTCTGTCAGAGCTTCCCTCCCTCAGGGAAGGGGCGGAGGGAATAGCGACTTGACAGCTACTCAGCCAGAGAGGAAAGGAAGCTTTGGGAACATGCACTGGTCACAGGAAGCAAAGAGCAGGGCTAGCCCATGAGCTCTCCTCCGGACTACTAAGACTTCGTAGTTTCTGGAAGGTAAAGGTGATGTCTCCCGTTTGCTGTCTACTACACTTAGCCTACAGGTTGTGGACAGTCTAGTGCACATTGGGCATTCAGATGGCATGTAATAAATGATTACTGATTGAAGGAATGACCCTTGAAAAGATCTTTAGGAAGCAGAACTTCTAAGTGGTCTGTTAATTCCAGAAAAACAGAATGAATATGTCTTCTGAAGGAAAGCAATTAAAATATAAATGAAAAACAAACAAATGAAAACCACGAATGTTCCAAGAAGCTACAGTGGTCTAATTAATTGGGAGCAAAATGAGTCTAGGGAATTCTGGCTTTCATTTCTAAATCTCCAGTGCTTACACAATGCTTGGCATGTACATGCACAATAAACGTTTAATGAATGAGGACATTTTAGTTTCCAGGGCTGAAGAAAGCTTCCTCCTTACCTCTGTCTCCTACCCCGACCCTGTCCCATCGACGCACGTACACCACACACACACACGTGCACCACATACACGTACACCACACACACACACGTGCGAGTCCACACACACACCACACACACACATATACAACACAAATCATACGTACACACACCCCACACCACACACATATGCCACACATACACCATATACACCCACACCCTCCACAACCACACTAGAGACACCATATACACCCCCATTTCACAGACACACCACACACACAGTCACACACACAGACACACACACCACACACAAATAACACACATACACACATAAAGGGCTCATTATGTTCCAAGGCCTGAAATTCCATAATCAGAGATACTTTCTTTTAAATGGAGGCCTTGACCCTTTTAAAATAAATGTTTGAGGAGTTGCACACATAATCTTATCTGTTATAACCCAGAGAGAAAAGGAATGTTTGCCAACCCCTTCCTGGGAGCTTGTTTTTCGGAGGGCTAAGACGAGAACGGATGCCAATAGGAAGCAGGCAGAGCAGCGGGCAAGTGTCCCGGGAGGGGGGTGGAGAATGCTCCTTCCCCACCTGCCTCTGCTCTGTCACCTACCCAGCCCCCTCTCACCTGGGAGAGCCCTGCAGACCAGAAGCTCAGGTGACAGTAATCCAGGCCTAGATCTCGAAAATCCTCAATGAATTTACCTCAAATGGCGAGGAACAGATCCTGTCATCCCTACCTTGAAGAGAATCAGGTTTAAAAGAAAGGGGGCAGAATTTTAAATAGAAAATCTGCTGCCACCCTTCAGATAATGACAGAAATAAAGCACCAGATTTCAATTGCAAGTTTGTGGGTGGGTTTTCTGAGGCAGTTAGTTTCTGAGTGGACAAACAGCTGACCCGGCAGGCTCATGGTAGAGTCTTCTGGAGGGCCTGCCTGCTGGGAAGGAGGGAGCAGAGACCCAGGCATCATGGAGTCAGCAGCAGTGAGACTCAGAAGCAGGCTCAGCTTCTTCCCCACGAAGCTCAGCCTGTGCTTCTAGATGGACAGAAGAATAAGGGCAGAAGAGACGGGATGGGGGTGCTGAGGCCAAGGCAAGAGGTGATTCTCCTGGGGCCACACAAGTTATTTTCCAGAACTAAGCCTGAACCCTTCACCTTGTTCTCGGGCTCCACACAGGTGGGCCCAGCCGGCCCTTGTTAGCGGGCCCTTGGGGGACGGCCAGAGTGGCACAGGCAGGGGACACAAGGCCCAGACTTTGTTCAGGAAGATGGTGCCAGCAACTTCTTGTCAGGTTTAGAGAAAACAATTATTTATGGCCTTCACTGACAGGACACCCAAGTAACGCTCTATTAATAGAGCTCAGGGCCTGGTGTGGCAACTTGGCATAAATACCTCCCAGTCTGGGCAGTGCCTAGGAGAGCACCACCCGCAGCCATCAGCTCCCAGAGGCCCTGCCCGGCAGGGAGATCACAAAGGACATGGGACCGAGACACTGGACTTGTCAGCAAGCCCAGCAGTGCCTTCCATGTGAAAAGAGCCAAACTGCTAGAGCAGCTGCGTCTGGACCCCAGCTCACCCTGCTTAGTGCTCATGGGACGTGTAGAAAAATCATTTCCCAAAAGTGTATCACTTCAGCCTGGGCAGCTGAAATACACTTCCCCACGCGACATGTCCGAGGCTGCTGTTTTTCAGGCTAAAAACTCACCTCCAGGCTCCACGTCTTAGATGCCACATGTCTCTTCTGCAGGGCAGCTGGTGGCCGAGCTTCCTAACGTGTCCTTCGTGCATCTCTGCCATAGGACCCCGAAGAGGGCTTGGCACAGAGGGGGCACTTGGGAGGGAATGAATGAACAATGAATGAAGTGATTCCTTACCTAATCTCCTGAGATAAATACTTATTCATTAACTTATGAAAACAATTACTGAATGCACCGCACACAACCAGAGTGGTGCTACATGGCTCTTCTTCTTTCCTCCCAGGGTTGATAGAGAACTAATGAAGCCCAGAAACAGAATCAGTGTGTGAACAATACAGATGGTACAGGAATTTCACAAACACAAAAGTTGTGTTTGGGGGTGTTGTGTGTGATGCAGACCAGGGAGAGTAAAGGGGAAGCAGAAGGAAAGGAAAAGGCAGGAGGCCAAGTGGGAGGCAGGGAGAACAGGTCTCCCCACCAGAACCCACAGTGTAGACTGTCCTTGATGGGGTAAGACATGTGCAGACAACCGAGAATGGGCAGCCCAAGCACAGTCTACCCCAGTCACTGGAATTGGTCTGGAATAGGGCATCAGGAAGGAAATAAAAGCAGGAAACTCAGGGAAGAGCAAGGATGTGACCTGATAAGCTGGACAAGTCTTGGCTGCTGCAGAAACTGAGGACTATTCTAGAAGGACTGGTGGTCCCGGGCACCTCAGGAAAGCAGAGACCCAGATGAGAATGACTCAGCCCCTTGTTGGAGCTCTGCGCCTCTCAGACTTTACTGGAAGCTGCAAGGAGGGGAAAGGAAGGAGAAACCCAGCCTGAGGAGGGACAGGAAATCAGAAGAACTCACTGGGCCCTCACTGGGCCCGCACTTGGCCAGGGCAAGGTGCCCATGTGTCCTTTGTTAGGTAGAAGACTCCTGACTTCAACTTTTGTGTTTCCTTTTTTTTTTTAAGATTTTATTTATTTGTTTGATAGAGAGAATGAGAGAGAGAGATAGCATGAAAGGGGGGAAGGTCAGAGGGAGAAGCAGACTCCCCACTGAGCGGGAAGCCTGATGCAGGACTCAATCCTGGAACTCCAGGATCGTGATCTGAACTGAAGGCAGTTGCTCAACCAACTGAGCCACCCAGGCACCCCTTGTGTTTTCTTTTTCAAGAATTTATTTATTTATTTATTTGTTTGTTTACTTATGTTCTTACTTACTTATTTATTTAAGAGAGACAGAGACAGAGAAAGAAAGTAGGGGAGGAGCTGAGGAAGAAGGACAAACAGACTTCATGCTGAGTGTAGAGCCTGACATGGGGCTCAATCCCAGGACCCTGAGATCATGACTCAAGCTGAAATCAACAGTTAGTCGCTTAACCAACTGAGCCACCCAGGTATTCCAACTTTTGTGTTTTCTAAACTGTCTCCTCCCTGACACCTTTCATCATCCACCAGATCCTTTCCCTACCTTCTCTTTCCTTCTTTGAGATTCTCTCTGTTCAGGGAGAGTCATATATTAGGTGACTAGGGCCACTGGGATATATATGGTGTCCTTTCCAAGGGAAGAAGGCTCATGCTTCTGGAGGGGTTTACATTATCCCATTTAATTCTTTTCTTTTAAGATTTATTTATTTATTTGGGGGGTCAGAGGGAGATGGAGAGAGAGAATCTTAAGCAGACTCCCTGTTGAGCACAGAGCCCAAAATGGGGCTCGATCTCATGACCCTGGGATCATGACCTGAGCCTAAACCAAGAGTTGGACACTTGACCAACTGAGCCACCCGGGTGCCCCAAAGTAGAGGAATTTCTAATGGGGCAATGTAGAGTCCCAAGGAAGCTCACCATCAAGCACATGTGTCACAGGTCGTGAGGACTCAGGTCATGTGTCATCGAGCACACATGTCACAGGTCAAACACACATGCATATCACAGGTCAAGAAGGTGGACAACATTTACCACCTACCAAATGAGTCTTTTCTTCATGTTTCCTCTACTATCTTTACAATATCACTGATGGTATTTCATGGCCATTATTTATTAAGTGATGTCACCTGAGGTAGCATCAAGTTTCAGTTTTGAAAGACCCTAACCATGGATTTAAACTTTTTCTGTCATATTCCACCAATGGAATTTAGCCAACTTTCTATTGTTGCTCTTGACATGGTGGCCAATAACCAGCCCACATTTGAAGCCAATATGGCCCTGCCATTCTCGCCTCAGCCAGTGTTGGATCTGTGTCACACAGAAGAATCCCATTGGTCTGTCGTTCCTCAGCATAGCACCATAGTTGTGTGAGCCCCCCAGTGCCTGGCACAGGTGGGTGCTCACTGTGCATTTGTTGAATGAATGGATGAAAAAGATTTTAAGTCAACCCTACATGCACAATTAACAAAGAGTGGGCATTTTACACTTGTCATGCCACAGATTCTTAAAGAGTTTACAGTGTTAAGATTGCAGTTAACACTCATTGAGTATTTATTATGTACCAAGTATTATTTCATTCAATATTTTTAAAAACCCTATGTGTCATCACCCATTTAAAACAAAAGATGACTGAGGCTTAATGGTTCCCTGTAACTTGCCCAGGGACAGAGCTGGTGAGAGAGACAAGGCCAGAACATGAATGCCTGCCCAAATTTGGAGCTTGTTGTCTATGAAACCTGACAGGAAAACTGCCCCAAGAGTGTGGCATAATGGATAGGTGCCTGAATTAAGATTATCTGAGGAGCTAAGGGCAAGGGAGGAAGGAGGCCAGTTTATCAGTTCTGCTCTTAGGTCAGAAGTTTAGAAATTCTCTGACCCTTACAGTATTTGTGAAATGAGGTAATGGCCCCAACCCAGTTAGAAGATACCCCGGGGTTTACCATCACAAAAAGAGGTTCAATTTAAGCTGCCCATCCATGTGGACATTTTCCAGGAAGCCAAGGGCTGAGTCCCACCCACTGACTGAATTGTCTTCTCTTGGAGCTGGAGGGGAGGGAGCAAGGTCAGATGGGGGCAGAATAGCAGAGGTACCACCTAGCACTACTTAAATGGCGCTACCCCCATAGCCCCTGGCCTCAACCCAGGCTTCCAGGCTAGAATGAAATAATACAAGGATTTTTTTTTACCCCCAATTAAACTAAAATTAAATTAACAGAGAGAACATTCTCTATTTTCAAATTCCTCCCATAGAGTTTTCTTGAAACTTTAATGCCTCCTACTATTTGCCTGCTAAGAGGTAGCAGAGAACAAAACAAATGGAAATAGGACAAAATTAATACATGGACAAAACCATAAATAGCTAATTAAACTGACTTTAATTGTTTACTTTTTATGTGTTCATCTACTTATCATTTTATAACAGATACTTAGAATATAGGGATGCACTCTGTTAGTACTTTTATTCCTCTTTCATGTACTGAAATGGAAAGTATCGGAATGGGGGAGGGCAGTGCACCAAGGAAGAAAGAAGGTGGGCTTCAGAGGTGGTGGATCACCATAGAGACCCAGCCTCACCACAGACTACCAGCTACTTGGCTCCATGAACATCACTCTGCCTCTCGAGGCTTCTGTCTGTGAACTGCAAAATGAGGACTAACGGGGTCCACTTTGTCAAGTTGTTATGAAGGTCAAGACAATGGAGAAGGTACCTAGAACACGAGCAGGTGTTCAAAGGTAGCTTTCATTATCACTGTCTTACAGAGTTACTGAAGAAGGAATTGTTCTGGAATTTTAAGTGGTTTGCTACTTGAAAAATTTTGAAAAAGACTGCCTTAGGTTTTGTTGTCATCTCTAGTTAGGCAGACTTTTATGCCACTTCAGGGGCAAGATCGTTGGGGCTGGCCAACTGAAAAGGGGTGCCTTAGTGACATGATAGAAAGTGAGATCCTTAGCTTCATTTGCTTTTCTTCCTCATCTCCGTCATTGTCAGTAGTGGCAAGCTCACCGTTACAGTCCTGGTGTCATTACACCAGTCAGGAGGGGTGAGGCCACGTGTGGTTACAGACAAGATCAAGCTTTCAGCAGCTTATGAGATGCAAAGCCTATCTTTGAATCATTTCACGAGACCGAGGTGGGTGGGCAGGGCCTCTGTTTTGCAAACACAGGAGGCACTCTGTGCACTGGCTTTTAGACCTTCTCCTTTGAAGAATTACATATGTTTTCCACCCACATTTCATGGGTCAAAGTAACATGGTGCCACTTCATTTAAGAAAGGATGGGGGTACACTGCCAGCTGGGAGCCAGACGTGCTTGATGGACAGTTCTGACGTGAACCATGGTCGTCATCACACAAGCATCTACGACCACTGAGCATCCATCTGTGCCAGCTATCAGGCCTACAAAAGGGTTGAAGGGCTAACTTCTCTGAATATCCCCCAGCTGCTTGGGGTCAACACACAGATAAATCAATGAATGACACAGACTTGCTGTTTTACCCTTTGAAAGGCAAGAAAGCATCGCAGACACCCTTAGGATGGAGAGCATCCCAGGGTGTGGAAGTCAGGACAACTTCATAGGCAAGGGGACTTCAATCAGGCATAGAGGAAAGTCAGAACCAGGGCAACCACAAGCAGGAGGAGGAGTGTTCTAGGCAGGAGAGCCAAGGGGAAAGGCTCAGAGACAGAAACACATCTAATGCACTCTGAGAACTGTGAGTAAGCCCGTGAGCTGGCATGGAGGGTGGCAAAGGGGGTGGGGGAACGGCAGCACTGGGGGGTAGGGGAAGCATCCATTCAAAGTTCTTGAGGTTGGGGCTTGGAAAGAAGGCTTTATCCTGCAGACTTCTGGAAATCATGGCAGGCTTGTAAGTGGGAGGGTAACATGTGCAAGGCCATGCTTTACACAGAGCAGTCCAACAGTGGTTTAGAGGTTAGGGTGGGGACACGGCCTAGCAGCAGGCAGGCACCACTGGTCTGGGTGGGAGGGGCTGAGGTCTAGAGGAAGAGGGGGTCTGGGGTTAAAAGGAAATGAGGGCAATGACTGACCATTGTTTGGGCCAATCTTTCCCTTGAGAAAAATTGGAAGAGCTGGACAAAATAGAAAGACACAAAAATGAATGGTATCTGCAGGCAGAGGACAGGCAGTGAAAGTGTGCAAGGATCACGAGAGGTGAGGCCAGCACTTAGGCTCACAGTCCCTGTGAGGCCGCAGCCAGTTCCAGAAGGAAATACAGACTGAGAGGCTCAGCAGAACTTGGGGTATTGTCACAAGACAGGGGGACAGAAACTGAAATAGAACATGCCACGGTGGAGGGTGCCTGTGAAACATTCTTGGTGTAAGTGGAGTCCCCAGATGGCAGCAAGGCAGTAAAGACTGAACTGGAAATTGACCCTCTCGAGCCATGCAGCCAGCTTTGAACCATCTGTATCCACGACTGGATTGGCATGGTCCTCCCTGTTCTACCCTCGAGAAGAAAAAGCTACACATCATTCTCTCTCATGAACAAAGATTCAAAAACCCTACACAAAATTTTAGCAAACTGAACCCAGCAATATACATAAAAAAGAATCTATCAAGATCAAGATTCAAGGTTAGTTTGACATTTGAAAATCAATTAAGATGATTATCACATTAACTAGTTCAAACTATTAATAGCTAATGAAGAAAAAATCAAATAGTCATCTCAATAGAGCAAGAAAAAACATTTTGTAAAATTCAATGCTTATTCATGATTTTTTTTAAAAAGCTCTTAAACTGGCAATAGAATGAAAATTCCTTTATCTGATTAAAATATAGCAAACATTATATTAAAATTAAGTAATTAAGTTTTGTCCTCTGAGGTTGAGAATGAGACACATTTGCTTACCACCAGAATTTCTGCTAAACATGATAACTGGAGATATCAGTCAGTGAAATAAAGCATATAAGGAACACATAGAAATAAAATATACAAGTTAGGATGGAAGAAAATTTGTCATTATTCCCAAATGGCATGATATTATTCAAAGAAAAGCCAAAAGGATTTATATATAAATGATTAGAATTAATCAATAAATTTACCAAGGTTTCTGGATACAAGGTTAATACACAAAAGTCAATTATATTTTTTCATAATAACATCAATTGTTAAATGAAGTAAAAATTTTTTCATTTAGATCAAATAGCTAGGAATACATCTAACAAAAGTTGCATAAATCTTCACGGAAAACTGTAAAACTTTCCTGAGAGAAGCAAAAAATTAAATAAATGGAACAATATTCCACTTTCATGAGTTGAAAGGCCAAATATTTGGAGTTGACAATTCTTTCCAAAGAGGTCTGTACAGATTTAATGAAAGTCTGATCAGTGTCCTGACAGTATTTGTAGTACAAACTTACAAGCAGATTCTATTATTTATGTTAAAATGTCAAGAGTTAAGAATTGCTAAGACGAACTTAAAAAAGAAGAAATTTGGAGAACAAACATAGCTAGATATTAAGTCTTATCACAGTGTGCCAGTAAGTACAAGACTGTGACAGGAATATGCAGAGTCTAGAAATAGAACCATATTCCAGGGACACATGACTATTGATAGAAGTGGCACATGAAACAATGGGGAAAGGATTTTTTTTAATTTTTTTAATTTTTTAATTTTTTTAATGAGGAAAGGAATTTTATAAAAATATGTGATGCTAGATCAAGTGGATATCCATTCGAATATCCCCCAAATAATAATCTTGATCTATATTCCACACAGAAACCAGTATCAGCTGGACTATAGATCAAAAGGTTAATCAGGCTTACAGAATAACATTGGAGAATGTCTCCATGATTTTGAGGTAGAGAAGAAAAAACAAACAAACAAACAAACACTAACCATAAAGGAAAAGATTTATATATTGGATTATATTAACATTTATGACTTCTGTCATCAAAACATACCATAAAAAAATAAAAAGGATTCTGAAACATGTAATAAAAAACTCATGTCAAGAACATATCAAGAACTCCTACAAATCAATGTGAAAAGGATAGACAACCCAATAGAAAAATTGGCAAAAGTCTGAATAAGCACTTCACAAATGAAATGTGAAAAGGTAGGAAACCTTATTAACCTCCAGGGAAATTCAGGTTGAATAGTTTGAGATGAGATACCACCTCATGACCACAAGAATAGTTACAGATTAAAAGACTGACAATACCCCAAGTTGGTCAAGATGTGAAGGCAGGAACTCTCACGTAACACTGGTGAGAGTAAGAGCTGGGTCTCCCAGCCAGGATAACAGTTTGTCAGAAACTGAGCACACATTTATCTACCTCCTCCCTGAAATGCATACATAGAAAATGTTTCTATCAGCATTATTTATAATACTTAAATCCAGAAACTACCCACATGTCCCTCAATAGAACAGACAGAGAAACTGTGGTGTGTTCATACCATGGAATCATACACAGCAATGAAAATATGCTCTGGGCAATAATATGAATGAATCACATAAACGGAATGTTGAGTAAAGTAAGCCTGAAACACATGCTGTATATGATTCACTTACATAAAGGTTAGAAACAGGCAAAAGCAACCCAAGATGTTAGAAGTGAAGAGAGTGGACATTTTTGGAAAGAGGTGGTCCTGAGTGGGGCGGGGCATGAGGAAGAGTCTGGCATGCTCTTTGCCTGCCTGTGGGTGGAATGACATGGGTGGGCTCATTGTGTGAAAATGCACTGGGCTGTATGCTTATGGCTTGTGTGGGTTTTTTGTTTGTTTGTTTTTAGTGTGCCTGTCATATGCCAATGAAAGTTTACTTACTAAAAAAAAGGAAGAGGTGATCTTTAGGATCCATTTGTGTGTATATATAGATATAGATACAGATACAGATATAGATATAGATATAGATATAGATATCTATATCTCCAAATAAAATCAGGGGCTTATTTTAATGTTCACATTTAACAAATTCATACTTTTAACACCTCTCTCTCGTACCACACACACACACACACACACACACACACACCACAGTGATATTGTGCATGACCTCATTTGGAAATACAATTAAATGCCTAAACCGGGGGCTTCTGGGTGGCTCAGTCGGTTGATCAGCTGCTCAGGTCATGATCCCAGAGTCCTGGGATTGAGTCCCTTGTCAGGGTCCTTGCTCAGCGGGGTCTGCTTCTCCCTATCCTCCTGCTCTCTCTCTCTCTCTCTCTCTCTCTCTCTCTCTCTCTCTCTCCCTCAAGTAAATAAATAAAATCTTTGAAAAAAATAGGAAATAAAAATAAATGCCTAAGCTCGATGTCCTTCCTCCCCTCACTCAGCACGGCCCCATCGTCAATGACAGAGTTGCGGAAACTATCTACTTTACTTCTTATGGAAACTACATCAGCAGAGCGTTTTTGCTACAATTTCAATGTTGAGTAAATGGGACCCTCCAGGTCCTGGCGCAGACTCAAGCCTGGCTCTCTGCCCCCTCCTACTGCCTCTCACCATGGATCAAGAGGCTCTCCCCATGTGCACCCTTCCCGGGAATGATCATTATTTACACACAATGGCCAAGTTTACAGAGAGCAGGGTGCAGACTTTCAGGGCTGTCCCTCGGTACAGTACATAATGAGAGAAGGGGACACTTGGCCACTCCAAACTGGGGACCACGTCTTCTACCTCTCTCTAGCCTCTCCACTAGGCTCAAATGGCTTGAGCAAACACTGCAGGAAAGCTTTCCTCTGGGGGTTTGTTGTCATTTTTTCTTTTTTCTTTTGTTTTAAGCACTACATGGTAGAATCTGAAGGATCCCACCCACAATCACAAGCTTGAAGATCTTTCCCGGGGCCCCTCGTGCAGATTTCTTCATCCCTCACAGTTCAGTTTATGCCTTCCTCCCATCACATTTGAAACCTCTGAACTAAATAAACCCACATTCCTTTTAGGTGAGATAGCAAGTCCCAAATGAGGAAAACAGTTTGCAAAAAATGTGCTAGAATATTTTGAAAATGGTTTGTGTTTGAAGAAACGCAGGGAGAGTGAAGTTTTCAAACTGATCTTTGCTTAGAGAGCCTTGCTTTCAATAGCTCGCAGAAATTCCTCCCTCAAGCCTTGGCAGACATGCATTTTCTTTTTTTCTTTCAGGAGGAAGAGTCACTAAGGGAGGACAGAAAAAAAGTTCTTCCCTTCCCTTCCCTTCCCCTTCTTCCGATCCTGTGTGCCTCCAAGGTCATGATATGACCTCCAGGTGTGACCTCCACTTCAACCTGAGCCCCCTAGTCTCATTTCTTTCTCTGAACTCTCTGTGGATTTCCTCTGATACTTAATTATGTGAGGTTTATATCACTTCTGCTCATCTTCTACTGAAGATTGTAAGCTCTTAGAGTTCTAACAAAGATTAAACTGACACTTGGTGCATAAATATTTGGTGACTAAATTCATGTTTGTGGCTTCAAGAAATAGAAAACTCTGACTCCAATGTCCTTATCAGTTAGGGATGTATGATCTCATATGACAAGATGTCCCAAGGTGGGACAACTCCAAGTTTGGCTAATCTGGCAACTCAGCAACATCTCTGGGGACCAGGGACCTTCCTCTTCCTATTTTGCTATCTTCTCTGGGACACCCACTCTCATGGTGGTTAAGATGCCTGAGGGATTCCAGGTGTCTCATCCCAAACAACAGTGTCCAGAAGTGAAAGGACTGCCTTTTCCTTGTGCACTTTTCAGTCATGCAAAAATCTTCCTCAGAAGTCCCCCAGCCCAGCCCAGCAAACTTCCTCTCACCTCTCTTTGGCCAGAACTTGCCCGTCCTGAAACCATCAGCAGGGGGAATTGCTGGCTGTCACTGGCTTGTAGACTAGAGTTTAGGATTTGCCCTGATCTAGGGACAGGATCACCTTCCCAGAGGGGGAGACCCAAACAAGGCTTTTGCCCTATTCTGCACACTTCAGAGAAGTCTGCTTTCTTTGCTGGCCTGCCCGCCCACCCAGAGTGGATCACTGTGGCTCTACTTTGGGCTGTTCCCCAAGCTCACGCGTCGATGCAGCCAGAAGAACAGTGAGAACTCAGACCTCCACATTCTGCTCTCAGAGCCCTGGGTGGCGGGGGCCTTGAGGGCGGGATGCAAGCCAGGCATCTGTGCAGAAGGAGCTGAGGGAGGCTTCAGGTCTGAGCCGTGAAAAGAAGCAAGCTGAGGGGGTTGAAACTGGCTCTCTCCCCTGCCAGTGTGCCACTTAACCTTCCCAAACCTCTAATTCCACCACCATAAATGAACGCGGCACAATCTACATGGGTATGTGTCAGAAAAGTCGTAAAAAACCAACGAACAGAGCCTGATACACAGGAGATGCTTAGTAACACTGTTATTACTAGTCTTTCTCCAATACTATGATCTAACATAAGCAGAGAGAGAAGGAAATAGACTAGTGTCCCCACCAAATTTGCTGTCCAGGCCACCGAGGCAGGAGGGAGAGGGATGGCACCCCAAGCGTGGTTCTCTATAATTTGTCCAGGATTCCCTCCCAGTTTGTTTGGACAGAAAGGAGGGACCCTGCAGTGGAGAAGCAAAGCGAAGGTGGGGCTCTTCAGGTTTACTTGATTAGGTACAAAATGGCGAGGGTGTGGCTTCATCTGCCTGTGGCTGTGAACACTCATGTGTGGTTTGAGGCCGGAGTAACTGGCACGTCTGGGTTTTGGCCTGGGTTTTGGCATTTAACTACAAACCACATGGAGAAAGGCCAGGCTTCAGGTAACTCTTCTCTGCCTCAAAAACCAAAATGGGCCCTCTGGGGTGGGGTGCTCTGTGGGGGCCCTCATCGCCCCTGAGAGCGCCAGCTTCCTCAAGGTTGCCGGAAGACCAAACGGGAGCAAATAAACCCAGAGGAAGGGCCTGGTGCGAAGGGTGTCGGGTGGATATACACCACGGCCGCCTGGTCCCACCGCCACGGCCAGGTGACCAAGCTGGGCCTTGGCGACTATTCTAATGCTCCTAGCAAAATGGCGTCTTCCCCACAAATGGCGTCTTGGCTGGCGCCTCTCTTCCCCGGAACTCTGCGTCCTGTTCAGTGGAGGCAACACAGGCACGCAGGCATGTTGCTCTCCTTCCCGCACCCGCCCCCTGCATCTGCGCCATGTTGGATGCCCTTCCCAGCGCCAAGTGTGTCGCCAGGTGGAGCAGGGTGCCATGGCTCCCTCCTCATCCCCAAGGGTACAACAATTTCTAAACACCTGGCAGGCGAAGATTTGATTGCCATCTGGGAGCAGATCGTGTTTCTCAGAAGGGAAACAAGAGGAGCTACTTGCTGAGTGGGTTAAAGGTAAGAGGTGGCCTGGGATGTGCTGGGCCACGTGGTTCAAAGAAGGAGAGAAAGAATGTGGCCACAGGGGCACCTGGGTGGCTCAGTCGGTTAAGCATCTGCCTACGGCTCAGATCATGATCCCCAAGTCCTGGGACTGAATCCCGAGTTGGGCTCCCTGCTCAGTAGGAAGCCTGCTTCTCCCTCTGCCCCTACTCCCAGCTCATGATCTCTCTCTCTCCCTCTCATGTTCTCTCTCTCTCAAATAAATTAAAAAAAAAAAATCTTTGGGAAAAAAAGAGAGAGAAAGGAAGAAAGAAAGAGCTGGGAATAATATCAAGGGAAATGAGATTAGAGGGCTCCTGGCCTCCTGAGGCTTACCTTCTGGCTTGGGGTGGGCAGGACGCATCAGTCAAGGAAATTAAGTTAAACAAATTACATTAAAGAAGGTTTCATGCTGTGAAAATTGCCGCATGAATTGTGCTTGAGGGTGGGTCATATCTGGTGTGTAAATTAAGCTGATTTCTGAGAGAGTTCAAAATAAAATGAAGTACTGTACATAGCTGGTAAAGAAAAAAACAAACCTACATACATAAACTCAGAATTCAGTACTCTAAGAGGTTTACAGCTCTAAAAGAAATTATAATGTATAATTTACAGTTAATTTGTAATGTTAATTAATTTTAAGAAGCTTTTTAACAACTTCCAAGTGAGAGATCCATTCTACATTCTACAACACTTTGATGATAAGCTGTGTTTCAAAACATTATACACAACCAGACAGTCCCCCCTTAAAAATGTTCCTGTGGAGCCACTGAATGTTAGCGGGTGTCAGGGACCCCATGGGCAAATACATACAGAGAAGGCCAGATTAAAGGAAGTCACTCCCAATCAGAGATCGTTTGGTTACAGAAACAGGAACCTGTTGAAGGAAGCTCAAATAAAGACTAACATAATTTGAGCAATGGGGGTGTCTTACAGACCCCGAGGGCCAGAAATAGTGACAAGTCCATGAGGGACTGGAATTAGGAATTGAAAGTTTTCCAGAACTGAGAACCCACTTTCTCAGAGGCCATGTGGTTACTGATATTTTGAATTTAATGTGTTGGGGCCCCTGAGTGGCTCAGCGTCTGCCTTTGGCTCAGGTCATGATCCCCGGGTCCTGCATCAGGCTGCCTGCTTGGGGGGGAGCTTGCTTATCCCTCTGCCGCTCCCTCCAAACGTGATCATGCATGCTCTCTCTCTCTGAAATAAATAAATACATTCTTTAAAAAATAAAGTTAATGTGTTTATAATACTAGTTGTCTGTGGGATTGCTTTTCATCGTTTTTATTGTGCTAAAATGCACAATAACACAAAATTTGTCACTTTATTTTTTTAAAAGATTTTATTTATTTTCTTATTTGAGAGAGAGAGAATGAGAGGGGGAAGATCGGAGGGAGAAGCAGACTCCCCGCCGAGCAGGGAGCCCGATGCGGGACTCGATCTCAGGACTCCAGAAACATGACCTGAGTCACCCAGGTGCCCTCACTTTAACTCTTTTTAATTCCAACATCCCTACCATGTTTGGTTCTGATGCTTCCTCTGTCTCTTCTGATGGCGTTTTTTCCTTTTGATATGGCTTGTCATTTTTCTCAATAGATAGATGTGATGTCCCAATGCTGCAAACAGGCTCTTGGCAAGGTCGTGATGAGGTGTGAGGGAGGGTAGGTGCTCTGTAGTCCTATGATTAGGTCTCTGTCCTTTAGTGAGCCAGCGTCTCTGGACTGTGAGCCTCAGGCATGTGTCTTAGTGTTCTTCTCACCCTTAGGTGGACAGGATGGCCCGAGTGGGGTGGAACTGGGTGTCTCTCCTTTCCCATGGGCAAAGCTAGAGTTGGCTGCAGTTGGGTACTTCCCTTACTACCCAGGTCAGTTACTCTAGCTTAATACCCTAGCAGGTTAGGCTCTGGTTAACTAGTTTCCCTTGAGGTCAGGGATTGTTAAAAAGAACAGTGTTCTGGTGTAGTTCAGGTTGGTTTCCTGCCCCTCCCCCCCACCAGGGGGTTGCCTGTGAGTTCCTGCAGGTGAACTTCACAATATCATGGAGGTCCCCCACGGATTGGCTCCCCGTGGAGTTTTTAGCTCTCAGAGTTGCAAGCACTGAGCCTCCAGTAATTCATCAGCTGCAGATCCAGTTCCCCACTGGGGCACTGGTTCCCGCTGCAGAGATTTCTACTTTCAGTCTCTACTCCCAGAAGCCAAGGTTCACTCTCTTCAACCTCGGTGTCTCTCCAACCTTAGATGCCATGGTTTGCCCTGTGGAAACCATCTTCATGGATCCAGAAGAGTTGTTGATTTTTCAGTCTATTCAGCTTTTAACTTGTTCTTAGGGTGGGGTGGTGACTTCCGAGCTCCTTCCATGAGGATCCAGAAACCATGTTAATCATTTTTATATGCACAGTCCAGTGGCATCAATTATGTTCACAGTGCTGTGCAACCATTAGCACTAACTATTCCCAAAGCTGCTTCTTTACCTATTATTACCCTAAACAGAAACTCTCTACCACTCTGCAATAATAGTGCTGCTATGACCACCAGCGTACAAGTATGTCTGAGTCCCTGTTTTCAATTCTTGGAGGTGTATATACCCAGAAATAGACTTCTACGTTTAGCTCTTTGAGGAACCACCCTACTGTTTTCCACAGTGAGCGTACCATCTTGCATTCACATCAGTAATGCACACAGGTCCCAATTTCACCATAGCCCTGCCAACACTTGTTTTCCTTTTTTCTTCTTTTTTTTAATTATAACCATCCTACTAGGTATGAAGTGGCATTTCATTGCAGTTTTGATTTGCATTTTCCTAATGGCTAGTAACTGTTGAGTACCTTTTCATATGCTTATTGAACTTTTATATTTATTCTCTGGAAAAAAATGTCTATTCAATTATTTGTCCATTTCTTTGGATGCGGTTATTTTCGTTGTTGAGTTGTGGGATATTCAAGATATCAAACCTTTATCAGATACATGTTTTGCAAATATTTTTTCCCATTCTGTATGTTGTCTTTCCACTTTCTTGGTAATGTCCTTTGATGTAAAAAAAAAGTTTTAATTTTGATGAAATTCATTTTATCTCCTTTGCTTTGGTTGTTAGTGCTTTTGGTGTATATCTGGGAATCCACTGCCAAATCCAAAGTCAGGAAGATTCATCCCTGGTTTCTTCTAAGCGTTTTGGGGTTTTAACTCATACATTTTGATCTATGAACCATTTTGAGTTAATTTTTATAAGTGGCGTGAGGTCAGTGTCCAAATTCATTCTTTTGCATGTGAATCTCCATTTTTCCATGTACCATTTGTTGAAAAAACTTCCATCTCCCCACTAGATGGTTTTGGCGTCCTTGTCAATAATCAAAGGGGCTTAGGGTTTACGTGTGAGGGTTTGTTTCTGGGCTCGCTGTTCTATTCCATTGCACTCAATGTCTATTTTTGTGTCAGGACCACACTGTTTTAATTACTATAGCTTTGTAATCTTCTTTGAAATCAGATAGTAGGAGACTCTGTTCATCTTTTTCAAGACTGTTTTGGCTATTTGGGGTGTCTGTCAACTTATTTTGTTCCTTTCCATGTGCCATGTGTTCCTGTTTCTTCATATGCCTTATGATTTTTTGTTGAAATCTAAACACTTGAATCATATAAAGTAGTAAATATGGAAATCAGATTCTCTCAGTTCCGTAAGATTTCCTGGTTTGGATTTGTTTGTTTGTTTGTTTGTGTTTCATCTTAAAGTCTATAGTAGTCCATTTGTTTAGAAACTCTCCCTAACCAGTTTTGCAGACGCTGATTCTGTATTCCCTGCCATGTGTGGCCACTGGAGCCTCTCTGTTCCTTAGTTTCATTCAACTAGTATTTTCAGAGATTTCCTTGAATGTTAGGAGCTAACAGTCCCCGATGAAAGCACAGGGTTTTCTCAGGTCTTTTCTCTCTTTCCCTGGGTATGTGCTTAGGCTACAGGTATGTGTTTTCCAGTGTTCTAACTCCCTAAAGAAACTTTCTCAGGGTTTTGCTCCCAGGTCTGAGACAGCCTATGACGTGTATTAAGCAGTCTGTTGTATGTTTATGTTTCCACTGCAATCTTTTGCCCAAGCATCTGTGGGTTATTAGTTCATCTCTCAATGTTTTCAAGCAATGCCTGCTGCTTTTCTGACCCAAGTTCTGATTTAGGTGAAACAGAGATTATTTCTCATGTGTCAGTTCTTCGGGTGTCCCCCAGACAGGTTAGAACAGATAGACACAATTATTTGCAAATAAAGTCTGCTCTGTTCCCTCCAGAAACAGGAACCAAGGGCCCACACTGCAAACATGGGCGACATCCTCAAGGCCCTTGCCAGGCAGGGAGAAGTTGGGCAAAGCCAAGTAAAATGCCACAGATCCTTTCTACCATGTTGAAGTTGCCTTCTTGATTCAGCATGCACTTGGTCGCTGTAGACTTTTGACAGTTTTCTGGAGTTCTGAGAAAGTAGCTTCTGGCAGCTGTAGCCTGTCTTTTTGATGTTTCTGTGGAGGTATGAGAGCTTGGGATTGCCTACTCCACCATTTTGGAATGTCTCCGTGCTCATGTGGTTTCTTGCCTTAAATTTTCTCTGCAAATCTGCTCCAGTCTCTTCTCCCTGGAGACCAATTCTCTCTTCTTGCTCATGACTGCAAATAACTCCAAAATGGCTCCTTGGCATGGAAGCTCCCCCTTCCCCCCCCCCCCCAGGTCTGTGTTACTTTATAGCTCTAGGACCCAAAGTTCATCAGTCAGGTTTTCTAAATCTAAAATGCAGAGTCAGGAGGTTGAAATGGATTGGCTCAGCTCGAGTGCCTGGGACTAATCAGCTGTGGGGGTAGGCAACCACGTGACACGTGACCCGCTTCCTACTCCGCAGAGGTAGTAGGAGGGATTGTCCCAGAAGAGGGCTAGACAGGTTCCCTGAAAGTAAGAGTAGAGGTGGGAAGAAGAACAACAATCCACACGCGATCCTTCACTGAAGGACTTCTAAGAGGGGGACCACAGAAGTATTTCCCAACCACAGTTGGCCAGCTATAGTGATTAGGGGAATACAGATTATACAAACAGTGCTCTGGAAGTCCAGGAAAATGTTGAATTTGGAAAATGAAGATTCAGGGGCCCCACTGCCATTTTCTACATGTGCCGAGTACTTCTGCTACCCGGGGCACAAAGCTTGTGATGGACACCTTGCTGTTTGCTCTGCAAAGTCTACCCAGGCATTTAACATGAGTGAAAAGGCAGCATAAGTTCCTGACCCAGAAAGAAAGGACACACATGACACAACGGGGAGCGACAAATAAAAACCGTGAAGAGACCTGGCTTGGGCCTGGGTTTGGCACCTTCCCACTAAGCAGCTGTGTGATACCAGACAGCCCATCAGACCTCTCTGGGTTTATATTTCTTTTCTGGGAAACAAGGAGCTCAGACCCAGTCGGTTCTTAGGTTTGTGTTTGTTTCCTTGCTTGTTTGTGTTTGTTTCAGTTTTTGTTTTGAAAGCAGAACCTTTGTGGGACACCTGGGTGGCTCAGTTGGTTAAGTGTCTGCCTTCAGCCCAGGTCATGGTCCCCGGGGTCCTGGGATGGAGCCCCTCGTAGGGATCCCTGCTCAGCGGGAAGCCTGCTTCTCCCTCTGCCTACTGCTACCCCTGCTTGTACGATCTCTCTCTCTCTCTCTCTCTCTCTCTCTCTCTCTCTCTCTCTCTGGCAAATAAATAAATAAATAAAAGCTATTAAAAAATGGCAGAACCTTTTCTTGAAACAATATGCAGAGCCCCAGTGTATAAAAATAATCAAAGTAGAACTGACCAGTACAGGGGGAGCCGGGTCCACGGGGCGGGTCACCACAGGCTCCCAGAGGCCGAGTGTTCTTTGATCTTCATAGGATGCCTGTTGTGGGCGGCCTTTAACACTCCACTCCGTATGGTGAGCTCCTCCGGGCCTGCAAGGGTTCATGTCCCCCATTAAACTATAAATCCTTGCAGGCAGGGCCTGTCTTAGAGTTTGTGAGTGCCGAGAGCCCAGCCTGACACCCTGCTCACAGGTTCTGGGTATGCCCAATAGTGGGAGATGATAATATAATAATCACAGTAGCAGTAATAATAGTAGCAGTAGTAATAATACTGGGAGTACCAGAAAAGTGTATTGACAAGGGCTGTCTGCCACAGGCCTTTCCAGATTTCTGGATTTCTTGGGTGGTCCATGTTCTATTTGGCCAAAGAGAGGTGTTAAAAAAGACAGTTTTCCCTACTATGGTCACCTCTAGCTCTTTGAGAAATGGCATTTTAGTACTAATAAAATGACCTAGTACTGGGAAACCACCACTCTAGAGCCATTTCATGTCCCTTGCTCCATTTTGCCATCTGTGTGTCCTCTCTGCTCAGTGTGACCTCAGAATGATCTAGAGGCCATCCAGGTCTGGTCCCTAGAAAGTCCTCAGGCTTCCTGGTTGTGATGTGTCCGACTTGGACCCCAAGGGCACCTGGCCATGAGTGTTGTCCCCTTTGTTGGCACTGATCACTGTGACGTCTCTGCATTTGGTCCAAAGTCCTGTGCGTACTTCAGTAAAACACGATACCTTTGTCTGACCTCATGAACAGAGGAGCTAGAATTATTTAAAGTTAAGAGAATTTGCCCATGGAGGTGGAGACAGAAGTGAATCAGTGTGTTCCCTGTCCTCAGGCTGGGGACAGACACACAGACAAGTGCCACAGCTATATTAACAGAGGTTCTCACAAAGCAGGGCAGTATATTAACAGAGGTTCTCACAAAGCAGGGCAGGAACCCATCCGTGGAAAGAGTTCCTCCAGCTGAAGTTATAGGGGATGGTGTGTGGCGTGCATGAGAGGGAACCAGGAAAGGCTCCTTGTAGAGGAAACGATGAGATGGTCCTTGGATGAGGGGTCTTCCAGGCTAAGTGGAGGGGACACTCTGGGCAAAGGGACAGAGCAAGCAGTGGCAAAAAAAGCTTGACAACTCCAGTAACTTTGGGAGAATACATCTGTATCATCCAACAAGACCATTGTCTGAAAAGTATGGTGAAGAAGCTGCCCATACACTGTTTCCCACGAAGCCTTTGACCTTGACTCCGCACATACCTATCACTGCCAGAAACCAGCCTGAACAGTGTACAGCATGTGAGGGACTGGGCCCCAAGTGCAACATGACAGTGGATTTTCGAGTAACTTGCTGTATTGAAAGAAGGCTCTCATCTCCCAGGTGCGCCTTTGGGGTGGTTGGGAAGGTAAGAAGAACTCTTGGTCAAGGTGTCTATGTGATGCCCTACAGAGAGTTAGGACGCTCCACTGATTGTAGGAATTTTCCTGGGATGGCAGAATCAATTCCAGCCCACCATCAGAAGCCTCAGGCCCACTTACCAGGAGGTGGTTCTGCTTCAGAGCTCCCCACCAGACAATGCAGGGTGGGGGACAGAGGTCCCAGAGACACCAACCTTACCCTCTACTGGATTGGGATTTAGGACAGGCTGAAAGACATGAGCTCAAGTTCAAATATGTATTCTGAGCAAGAGGTCTTGCAGTTCAATGAAGACTCAGAGTCACATCCAGTTTGTGGACCCAAAAAAACTCCACAGAGAAGGGGAGGGCTTGGGTGAGGTCTGAGTGCTGAGAAAGATTGGGATAGTGTGGGGCAGAGACAGAAATGTGATCAAATTTGGAGATAGATGATCAATTTAAGATGAGATCAGTAGCATGGGCCCTACTCCAGTGTGACTGGTTTCCTTCTAAGAAGGGAAAGCCATGGGGCTCCTGGGTGGCTCAGTTGGTTAAATGTCTGCCTTCGACTCAGGTCATGATCCTGGAGTCCCAGGATTGAGGCCCACAGCAGGCTCCCTGCTCAAGGGTGAGTCTGCTTCTCTTTCTGCTCCTTCCCCCACCTCGTGTTCTCTCTCCCTCTCTCTCTCTCAAATAAATACAAATCTTAAAAAAAAAAAAGAGGAAGAAGGGGAAAGCCAGACACACACGAGAAAGCAATATGAAGAAACAGGAAGAACGCCATCTACAAGCCAAGGAATGTCTGAGAATAGGAGAAGCTAAAAGAGAGGTCCCAAACAAATTCTCCCTCCCAGCACTCAGAAGAAACCAACCCTGCCAACAGCTTGATCTCGACCTTCCAGCCTTCAGAACTAGGAGACAACACATTTCTTTCATTCATCCCACTCTGCGTGTGGTGTGTTGTTACAGGGCCCCGGGAAACTAATCAAGTGGGATTGGCTTATTATTTGAAAAGTTCTCTAGGTTAGTGATAAATATAAATTATAAAGGTTCAGAAACAGATGCTACTGTTGATTCCCGAGACAACTACCAGGCTTTCCCCCATCAACTGATGTTCGTTCTGTTGCACGTGGGACATGGGAGTGAGTCACTGGCACCTTGGCACATGCTGGCTCTCCTGGCTGAGCAGAACCAGATGAATCTCCTCCCTGGAAAAATGCCACCACCATCCCCAACACACTCAAAACAGGCACAGAGCTCTGTGTGAATTTCAGGGGCTCATGTGCCTGGACACTAATTATGTAGAGAGTTAAGGGAAACAGAGCAACAGCTCGTTGTGTGATGTACCCGCAGAAACTCGGAAGTGAAAGCCAACGTGGGGTCCACTGTAACTGGAAGAGCTCTGACCTGTCTCCAGCACTCTGACCACAGGCCTTTTTGATGAGTGATGCAGGAAGTTATCCCTGGCAATGAAGGATGTGCCCAGAGGAAACAGATGTTCATCCTGACTCAGTTGACTGACACAGATGCCCACAAACTCACGTATCCTGTGCCCTTGGCCCTGCCTGGGTTATCAGACAAGGCCTGTGTCCCCGCCAGGTGAGCAAGAGGACTGTGTCTGAGCCAATCCACAGGTGCCTGCTCTCCACTGTCTTGCGCCCCAGTGGCCTGAGTCTCTGCTGGTGCGGGGTGAGCAGCACCAGGTTGAAGCCTCCTTGTGTGTTCCTGCAGGTCATAGCATGGCCACCTCACTGCTTGGGGCCCTCCGTTCAGTGGTCTCCAAGAGCAAGTGAATGGCAGGTCCCTGAAAAGACTGACACACTGTTCCCCAGTCAGCCCCGAACAGTGATTTTACACCTGATATCTGATCAGGGGCACTGGGCTGGGGGTGGGGTGGTCCCTTGCCTGGCCCCCATCCAGTTCTCTTCCACCCCACCTCATCGGAAATGCTGTGCCAGGTTGGTGCACAGGTGACAACATTCCACCCTGGAACAGCCTCATCCTAAATCCCTCATTGCCCCTTGTAACTAAAACCAAAAGATTAAAGTCACTCCCTGGCTTGAATGACACAAGTTTCCAGAAGCCAGTGTTCACAGCCCTGGCCCCGAGTTTCCACCGTGCCCACCTGTCTCAGTGTCACCCCACCTGCAGCCTGCTCTGGCCCGCTTCCGGGAAGGGGAGGGTGCCAGGGAAAGACAAGTCTCTGGGGACTGAGGTGCCACTTGGTTAATAAGTGTCCCTATAGATGTTATCCCAGACTTACTTCTGCCCTCCACCATTGATTTGGTGGTTCTCCACCGAAAAGAGGAAAGGGGGCAAAAGAGAAATGGAAATCAGTGAAATGGAAATGGAAATCCCATGCATGGTGATGGGTGGCCTCATTCAGGGACACTCATGACCTTTGGCCCATTGTACTGGCTCTGCTATACTTGATATTGTCCATTTTCCGATATAATACGTGAGTTGAAAAAAAATGCTGTGATCAGATTCTCATCACTTCTGCCTGTCTTGTCTGTTATGGGCTTGACTGTGTCCTCCCAAACTCATATGTTGAAGCTCTAACCCCCAGTACCTCCAAATGTGACTATATTTGGAGACAGGGACTCTAAAGAAGCAATTAAGTTAACATGAGGTCATTGGGGTGGGCCCTAATCCAAAATGACTGCTGTCCTTATAAGAAGAGGAGTTTAGGACATAGATGAACACAGAGGGGTGACCATGTGAGGACACGGGGAGTAGATAGCCCTCTGCAAGCCAAGGAGAGAGGCCCTAGAAGGAAACCAATCCTGATGACACCTTAATCTTGCACTTTCAGCCTCCAGAACTGTGAGAAATAAATTTCTGTTGTCTCAGCCACCCAGTCTGTGGTACTTCGCTACGGCAGCTGGAGCAGACTAATACACTCCCTTAAGTCAAACTTGGAAATACTTAACATTTGTGAAGAACAGTTAAAACATTTTAAAGGAAACATGTTTGTAGCTATTTTCTTTTGGATTCCCTACAATAACCCTGTAAGATCTTACGCCCATTTTATAGCTGGGGGAACTGAGTTTTAAGAGAGACATTTACTTCTTGTTGTGCAGCAGAAAAACCCAGCTGACCTGCAGGACCCGAGCCAGCCCTCGCTCCTCCAGCTAGCACTATCCTATCAATTCTCTTTTATGAAAAAACCTACTTCAAAGTAAAAATCCTGGGCATCTGTTCCCTCCACATGTCTCTGTTGCACATGGAACATTTATAGAAGTATCCTGCAAGAGTTGGATTCCTACTTCTTCTTATTCTGTGCACTGTTGCCTAATTCAGCCTTCTCGCTGCTTATAAACCTGAATCTCAGCTGTAAATATCCACGGTGACAGAAGAGCACGTGCAGAACACACATTGATAAAGACAAGGCGTCAAAGTCTCCAGCCCTGCTCACTCTGCGGACGGACAGGAAAATCAAAGTTGCGCTGTTCATAGGAATCCAAATGTGAGATGATTAATGGGAGTATTCGAGTTCCTGAGCCTTCCAGGATGCCAGGGGAGTGTGCTATAGGCACCCCAGGAAGAAACAGCGCTGCCCAGACGTCACCCTGCAGGGCGCCACTTAACGGGGCCTCCCACTCATTCTGGGGTGTCAGAATTTTAAAGACAAATCTTGCTTGCTTCCTGCCATTCAAGCACTATTATTCCCCACCTCACCCCATGTTATATACATGATCTAAAAAAAAAACCCAGAATAGCTTTATTGATAGTATAAAATAACCTGCACATACTTGCTGTGTATGACTTGATGAATTTTGACCTTTGTGCACACTTCTGAAATTGTCACTACAACCTAGACAATGAACATGACCGTCCCTTCCAAGCTTCCTCATTCCCCTGGTAATCCCTCCTTCCTGTCCCCCTCCCACTACTCCCCACACAATCACTGATCTGTTTTTGACACTATCCATTCGCTTGCATTTTACAGAAGTGGAAACATACAGTCAGAACTCCTTTTGTCTGTTTTTTTCATTCAGCATAATTACTTTGAAATCTATCCATAGTTTTGCATATATAGTTTACTCCTTTGATTTCTGAGTAGTATTCCTTTGTGTGGATATACCATAATTTATTTAATCATTCATCTGTTAAAGGACATTTGGGTTGTTTCCAATTTGGAGCATATAAAGCTGCTATGAATATTCATGTTTAAGTCTGTGAGTGGACATATGCTTTTTTTTATTCCTCTTGAGTATGTAAACACCTAGAAGTGAAATGGCTGGATCACAGAGTGGGTGCATTGTTAATTTTTAAGAAACTGTCAAGCTGTTTTCCAAAGTAGCTGTACCATTTTACAATCCCACCAGCAGTGGGGGAGAGCTCTAGTTTCCCCACATCCTTGTCGGCACTTGATATGTTCATTTTTGAAATGTTAGCCGCTCTGATACACGTGTAGTGATTTCTCCTTGTGATCTTAATTTGCATTTTCTAAATGACTGGTTACATTTTGCATCTTTTCATGTCCTTCTTTTTTTATTTTATTTTATTTATTTATTTGACAGAGAGATAGAGAGCACAAGTAGGCAGAGCAGCAGGCAGAGGGAGAGAAGCAGGCTCTCCACCAAGCAGGGAGCCCTATGTAGGACTCAATCCCAGGACCCTGGGATCATGACCGGAGCAGAAGGCAGCAGCTTAACCGACTGAGCCACCCAGGCGCCCTTCATGTCCTTCTTTTGCCAACTGTGTTTCTTCTTTGGTAAAGTGTGCTCAGCTCTTTGCCCATTTTAAAAAATTGGACCATTCTTGCCGTCTTGTAATTGAGTTTTAAATGTTCTCGATACATCCCAGATCCACGTCATTTGTTAGACCTATGTTTTGCATTTAATTAAGTATTGTATATAAACAAGAAAGGCTTATTGCGAATAGCTAAACCACACTGTAAAGTGAAATATACACCATTTATTCAACTGTTACCATAAATATAAATCATACATGCAAAAGCTGCAACTAGCAAGCACACATATTATTTTTAATCCCTCCCTAATGGCATTGGTGCGACTTGTAAGCAGGTGGGCTAAAGGAAATCTCCCTGTCCTGACATGCCCTGGTCTTCTTTATTTCTTGCGTCTTGTCCTTGGCTCCTTTTCTGTTTCCACTCTCCACTCTGATCTGCTCGGACAGATAGTGTGCAGAATTTTGTGCAGGATCAGAAAGGACACCATAATTATCAGTCTTTAAGGCAGAATCTTCATAAGATGCCCCAGTGACCTTGGCTCTTCCTTTCAGCTGATGTCTAGGAGGGGCAGCTGCCAGGCGGCGATGTCTGTTCTCTTCTCACTGCTAGACAGTTCTTCTAGCTTTTTACAGGAAAAGACCAATGTTTTGGTTTTGTGTAAACTGAGAGAGTTTTCCCCCTGATTGAAAAATAGCCCTTCATTTGCTATCAAATATCCCTTCCTGGAGGGACCAGCAGGGAGGTCTCTGCTTAACCTCCACTCCTGAGGGATGCAATGTCGAACCCTTGTTGCCTCCTTCCCTCGGAGCCTGATTGATAGATGATAAGTCTATAAGCGTGCTCCATGTCTGCCTCTCCCCAGTGAAATCCCATGAAGGCAGGCACTTTGCCTATTTTGTTTATAGTTATGTTCTCAACCTTTAGAACAGTACCCAACACATAGTAAGAGCTCGCTATATATTTGCTGAATGAATGAATGAATGAATGCATCTAGTGCAGTGACCAGCCCAAACAGGTGGCACAAGACTGGGAACCAGAAGAATTCCCACTAGGACCACCCAGCTAGTAAATAGAGACAATGTGTGTAAGCCCCAGGTGTGCCTATGGACAAGGGGACATTACAATGGAATGAGGTAGCTGCTTCACTGCAGACACTTCTGCTGGGCCCTCGCACAGAATAGGGGACACCCGAGGGCCCAAAGCAGGACAGAGAGACTTCTCAGAGAAGGGGAGACTCAGAGAAGGAGGAATTTGTGAGATACACAAACTAGGGAGAAAAAAAGTCTGTGAGTTGGAAGAGCACTGCCAAGGGCCCTATCTGTCTAAGATCTTGGGAAGCTGCTGTCGGTGCCTGTTGAGTCCACCATGGTTCTTTCCCATGCCCACCATATTTTCACCAGTGTACCACCATTTGATGAGTTACAAAGTGAACTCATTTTTTTAAAAGCCCAAAGTTATGAAAAAAAAATTTCAAATAGCGTTGGGAAAAGTTTCTGAACTCATAAACAAATCTAACCTTAGAGTGATTTTTTAAAGATTTTATGTATTTACTTATGCATGCATGTATTTATTTATTTGAAAGAGAGAGAGAGTGAGCATGGCAGCAGTCGGGAGAGGAAGAGAGAGTCTGAAGCAGATTCCGCACAGATCATAGAGTCTGATGCGAGGCTCCATCCTACAACTGTGAGATCATAATGTGAGCCAAAACCAATAGTCAGATGCTCAACCAACTGAGCCACATAGGTGCCCCCTTAGAGTGATTTTTAAAAATCGTTTAAATCCTGTCCTTTCATTCCACCCTCTTTTCCATGCCTAACTTCTCACTACTCTTGTACAGAGGCCCATTTTCCCTTGAATCTCTCTCACTGTTGTTTCACTCAACACATAGGAAACACATGCTTTCTTAGCATGTCCCTTGCTACCCCCCACCCAGGTCTTCTTCACCACTTGCCCAAACTACAACCAGTTCCTAACTGGCTACATCTCTCTGCGAATACATCCTCATGTCTCAGTGACATAATCTCTGTAGGCGGCCCTTTTGCCAGGTCCTTACCCACAGCCATTGCCTAAAGGATGCAGCATCCTGATGACTATTCCACCTCAATCTTCTCTCCCTAAGAGCCATCCTTTCACTGTGAAAACAGTCATGCTTAATAAGCCAAGGCTTCAGTGGTGAAACTCTTGTCAACAAATGGTCATATAATAAAGAAAGACATGCACATTGGGTCTTCATGGAAGATAACAAAGGGTGCAGTGAAAGCTTGGACAGAAGAAATGTTTGGTTTTTATTTTTTTTGGTGTTTTTTTTTAAGATTTTTATTTATTTATTTATTTGACACATAGAGATTACAAGTAGGCAGAGAGGCAGGCAGAGAGAGAGGAGGAAGCAGGCTCCCTGCTGAGCAGGGAGCCCAATGAGGGACTCGATCCCAGGACCCTGAACTGAGATCATGACCTGAGCCAAAGGCAGAGGCTTTAACCCACTGAGCTACCCAGGTGCCCCAAGAAATGGGTTTTGACTGGGGAGTAGGGTTGGGGAAGACATTTTTGAGGAAGTGACATTTCGCTGACACTTGGAGAATGAACAGGGAAGGACTAAAGGAAGAGGTGTGCAAAGCCCCAAGGTGAGGACACCTTGGCATTTGGAGGGAGTTACATAAACCAGGGTGGTTGGAGTGTCATCACTCAAGGGAGAAAGACATGAAGTGGAATGGAGCGAGGAGCAGGGGTTAGGCCACACCAAGTCTTCTAGACTGTGATAGGGTTTATGGATCATCCTTGCAGCCGGCAAGAGGATGGCCTGAAAGTCAGGAGACCTCAGGAGACTTGTAGGGAGTGCTGCAAGAGCAGAGCCTGGAGCCAGTGAGACAAAAACAAAATGCCTCCAAGGTAGAATGAATAGAACAGATAGAATGTGGTGGTGGGTTGCATATAGAGGGGGTAGAAAATGATGTCAAGAAGGGCTCCCAGGTTTCAGACTGGTGAAAGGAAGTGTCATCTTCTAGCACGTGGAAGAGAGGAGAGGAACACATTTGTGGGGGATGATCCCAGCTCAGTTTCAAACAGAAGATCCTGAAGTCTCCTTCCTGCCTGCCTCTTGTGATATAATATAATCATACTTACAGTTTCTACAACTCATATGGCAATGAAGTCACCTTCCAGAATGCTTATGTGCTTTCATTCAAATAAGATAAAATGCGTCGGGAAGCAGAGACTATATCACATGGCCTTAGGAATAGCTCACACTGCCTGGGACTGTGGTAGTTCCCACTCTGCTGTGCTATGCAATACACATCACTACGGGACCTAGGAATGAATGAGTGCATAATATTGGGATAGATGAATTTTTAGCCTTCAAAACATTGTGAAGTGACAGTTAACTATCACTATTATTTTTTCAGAGACAGGAAAAGCAACTCCAGACCTTTTAATTCACCCTGACGAAACTCCCTGGGCTCTTGCAACATTTACACAAAGCAGCTGTTCTGTGTAAAGATGCTTGTGCTAACCTCCTGCCCCAGGATATCACGGAGGAAAGTCATGGCGATCACATCCCTAACCCAACTCCCATTCAAAATTCCCAATCTAGATATTTTGCAAATGGTCTGAATTTGCCATTAAGGTAAATAAATTTCATTCAATTAAAACAAACCACAGGAGCAATCAGGCCACACAGGAAGTGGTGGGACAGTGGTAGCTGAAGCTAATCATGAGATCATGGATTCTAACTCCTCTCTGCAGAAGCTGGTCCTTTGATGGAAGACATAACACCTGGCCACAGCCAAACAGCCACAGGCATGGTCCAGGCTGGGGCTAGGTGGGAAGAGCCACAGAATGTGATAATGTGACATCTGTCCATGTCCCACACCTGGTGGACCTCCAGAGGGAGGGTATCATTTAGCAATTTCATGGGTCACCCAATGCTTCTGATAGTTTCTCCTGAGCAGGCAGTCATGGAGGGAGGATAAGAATGGTGGGGAAAAGGCATCAAAATTACCATCACCATCAAAGCAAGGGAAGAAGGGAGTCTGGGTGGCTCAGTTGGTTAAGTGACTGCCTTCGCCTCAGTGGATCCTGGAGTCCCAGGACTGAGTCCTGTGTCGGGCTTCCTGCTCAGCAGGGAGTCTGCTTCTCCCTCTGACCCTTCCTCCCCTCAAATGAATAAGTAAATCTTAAAAAAAAAAAAAAATGAAAGAAAAAAAAAAAAACAAGGGGAAGAAAGGTAACACTTATTTATTTCCTGCCACTATCCAGCCTCTTTTACATGTGTGAGCCTCTCTGTGCCTGTTTCTTCCTCTGCAAAATATGGATAATAGTATCCCCCTAATGGTTGTTACATATGGCTGTGATGGATCCCATCTGAAACCCAGATTAAAGAGCAAGCCCTTCTCTCAGATGTCACAGTTCCCAGGACAGAGGATAAAGAGGGATGAGGGAGGGACAAGCTTTCTCTCAGAAGGGGCTCACGTCACTTCCACTTACATCTCATTGGCCACAATCAGTCCCCCAATGAACCTAATGACAAGGAGGACTCTCTCTCCGCAGGGATGACTGTGGGAGAGGGAACAATCACACAGTCTACAATAGGGACTTTGAATTGCTCACTCAAGCTGCACAGATTTCAAAAAGCCAAGATTCAAACCCGTGCCTGACTAGTGCAAAAGTCTTTCTGTGGTGCTGTCTGGCTATACCTCCCTCTTCCCTTTTTCCTCCTGCTTCACCGTTGATCAGAACTATGTCGGCATATGGGACCCCTGGCTCGCTCAGTTGGTAGAGCATGTGACCCTTGATCTCAGAGTCATGAGTTTGCCCACAGTCACAAGCCAGGAGAGCCATGGCTAGGATACTGCCCATTCTCTTGAAGCTGTAGGTGCTATTTTTTCGTTTCCTGACCTGTAAGATGGGATAAACCAATGCATTTCTCTCTTTTTTTTCCATTTTTTAAATTTAAATTCAATTAATTAACATATAATGTATTATTGGTTTCAGAGGTAGAGGTCAGTGATCCATCAGTCTTATATAATACCCAGTATTCATTTTGTCACATGACCTCCTTAGTGTCTATCACCCAGTTACCCCATCCCCCCACATCCCTCCCCTCCAGCAACCCTCTGTTTGTTTCCTATGATTAAGAGTATCTCATGGTTTTCCACCCTCTCTGATGACTTCCCATTCAGTTTTTCCTCCCTTCCCCTCTGATCCTCTGCACTGGTTCTTCCATTCCACATATGAATAAAGCCATATGATAATTGTCTTTCTCTGACTGACTTACTTCTTTCAGAGTAATACCCTCTATTCCAACAACTTCAATGTAAATGGTAAGTATTCATCTTTTCTGATGGCTGAATAATATTCATATATATATACATATATATGTATATATATATACACACACATATATATATGTATATACCACATCTTCATTATCCATTATTTGTTAACGGACATCTGGACTCTTTCCATAGTTTGTGGACATTGCTGCTATAAACATTCGGGTGCACGTGCCCCTTCGGATACCTACATTTATATCTTGGGGTAAATACACAGTAGTGCAATTGCTGGGTCATAGAGTAGCTTTATTTTCAACTTTTTGAGGAAACTCCATACTGTTTTCCAGAGCAGCTGCACCAGCTTGCATTCCCACCAGCAGTGTAGGAGGGTTCCCCTTTCCCTGCATCCTCACCAACATCTGTCATTTCCTGACTTGTTAATTTTAGCCATTCTGTGTGGTATGAAGTGGTATCTCGTTATGGTCTTGATTTGTATTTCCCTGATGCCAAGTGATGAGCATTTTTTCATGTGTCTGTTGGCCATTTATATATCTTCTTTGTAGAAATGTCTGTTAATGTCTTCTGTCCATTTCTTGATTGGATTATTTGTTCTTTGGTGTTGAGTTTGAGAAGTTCTTTACAGATTTTGGATACGAGCCCTTTATCTGATATGTCATTTGCAAATATCTTCTCCCATTCTGTCGGTTGTCTTTTGGTTTTGTCAACTGTTTCCTTTGCCGTGCAAAAGCTTCTTATCTTCATGAAGTCCCAATAGTTCATTTTTGTTTTTGTTTCCCTTGCCTTTAGAGAAATGTCTGGCAAGAAGTTGCTGCGGCTGAGGTCACAGAGGTTGCTGCCTGTGTTCTCCTCTAGGATTTTGATGGATTACTATCTCACATTTAGGTCTTTCATCCACTTTGAGCCTATTTTTTGTGTGTGGTATAAGGAAATGGTCCAGTTTCATTCTTCTGCATGTGGCTTTCCAGTGTTCCCACCACCATTTGTTGAAGAGACTTTCTTTCTTTCCTGCTTCTTTGAAGATGAGTTGACCATAGAGTTGAGGGTCCATTTCTGGTTCTCTATTATGTTCCACTAATCTCTGTGTCTGTTTTATGCCAGTACCGTATTGCCTTGATGATTACATCTTTGCAATAGAGCTTGAAGTCCAGAATTGTGATGCCACCAGTTTTGGTTTTCTGTTTCAACATTCCTTTGGCTATTTGGGGTCTTTTCTGGTTCCATACAAATTTTAGGATTATTTGTTCCAGCTCTGTGAAAAAAAGTTGATGGTATTTTGATAGGGATTGCATTGAATGTGTAGATTGTAGGTAGCATAGACATTTTAACAATGTTTATTCTTCCAGTCCATGAGCATGGAATGTATTTCCATTTCTTTGTGTCTTTCTCAATTTCTTTCATGAGCGTTCTATAATTTTGTGAGTACAAATCCTTTGCCTCTTTGGTTAGGTTTATTCCTGGTATCTTATGGTTTGGGGGGCAATTGTAAATGGGATTGACTCCTTAATTTCTCCTTCTTCTGTCTCATTGTTAGTGTATAAAAATGCAACTGATTTCTATGCATTGATTTTATATCCTGCCACTTTGCTGAATTCCTGTATGAGTTCTAGCAGTTTTGGGGTGGAGTCTTTGGGTTTTCCACATAGAGTATCACGTCATCTGCAAAAAGTGAGAGTTTGACTTCTCTGCTGATTCAGATGACTTTTATTTCTTTTTGTTGTCTGATTGCTGAGGCTAGAACTTCTAGTATTATGTTGAACAGCAGTGGTAATAGTGGACATCCCCGCTCTGTTCCTGACTTCAGAGGAAAAGCTCTAATTTTTTCCCCATTGAGAGTTATATTCACTGTGGGCTTTTCATAGGTCACTTTTATGATATTGAGGTATGTTCCCTCTATCTCTGCATGTGAAGAGTTTTAATCAAGAAAGGATGCTATACTTTGTCAAATGCTTATTTGGCATCTATTGAGAGGATCATATGGTTCTTGTCCTTTCTTTTATTTATGTGGTGTATTACATTGATTGATTTGTGGATGTTGAACCACCCTTGCAGCCCAAGAATAAATCCCACTTGGTCATGGTAAATAATCCTTTTAATGTACTGTTGGATCCTATTGGCTAGTATTTTGGTGAGAGTATTTGCATCTATGTTCATCAGGGAACTTGGTCTGTAATTCTCTTTAGTGGAGTTTTTGACTGGTTTGGGGATCAAGGTAATGCTGTCTATCTTCCCAAATATCACCTTGGATTCACATCTCCACACCTCCTACCTTGCAGAAAGTGGTCGCTTTTCTATTTGTAGAGTTGCAACTATTCTTTTCTTAGATCTCTGGTTGAGCTCATGGTGTTCAGAATGATTTGATGGCTATCTAGCTAAATTCCTGGGACCAGAAGGGCTCCTCCTCCTCTACCATCTTGAATTCTCTAATCCAGTGAGTTTCAGTTCATCGAGAATTTACTACATGTCAAGACTTAGGATTTTTATTATCTTGATTTACTTCCCATGATTACATCAAGGAGTAAAATCACACAAATCATCACTGTAATCCAGCCCATTAGTATATGGGTTTATAGCTATTTTTATCCAACCCTAGAATTCACCTAACAAGTTGTGTAATCACACACACACACACACACACACACACACACACACACACACACACATGGTAGTTTTCTAAGATATGGAAATATATTTCTTAGTTCTCTTTCACTATTGGATTCATAAAGCAGAAGCCATACCTTCCACTGATCAATTATTTTTACCTCTGAGTTTTCATCAATAAATCACAATCCATCAGTCTGAATAGACAGTGTTTGAAGTAATTCTATTCCAGACATTTCTAGGACCAGGAAACTCATGCTAACCAGGAAAGTCTATCACAGCCCTTCCTCTTTGCCAAAGTCATCCCCAAGGTTGTGTCCCTTGGTTGGTCTACAACATTGAGAACACAAAAGTCAAGTCAAGTCCCTCTTATCCTTCTTGGCCCTCAAATGTTTGATGATATAGCCACATTTCCCCTCGACTAGAAAACTCTCCACTCACTTTGCCCATTCTTTCTACATATGGCCCCTGGCTCCAAGACCCTTGCTGACCTGACCAGAGCCTGGGCCCTGGCTTCTTTGCCCCAACACGAGATAGTCTTTGCCTCATAGGGGCAGCAGACTCTTGATGACATTGAGTGTAGGTGCAACGGGTGGCAGGCTCTCAGAAATGCATGCTGTTGACTGGTGTTTCGGCTGAGTGGCAATGGGGCCATCTGTCATCAGGACTGTCTCTATAGCTGAGGTGTGGGCTATAGTCTTTTCACGCTGGCTTTCCAGAGTTCAACAGCACCCTCACCTAAAGCAAAAAATATCAGCAAGATGAAGACAGTGAAGGAACACAAGGAGGATGGTGGGGAGGAGGGGAAATGCCATAGACATAGGGCAATGAGGGTAGAAAGAGACTTCTTCTCTAAAAACCCCTACACTCTCCCTGAAAGATGAGCATTGAGAAGTTTACATTTTACTCACTACACGGTGGCTACCTGAGGGAGGCCCTAACCACCTGCCGGGGCCAAACAATCCCATGACATCAGGAGTCCCTCCACCGCTCTCCCTCCTGAAGTGAGAGCCTGAGGCCGGTTAGCAAGGTGCCATCTTTGAGTGACAGGTCAGATGGCTCATGTCCCATCACTGGCCTCATAGGAATGTGACCAATTCATCCACAGAATCTTTGGTGTTCTTTTTTTATTCCTTAACCCATTAAGTCATGCCCTCCAGACTCCCTTGCCTCAACGTGTTGGAGAGGAGCGCCTACCTCACCTGCAAAGGGGGTGGTTCTGATCTTACGGAAGGATTTCAAGGTGGATGTGGAAAATAGGGGATTAACAGAGAGGTTTTAAAAAATAGTAGAGATTTTTTTAATGCAATCACATCCTTCCTTTTAACCTGCTGAAGGAATAGCCACAGCCAGCCATGTGAGCATTAACCGGGTTACCAGGAGAGAGAGGCTCCCCAGGGGGCCGGCAACACAGTTCCATCTCCACCTGTTCTCTCCATCCCACCCTGTTCCAAGTGCTCGGAAACTAGGCTGACGTGTCAGGCTCCTCCAGGTGGACAAAGTGACCCAAATGAAAGGCATTTCCCTCATAGCGGGGAAGCAGAGGAAGCCGTGCTTCTCTTAGTTTTTCATCCGTGTTTCTTAGTGGAGGGGAAAGAACTGCTTGTTATCATCTTCCAGTGGCTGACGGGAGAATATGTGACTGAAGGGACTGGACAAGGGGTGGGAGCAGGGGACAGGGAAGGGGGGATTCCACACGTCTCATCACCTGTGTCTCCTGGCTGGCTCCGCATACTGGGGGAGAGTGTGCTTAAGCGTAGGTTTTATTATTATTCAGGTGTGGTAAAACTAACAGATTAGGAGATGATGGCCCCTGAAAAGACAGTTTGTTACAGTTCCTGAGAAGAGGGTGCACACCACGCCATGAGACGCCATGAGAGAGGGTCCTGTGGGGAGGCCCCAGGGGCAGGAGGAGACAAAGGGAGTAAGGTGGAAACTGGGCAAGAGCCTTTGTTGTCATTTCTGTGGGAAGGAAGGAATGAGGCAAGTCAGGCAGGGTTAGGATTGGCTAATCTGAACACTTTCAGGACTTTGAGCCACAGGGGCTCTCCCCTGCTGTCCCGTACCTAGCCCTTGGGCTATTAGGACGGAATAGTGGCCCAGGGTGTGAAAGCCCAGTAAGGGCGGGGTTGGTAAGGGGCTCTGGCTTGGCTGGTTTGTGTGTGAAAGACTGCTCCCAGGTGAGCTGTTTACTCTCACTAGGAACTGGCTACGCCTGGGAGAGGCAGTCCCTTCAAGATCAGCATGTCCCCAAGAAGTCAGAACATCAGAATATAGAAAATAGTAGACTGTGCTTACTAAAGAGAAGGCGGTACTTTGATGAAGCCTACGAGATAACAAAATGTGAAGTGACCAAAACTTTACTGAAAATCCTAAATCAGCCTACTTTTCACCTAAAAATTTGCACTTATTTTGTTTGTCCTTCCCTTTCATCTCTCCTTAGCATGCAGAAATCCTGTGGTGGGGAAGCCTAGGGAAACCATGAAGTTGTTCTTTGTTGGCCTCGCAGCTAGTGCGGAAGAGAGAAATGACCTCTGTGGGGACTCAGGCATCCATTCAGGCCGGAATCCATCTTGGTCCCAGATGGACCCTTAGAACAGCAGACATTCAATCACAGTGTATCTCTGCTCTCCATGCAAGTATTGCCCCATCATGGCTTCTCCTGAGCTTCTCTGAGATTCTGGAGTGACAGGCTTATCGGGTCAATGTGACAGCCTTCATCAGCTACACCGCCTCACACCTTTCGGAGAGAATGAGTCAGCCAAGTCCCACAGACCTCACAGCTTGAGGTGGAACGGCGCTGATGGCTTTTGTGGCGTAGCTCCGATGTGACAACCCTGCCATGTATTTTGTCCAGAATTGCTGCCCTGGGGATTTCCCCATCGCCTCAACCTGTACCTCAGCTAATTCCATGATTCCGGAGTCAGACTTATTTGCTAAATAAATACTAGAATCAAATGACAGAGCTGTTCCTTGATGCATCTCGCTTCACAGACAGAGGTGACAGGTGCACTTCAGACCTTCAGAACTGTGGCCAGAACCGGACCCGGGAGCAGTACTGTGCCCACCGACCTGGGCTAGAGGAAGGCTGTGGGGAGACATGTGCGCCCACGGAAGAAGGCCCACGGAAGGGCCTGGGGAATGGCTAAACATGATGGAAAGCATCGCCTTCCCCACTGAATTGCTGGAAAGATGGTAGATAGAGGCCCTTGTCTGCTCCAGAGAAAACAAGCCTTCATTTCACTGCTCCCCACTCTCCCCAGCCCCTCCCAGGAGGGTGCCAGATGGGCCCTGACCCATGTCATCCCATTATCAACAATCTCCCACTGTGAGCAAACCTCCACCCATTCTGGTCTTTAGTTAATCCATGTTTCAGTAAGTGTAATGATTAAGCTGCCTCCTCTAACAAACCCGTTCATGGCAATGTAAGAATTTAAGGGACTATGTTAGGAACATCTGTGGGGTGGACCTAGACAAGGGACGTCTACCCCCTAAGAAGAGAACCACACAGCAGGTGAAGATGAAGAGAAAGGAGGTCAAAGGGGGCCTGGCACAGATGTTCCCCTCCTCGAGTTGGGCTGTCTCAGGTGACAACACCTGTGTCTGCAATGCAGCCATCTGGGGCTCCCAGATATGCCCCAAGGACCCTGATCACTGCCCAGCCTTGCCTGTGCATGTGTGAGGGACTGTCAGAACAGTCCCTCAGTGTCTGTGGCCTGGTCAGTGCAGCCCTAGGCCCAGAGTGTCCCTTTCTGTCAGTTACCTTTTTCATACCTGCCCTGAATTCTGTCATAAACCTCTGTTACACGGTCACTTTCTTCTCTGCACATAGTGCATTCCGTCACGGCCTCTCTACTGGAAGGCCCTGTCTGCTACTGCTCTCCAGATTTTCCTTTTTTAAAAAAGATTTTGTTTACTTACTTGAGGTGGGGGAGTGTGAGTGGGGAGAAGGGCAGAGGGAAAGGGAGAAGCAGACTTCCAGCTGAGCGGGGAGCCCGATGCGGGGCTCGATCCCAGGACCCCAGGATCATGACCTGAACCCAAGGCAGACTCTTAACCACCCAGGCACCCCTGATCTCCATATTTTCTTTGTCTTCTCCAATAGTCCCATCCCTTCCTATCCTAAATTCTAACTTGGCCCATTCCTTCTACTTAAAAGGAGCATTAACATAACCCAGTTGGGTTGCCCAACCCAGCACGGTACTATTCTCTACTATTGTATGCTTTCTGGGGAAGCATTTGGCTATCAGATCATTCATTTGTCATCCTTTGATCCATAATCCCTATCCCACCCCCTGGGGCTTCCCCCATCGAAAGGGGGCGGGGCCCAGGATGGCTGGGGGACATTGCACGTAGAGAGAAGGACTCACAATTCCTCCTCCTTCTTCTTTTCAGTGTCCCTGTTGAAGCAACAATCACCGTCAAATGAATAAATGTATCACCGGCCCTGGGTGAAAAAGTAAGACTTTCAGACTTCTAAACTTTGCCTATGCTATGTTCTCTGCCAGACTGGCCTGGCCCCTCTTGACTGTGTAAGTCCTATTTCATTTTAATACCCACTAAAATCTTACCATGTGTGTGGAAAGGCCCTCTCTGCCTCCCCCAGCCAGTCGCTGGGGCCCCATAAGAACTTGTCTAGGCCCCTAGACCTTCTCAGTCCTTCCTCTGTTATGGTTGTACGTGTGTCCCCACCTCTCCTGCTGGGCTGTGTGAGTTCTGAGGCCAGTGCTGCCTCAGTTGCCTTCATCTCTAGAACCTTCCCCAGTGCACTGAATACCTTACCTCAGTAGCTTTGTATTGGGCCCATGGGTGGAGAAGTGGTAACTCTCAGGGTTATATGTGTGTGCGAGAGGGGATGTGGGGCAATAAAGAGAGTGCCTTAACCCCTCTGTGCCTCAGTTTCCTCATCTGTAAAAGTGGTGTTAGGATGGATGACAATACCCATGTCTCTGTCATGGAGGAGGTACAGAATTAAGGGAGTTAAGCCAGGCATAGCTCACTCAGTTTACTGCTCTCTGAAGATCTTACATTTTTTTACAAATGGAAGGTTTGTGGCAACCCTGAGTTGATCAAGTCTCTCAGCTCCTTTTTCCAACAGCATTTGCTCACTTCATGTCTCCGTGTCACATTTCGGTAGTTCTCAGGCTATTTCAAACTTTTTCATCATTATTCTGTTTCTTTTGGTGATCTGTGATCTCACTGAAAGTTCAGATGATGGTTAGCATTTTTTACCAATAAAGTCCTTTTTAATTAAGTTATATACATCATTTTTTTAAAGATTTTATTTGTAAGTGATCTCCGTACCCAACGCGGGGCTCAAACTCACAACCCTGAGAGTCACATGTTCCACTGACTGAGCCAGCCAGACACCCCAAGGTGTATACATTACTTTTTAGACATAAGGCTACTGCACACTTAGTAAAACACAGTGTAATCTATAAACAACTTATATAAGCACTGAGAAACTAAAAAATTCATTGGACTCGCTTTATTACAACATTCTCCTTATTGCGGTAGTCTGGGGCGGAATCTACAGTGTGTCGAGGGAATGCCTGTATACAGAAAGCACTTAAACCAATGCCTGGAACTGACACCTAATAAATGTTCAATGAATGTTAACTGTCTTTGTCTTAGAGGGACAGATGAGACTTAAGTGAGCCAACTTGGACTCCTTACCATAATAAGGAGGGGTACAATACTAGGTTATCCTAAGGCTCACTTACTAATCATTTCAGTGTTTGTTTTCTCAAACCATAGAGCACCCTCACCTCTCACTGCCCTTTTCTCCAATGGTGAAGTGATCAAAAGTGGAATAGGGTGGGCTGGGTATGAGGGTAAAAAAGTAAGAACAGATTCAGAATAATGGAAAAGCTGGAGAGAGTGTATAGAAGAGGGTGCAGAATGGGATAAGCAAGACTCAGGCTGGAGGTCCCCTTTTAATTCCTGCTCCATGTGCATGTGCCTTCCCAAGTTTCCTTATTCTTTTTAACCTCAGTGTATTCATCTGTGAAATGCGGATGAGGAAGCTAGAATAACCTCTAAGGTATCTTTAATTCTGCAAGAAATCCCAGGATTCTAATTCTAAATGTACTCTCCATATATGGTTGTTCTAAGCTGGAAAAATAACAAAGGTTTTATTTCTCTTACCAGCAGCCTTGGATGTGAGCAAGCTAGTAAAACAAACAAAAGCAAAATAGTAGTAGTAGTAGTAGTAGTAGTAGTAGTAGTAGTAGTAGTAGTAGTAATGATAATAATAATGTTTTTAAAGAAAGAGAAAAAACACCAAAAACAAATCAAAATCAACCTTGACCAGGACTAGTGGTATTTTCACATTATTTATGAAGTTATTCTTATGTTTTTATTAAACTTTTTAAAAAAATATTTTATTTATTTACTTGACAGAGAGAGACAGAGCGAGAGAGGAAACATAAGCAGGGAGAGGGCAGAGGGAGAAACAGGCCTCCCGCCAAGCAGGAAACCCAATGCAGGGCTCTATCTCAGGACCCTGGGATCTTGACCTGAACCAACGGCAGATGCTTAATGACTGAGCTACCCAGGTGCCCCAAGCTATTCTTATTTTTATAATAAAATAGTGTTTTTATAATAAACATTATTTATCTGTTCTAATTTGTATAATAAAATAATGCTTTTATAGTAAACACTGTGATAAAATATTATTTTATAATAAAATAACAAAAATATGCATACAGTTTCATCCTATCATATTTATATTATATAAAAACATATGTACATAGCTATCTGTATCATAAACATGTGTATATGATGGTTTTCATAACGATTTCCCACCATACATCATTTTAAATAGAAATCCTAACTCTGAGCATTAGAGACCCCTGGACCCATTTTCCAGGAGGTAATCATCCACTTCGAAGAGCTGGTCCTCTCAGATAGGACTTTTCCTGGACATTTCTCCTTGGGAGAAGTATTAGCAGAGAGCAGCCAGTTCCTTAAGGACTCAGGTTTTGAGTTCTCACTCTCTGGGATCTAACACTGCTCAGTCTTTCTGTGGTTCTTTTTTACTGGCCGGATTCAGAGGTGTGGGGCCCAGCGGTAACCAGGTCAGGCGGTGCTACAAAAATGCCTTTTTGTATGGCGCCTGCTGCCAAAGAGCTCCCTGGGTTTCTCACCTCATTTCTCATTAATCCTCTCCAATCCCCCCGAGGTAGCTGGAGGGGCAGGGTGCAATTAGCCTGGACCTGGATTTATAGCTGGGGTCGGGGAGAAGGAAGTGGCCGTCACTCTGCCACCATTAGCGGCAAAGAAAGGACTATCTTCCTGGCCTTTCAAATCTCAGAGCGCACAGCTGCGTCCTGGGAGCCACTAGGCTTCCCCCGCTGCCTGCTTGGATTATTCGTGCAGAAATGGAGCTCCTTACTCAGGGCCATGTGTGTACCTCTGAGGCTAAATCAGATTCTGGGGTTGTGTTACTTCCTAATCAGTCGAAACAAAACGTCTTTTGATTTTTCAGAATTTAAACAAGGTCAACCACAGTCTGATGTCCCCAAACCAGACAGAAGTGCATGTCTCTGAAATTTTCCATGTTCGAGGATGTTTTATTTGGAAAGTTCTGAGCCTGCGAGGAATTCTTTTCGGAAAGTCTCTCCCAGCTAGGAAGCAGTAAGAACTGCTGCTACAAATCTCTACTGCAATTGTTTAAATTGCAGTAAAATATATCTAACACAAAATTTACCATTTTAAGCACTTTAATTGTTCAGTGGCATTCACATTCTTGTGCAAGTGTTGCCTCCGTCTATCTCCAGAACTCTTTCATCCTGCAAAACTGAAACTTGGTCCCCATGAAACTCCAACTCCCTGTTCCTCTCTGACCCTGGCAACCACCATTCTATTTTCTGTCTCTATGAATTGGACTCCTCTCGGTACGCCATATGAGTCAAATCATACAGAATTTGTTGTTTTGCAACTGACTCATTTCACTCAACGTAATGTTCTCCAAGTTCACCCATATTGTGGCATGTGTCAGAATTTCCTTCCTTTGAAGGCTAAATATATTCCACCATATGGAAAGACCACATTTTGTCCACCTATTGATATATCGATGGACACTGCATTGCTTCCCTTGCAACTTTAAATCAGATATTTCCCATTGGGACTTACTTCCTTTCAAGTGAAAATTTTGCTCTAATTTTTCTTTCATTTTGATTTTTAAAAAGGGTTGAAATTCAAACTTTTAGTAAATTGGGTTAATACTTGCAAGTCTTTGAATTTTTCATCTAACCAATCCATGAAACCCTCCCCTTAAGTCTACCACCAGCAGCTATGTAGAGATTGGGTCAAGATGAAAATCTGCAGACCCACTGGGAGTTCTTTAAATAATTGAGATAAGATGTGAGAAAAGTCTGACCTGACCGAGGATGTACATGATTGAGACAGGAGTGGGGTGGGTGATGGGAGAGGAGTTTGAAGATCAGGAAGTTAGCTGACAGTGGAAATGTGGAAATGAGGGAGAGGACAGAATCCAAGACAGCTCATCTGTGGGCACAAGGAACCAGACATCCTAGTTGATTAGAAGTGTATAAAAGAGGATTAAGCAGGATCCTAATAAGCCTCTAAACTAAGTATATGCTTCATAGAGCATATTGATCCTGGGGCTTCGGGATAAAATCAAACAGCTGGATTTTGTGGCTTTCATTTTGGCTGCTAAGAGTCTTCTTTTTCTCCTTGATATTTCCTACTGCTATTTCTACTGTTCTCAAAATGGGTAGAAATACCAAATAACTGTCAGGTGGTCATAGTACTTACTCTCTGTTCTGTTTTGTATATGACACATTGTTTTCTGTCTTCAAATTCATCCTAGATTCTCTACTTACTTTATATACAAGTATTTGTAGCACAAAACAGCATAGAATTTTCTGCTTTTATTAAGAAAGTGTTCTGTGAATGGAGGTTTTACTACGAAGCTAATGAAGCTAAATCTTCAGGGTCTCTCACTTTCTTGAAACTTTCCAAAGCCCTGAAAGAACTCTAGCAGTTTCGTAATTGTAGTTTTGTATGAACATTTTAATGAGAGTCCACAGGTTTTATAAACTTTAAACCCTTCAAAATCTGGACTTGCCCCGTCTATGAGTCAGGGCTGAGCTGGAGAGCCAGGAGGCTGAGACACGTTTTCTCAAGGATTTCTAAAGGTTTTTTCCATCTGACAAATGCAGAAAACCTTTGCCATCAAGTCAATGGTTCCGTCTCCTACTCCCCCCTCCAACGCCACTACACCCCCGCTTCCCCTTCCAAACCTTTCCCACTGTTTATAGAACATTTTCAAAAACAGATTTGCTCAGCAAAAATGAAACAACAACAAAAGGAGACAATGGCCTGTGTTAAGACAAGAATCTGTTGTTGGATTTTTTAGTTTTGCTCAATTTTTCCTAAAATCACCTCCATTCTAGTTGTCCTCCTACCTTGGCCTGGCCAACTGGGTGAGGAGTCAGCTCTGGCACCCCCTCTCATCCTTGTCCTCTGCATGCGGGCTTATATCACCCTGGCAGAGCCACACGTGTGAGGCTCTCAATCCACAGACACAGGGATAAATCAAATCATTCCATGCAGAGAGAAACTGGGTCCTGAGCAGCAAGCCTATGGATTATCTATGAGAATTTTTAATATCTTTTTCTCCCTTATAACACCATCTTTCTACCCTCTCATCCTTGCAACAATGGGAAACAAAAGCCCCTTCTCCTTGGCCCTGTTAGCTGCCTCCCAGCAGTTGGGCTCTAAAGGAGACAGCGGGGAGAGCAGCTGGCAGAGGGATCAAGTGCTGGGATGGGCGGGGGAGGCAGAGAAAGCCCCCCCCCCGCCCCCAGCCATCCTGTGGGATGAAGGCTGGATTTTGGTGACAGATCACCATAATCACTGCCTTCAGAGAGAAAGAAAGGCGAACAATAAAAATCTATATTTTCAATGAATAAAACACGACCAGATTCACTTGGGGAAGGTGCATTAACCAGTGGGTTTATAAAGTGATGAGCTTCTCTTTCACGGCTCCCTGAAATTGCTCTGAGTTGTCCCAGTGATACAAGGCCCTGGTGCTGATTTTCAGGGTTGGGGTTGTGTTAACCCGGTGTTAACTCCTGAAGACCCTAAAAACCATCTGGAAAAGGACTTTGTACTTTTCTATATCCCAAAATTGAACAGATATGAGGAGGAAGGGAGAGGCTCCCACAGCTGGGAATTCCTTGCCCCAACTCATGCCCCAACACAATGAGAATCTCTGGACTGCTACACAATTTCCACTGAAGACCCCCTGAAGAAGGGGAGGAGCTTAGAGAGCCCAACTTTGTCACATACCATCAATAAAGTACTCTGTACCCAGCCAAAAAATAATTGAAGAGATATGGTCTTTCTTAGGAAAAAAACCAACTGAACTATGTTTTATAACTCCAAAATTTTTAATTAAAATATAAGATTCATAAAATGCACAAATCAAAAATATGCAGTTTAATAGGTATTCACAAAATTAATACACCAAAGAAACCAGAAAAGTATGTAGAAATGTAACCAAGGAAGAGAAACCAGAGCCCTCCCCTGACCTTTTCATACTCACTTCCTGCCTCCCTACCACCCAAGCTAACCATAATCCTAATACCTAATAAAACTTGCCTCTTTTTAAATTTTATCTAAATGGAGCCATTCGGTGTGAATTCTTTTATTTCTGATGTATTTTGATCACTGTATTTGGGAGATTCTTATATGATTTGCATGGAGCAGGAGTTTGTCCACTTTTGTGGGGAGCATAGTACTCCATTGGGTGACCACACCACAATTTACTTTTTCATTCTACCATTGATGGAAATTTGAATCATTTCAAGTTCTGCCACAGTATTCTTATCCATGTCTTTTGGGACATAAATAAGCATTTGGGGAGACTATTTCTAAAAATGAGATTACTGGGTCATAGATTATCTTTAAATTCAGCTTTAGTAGAAACTGAAAATCAACCAAACCAAATCATTACTCAATGAGTTTTTGTGAAACAATATCAAAAACATAATACTCTTTTTGACCTTGAAGGAAATACAAAAATAAAGATAAATATGGCCCCTCCCACCAAGAGCTACAACACGGTCAAGGATCACTTATAAGAGAGTGGAGAGATACTACAATTTATTTGACTGAGCACCAAATTGATATTATTGATATCGAATGTCATAGAACCAAAATCGTAGGTAGGAGAGAACACCTAGGTCTCTTTCCTTCTTAAAACAGTGAGGAAATGGTTTTTGCAGGAAAATACGCCCATGGGTTCATTGAGTGAATCCCTTTTATGATATTAACTCTGTAAACCCCAAAGACACTTACTCTTTCACTCTGCTTTTTTCTCTGGTTTTGATTCTCACCCCACATGTAGAAGACCAAAGTACCAATAGACTAGGAAAATTGAAAAATAATAAAATAACATACATATTTCTTCTTACAGAAATTTCAGCCAAGTTATTAGAATCAACTCTCCTTGTGAAACAATCAACATTCTAGATGAAATATTAAAAGCCCATCCTTAACAACATGAAATAACTAGTGAAATAGTGAGGAACTAACTACCAGGCCAAAGCCTGTGGCAAAATGGAAACTCAGAAACAAACAGGAGGGCTGAAGCTGTTTCTGCCCTAGATCCTTTCCTAAGCTGGGCATTCCTGGGCTTCAGATTTGGTAGCTTTGAGGGACAAGAATCTAGAAGTCAAAGCCTAGTGCTGACCCAAGGTGGGAAGTCTAATAACTTCTGGTTTTAGAATTACTAAAATCTTACCAGAATCTAAGGATACTTCCTCCACAGAAGTTGGGACTTCAGATGTCTACAGTCTTGGGGTAAAGATAAACTAGAAATAAAACCACCTCCACTTTCCACCTCTCAGAAATGGCAGGTAAGGCTGCCTCGGTGTTAAGCAGAAGAAAAAGCAGAAGAAAAAAGAAAAGAAAAACAATAACTACTTTAAGAAGTTGTGATTGCAAGCTGACTCTCATAAGGATTTGCACCATGGCCTCACATTACCTGGGTGGCACAGAAAACCTCATACCATGAATTTATTTTAATATGGACCCAAACTGGATGTGCCTGGGGTGTTTCCTCAACATAGGCCCATAAACACTTTTATAGGGACAATGAGCAGTACACAGTAAAAAATAACCAAGCACACAAAGAAATGAAACCTTATAAACAAAAAACAATCAAAACAATGAACAGAAGAAATATGTCTTTAATATTTATATATTGGAATTATCAGGCAAAGATTATCAAACAACGATGTTCCTTGTGTTTAAAGAAATAAAACAGGCTTGAAAATACCGCAAGCAACAAGAATCTATAAAAATGATCCACCTTATCTGAAAAAGAACTGAATACAAAACGATGTCTAAAATTTTAAATTCCTTTGGTAGAATTAATGGCTGATTAACAAAACTAAAGAGAGAAAGGTTAGATTTCATGAAAACCAAGACAACATAAGATGCACCACTATTTCATGAGCAGTAAGAAATAAAAACAAATCGGGGTGCCTGGGTGTTTCCATCATTAAGCATCTGCCTTCGGCTCAGGTCATGATCCCAGGATCCTGGGAATGAGCCCTGCGTCAGGCTCCCTGCTCAGTGGGGAGTCAGCTTCTCCCTCTCCTCCTGCTCTCTCTTTCAAATAAATAAATAAAATATTAAAAAAAAAAGAAATGAAAACAAATGTTTCCAATTAAACTATAGCATAATCCTTTCTTCTCTTAAAAATTTCAATTTATACTTCCTGAAAGAGCTTACACATTTTTTAAAAATCTTTACTGAAATATCATATTTGTGCAAGCATAAAAGGGAAAATATGATTGAAATAAACTGGTTAAAAACAGTTCTAGAAATTCTTTGCAACCAAAGTCTGATTCTTATGGGTCATTTTAACTCAGTTTCTGATGTTTTTCTCAAGCTTGTGATGCCACACTTCTTAGAAAGTTCCCCATGATTGTTTATAAGATCTTCTCCCAAGCCCTTAAAACCCATTCTGCAAGTTTTGATTCTGGTGCTTCCATGGCCTTACCAGAGATGATCAGTTTATAAAATGTTTTCCACTGAAATTCAGTTCCATGGAAAGGCTTTAGACAATGCCTGGGACTCATATTTCTTCCTTCCTCAGACTGTCCTTTTTTGTTGATTGGAACATTAAAGTCCTACAGTGGTCAAGTCGATGCTGCCAAGAGTAACAACCACATTCACACTTAGACAGTGGCAGTGATTAAATACCATCAGTTATGTGACATACAGTCTTGTCTCAGGGTGTTAAAATGAGAAGAAGAAAAACAAACAAATAAAAAAAACCATGTATCTTAAAATGGGTAAAATATGGTAGATGAGAACCTGCTCACAAATTTTTGGTGTCTCCTAATTTCTACAATGGGCAGTCTGAGGGACTTTGAGACCCTTTTGTCTTATAATCCCTCCTCCCCGTTCTCACCTCCTTGACTCCTCCTTGGGGCTTGGGCTGAAGCTCAGGTGCTCCAGTCCTTGATGAGGAGAAGATGTGTCCAGCTGTGCAGTAGAAACCCAGACCTCCTCCTCCCTCCTTGCTCTTCCCCACCTCCCTCCTGCTCCTCTTGTCGTGGCTTCCAGCCATCTGGGCTCCCTGATCTTGCCATGGCCTGAGCCTTATTTTCATACTCCCTGTAGACAATGCTCACTTTCCATTGTCAGCAATAATGCCTCTTAACTCAAACTAGTACCTTCTCCTGGTCCCAGTATGCCCGCCAGAGTTGGAACACATCTCCGTGTCAGGAGGCCCCTCGCAGCACTGCTTGGACTCTTCTAGGAGCCTGGCCTCCCTTAGGTACTTGTTAGTTGGCTACCTTGTGAAGCTTCACTAGTTCTTTAGTACTGAAGGCAAGAGTGAATGCATAGACGAACATTTTATCAAGTGGTAGTCATGAACTGAGTGCCTTTGGCCAGCAAATATTTCAGAAATTTCTGCTTTCAGGCTGTGTGAGCAGAGCTCCTGAAAGGACCCTCCAGGGCAGAATCTCTTGGTCCTGGTCCTCCAGGAATGTTCATTACAGTGTACCCCCAACTGTGAGAACAGTGCACAATGGCATTTTTGAAGTCCTTAGACAGTGTTTGCAATAGCACACTTAAATTTTATTGATGTATTTGGTAGCTCTGACAGAAATAATTCATAATGACATTTCAACTGTAATGTTTTCCCTTTTACAACTGATTCAGGCTTCGATTTTCAACATAAGACAGTTATCTTTTCATCTTCTTATAGATCCTGTAGAAATAGGATCCCTAATGAGCCTGCTTTGTATAGAATTATGTAAATCATCTATCGAATATTCAGAAATTTGCTTTTACATATCATTTACACATTGCTTCTTCCATTCATAATTGAGTCAAGGGAAGCATGATTTTTCTATTGGCCAGTCTTTTCAGAAATAGGACATTTGTTTGCAAGTTCTCCCTCTCCAGCCGCCACAAGCCTGAGACCTCTTTCTTAGCCATAAACTCACATGAAGTTTGATGGGGTCACATGAAAGAATGGTTTAAGGTCTATGTATTTGTTTTTTCCTCTTGCTATAACAAACTACCTCGAACCTGGTGGCTTAAACAACACAAATGTCACTTCTTATATTTCTGATGGTCAGAAGTCTGACACATTGCTCACTGGGCTGCCTTTGTTCTGGAGGCTCTAGGGGGAAATCCATTCCCCTGACTTTTCCAACTTCTCCAAGTACCTGTACTTCTTTGCCCCCTGCCCCTTTCCTCCTTCAAAGCCAGCAATGTTGCATCTCTGATTGTTCTCCCACAAGTACCTCTCTGTCCGACTCTCTTCCTCTACTTTTAAGGACCCCCACAATTGCATTGGGCCCACCCAGTTAATCCAAGATAATCTCCCCATTTTAAGGTCAGTTTATTGGCAACCTAAATTCCATCTGCAAATTTAATTTGCCATTGCCACAAAACAGAATGTATTCACAGGTTCTAGGGATTAATGTCCCCGTCTGGGGGACTATCATTCTGCTTTCTCTGTCTGGATAACATGGGAACTGGGCAGGCATGAAAAAGAGCAAGAGCACCAAAGAGGCAAAGAATCTGTACTCAGAAAACTATAAAGTACTCATGAAAGAAATGGAGGAAGACACAAAGAAGTGGAAAAACATTCCATGCTCATGGATTGGAAGAACAAATATTGTGAAAATGTCTATGCTCCCTAGACCAATCTACACATTTAATGCAATCCCCATCAAAATACCAGCAATTTATTTCAAAGAAATGGAACAAATAATCCTAAAATTTATATGGAACCAGAAAAGACCCCGAATAGCCAAAGGAATGTTGAAAAAAAAAAGCAAAGTTGGCGGCATCACAATTCCAGATTTCAAGCTCTATTACAAAGCCGTCATCATCAAGACAGTATGGTACTGGCACAAAAACAGACACATAGACCAGTGGAACAGAATAGAGAACCCAAAAATGGACCCTCAACTCTATGGTCAACTAATCTTCGACAAAGCAGGAAAGAATGTCCAGTGGGAAAAAGACAGTCTCTTCAACAAATGGTGTTGGGAAAACTGGACAACCACATGCAGAAAAATGAAACTGGATCATTTCCTTACACCACACACACAAAAAAACACTCAAAATGGATGAAAGACCTCAATGTGAGAAAGGAATCCATCAAAATCCTTGAGGAGCACAGGCAGCAACCTCTTCGACCTCAACCGCAGCAACTTCTTCCTAGGAACCTCACCAAAGGCAAGGGAAGCAAGGGCAAAAATGAACTATTGGGACTTCATCAAGATTAAAAGCTTTTGCACAGCAAAGGAAACAGTCAACAAAACCAAAAGACAACTGACAGAATGGGAGAAGATATTTGCAAATGACATATCAGATAAAGGGCTTGTATCCAAAATCTATAAAGAGCTTCTCAGACTCAATACCCATAAAACAAATAACCCAGTCAAGAAATGGGCAGTAGACATGAACAGACATTTCTCCAAAGAAGACATCCAAATGGCCAACAGACACATGAGAAAGTGCTCAACATCACTCGGCATCAGAGAAATACAAATTAAAACCACAGCGAGATACCACCTTACACCAGTCAGAATGGCTAAAATCAACAAGTCAGGAAATGACAGATGTTGGCGAGGTTGCGGAGAAAGGGGAACCCTCCTACACTGTTGGTGGGAATGCAAACTGGTGCAGCCACTCTGGAAAACAGTATGGAGATTCCTCAAAAAGTTGAAAATGGAGCTACCCTACGACCCAGCAATCGCACTACTGGGTATTTATCCTAAAGACACAAAGGTAGTGATCCTCAGGGGCACGTGCACCCGAATGTTTATAGCAGCAATGTCCACAATAGCCAAACTATGGAAAGAACCTAGATGTCCATCAACAGATGAATGGATAAAGAAGATGTGGTATATATATACAATGGAATACTATGCAGCTATCAAAAGAAACGAAATCTTGCCGTTTGCAACGACATGGATGGAACTGGAGGGTATTATGCTGAGCGAAATAAGTCAATCAGAGAAAGACAATTATCATATGATCTCTCTGATATGAGGAACTTGAGGGACAGGGTGGGGGGTCGTGGGGGGTAGGGAGGGAAAAATAATGAAACAAGATGGGATGGGGAAGGAGACAAATCATAAGAGATTCCTAATCTCACAAAACAAACAGGGTTACTGGGGGGTGGGAGGGTAGGGATAGGGTGGGTGGGTTATGGACATTGGGGAGGGTTTGTGCTTTGGTGAATGTTGTGAAAGGTGTAAGCCTGATGATTCACAGACCTGTACCCCTGCGGCAAATAATAATAATAATAAATTTTTAAAAAGAGTGAGAGCATCCACCTGATAACTGCTCCCTGGCCCAAGCACGTGCACAAGAAAGAGCTATGGCAGAACTCTTCTTGGGGGTATTTGCTGAACATCAAGACCCTGTTAGTGACAAGACTTGGTATGTCACCATCAGTGACCTAAGTTTGTGACGAGAGCATCCAGGCCCTCTTGCTCCCCAAGAATGTCACTCTCACAGCAGAGGCACCAGCCCCACTGGGCCTCATACCCCCAGCTTGGTTTAAAATGTGGAGAATGGATCTCAAAGGGACCCCTGGATCTCAAAGGGGATGGATAGCAGGATTGGAGAGGGTTTTCAGAACTGGAAAGTTTGAAACATCATCAAGCTCTCCTTTATTATCCAAATTCTGCGCAGACTAAGCAACTTACCGAGTTGTCTCCATGCCTCCCTGTTCGTTGTGAAGGGAACATGGTGACTCTGTTTTGTACTCTGCATTAAGCAGGGTAGAGTCACAGAGAAGAGGTGCAATCTGGCTAGTTTAGGCAAAGAAGGATTGATTTAGGGTTTGCAGTGGTTTACAGGATCAACGGGAGAGCTGAGGAAACAGACTGGAGGCCAAGCTTCTAGGAACAACACCCATAGCCACACTGCAGAACTGGCCACCGAAGCTGCAGCTCTTGGGGGGCTGCTGACTGAACCAGGAATCCAGCCCCAGAGCTGCATCTCTGAAGCCTCCACCCAGCCACCCCGTCCCCGCTGCCTCACTAGAGAGCTGCCTTCAGGAAATCAGAAAGCTGTGCCACGGTGGCTGGACATAGAACCATGGTCTTGATCACTATGATGTCACACCACAAAACCGCGTGTCCTGTGTCCAGCCTCCTGCCTCACTTAGCTCAGCTCTGAAGTCAGGTGTTCCTGCAGGTGTGTTACTTGGCAGAACCCCACCACATCTGGACTCAGGTCAGCAGAAGGTAGGGGTGAAGGGAAGCCCTCGGGACAGTGTTGGGAGAGATAGTGAGTAATTAGCCCACGGTGCCGAGAATCATCGTCACTGAGAGAGTGGACAAGATTTAATACCAGAAGCCCTGACAGGACCACTACAGAAGGCGAGTCCCCGACAGGATGATCATCTGAATGGAATCTGAACTAAGGCTGCAAAGTGCATGCTGCCTCATCCTCTTTTTCTGCTCTACGTCTTTCCTTTTTAGCAACATTTCCTAAGCTCGTGTTGGTTTCATGTTTGGGTTGGCTCCCATTTTAGCTGAACAAGTTCACTGGTTCCGGCTTTACGGCCACCCCAGAGATGCATGTACATATTTTGCCTGCGTATGGCTATCTTTTCCTTTTTTTCCTTGAGGGAAAATATATCAGCATAGAGTCCGTGGCGTTCATCCAGATAAAACAGCTCGGCAGGCTGGCCACCGCCAGCAGAGCTCCCCGGTTGACTCATGGGAATTGGGAATTAATGACCCACTGTAAACAGTGGAGGGCTGCCAGCGGAGGCCCTCTTCTAGCAAACAGTCTCCTGTGGCATGTGCAGAGAGAGGCGGGGCGAGCCCAGCTGCGGGCACCTGGCCATCCCTTGCTGCTAGCTTACTGCCAGTGTCACTCGGGCTGCGGCCGTGTCTGCTTTTGAGAAAAGCCCTTTTCGGACTTGCTTCTCTAACAGCCCCCTCTGACCGAGAGTCACCTACAGGGCACAGGCTCCCTCCATCCGTCAGGGCTCAGGCTCCTTGGCCATGTTGTGCAAGTGTCCCCAAGCTCATCAACAGGGGGTCGGTACCAGTGAGCGAGGACACACAGGCCTTCCTAAAATGTGCTGCCTTTAGCTTCCACGTGCGGATCGGCAAGGCCTCCGCTGACTTCACCTGACCAAGAGCAAAGGTAGATGATACATCCAGGTGGGAAGGAGACGAGAGGCAGACATGACAGCGACGACGATGGTGATGGACATGAACCATCACACACGTGCTCGCTGCTCTGGCTTCTTATAGGAGCTTCTGCTCCGAAGCTGCTGGAGGGACCTCGCAGAGAGGCTGCAGCCACCTCCCTCCCCAGCTAGTGCCCCTATGGGGCCCCGTGTCTGAGCATTCCCACAACCGCAGCACCCCCAGTGCCCCTAAAGACGCGACGTTCCCTTCAAGTCTCGTGGCCCCAAGCCATGCTGTGTCCTGTGCAGAAGCGAGTGCCACTTCCCAAGACTGTCACACTCTCTCATCGGAGCCCTGAAGCCAAGGGGCGTACTCCCGGAGCTGCTTCACTCTGCCTGCAGCCCCTCTCCGCATGGCTCTCCACGTGTGGGCCTTGTGGCCCTGGACCCCTGTGAGCTCGCAGCCAGGTGCGTCCCTGAGTCCTTCTCGCCAGTGCTCATCCCCACCCCGACCTACTACCTGCAAGTCTGTGTGCACGGGTCCCCTGGCTTGAGCATGCTCGTGTGGGCTAGCTTGTTGGAAAGCACAGTTCAGGCTAAGCCAGAAGCCCTCTGTTGGCTCAGATGGAGGAGACGGAAGGGTCCAAGCCTCCGGGCAGGCTGGGGGAGCTGGGAAGGAGCAGGTAGGTGGTGGAGGGGCTGAAGGAAGAGCTGGCCTTAGGCTGCCATGTTCAGTCTGCAGCTCTGCCAGACGACAGTGCCATGCTCCTCGGTTCCCTCCTCTGCCCAGTATCTTTTCCAAATGCCAAATGAGACCCGTGTCTCGTCCTGGGACCATGATGTGTGTTGGCTCAAGGGTGGGCTCTGAGTTCAGCTGCGGACTGAAGCGGGTCAGAACTGTTTCCAGGACCAGTTTACCCCCACTCCAGTGGGGGTGACGAAGGAGCACCCACCTCTGCAGGTCCCAATATGCCAGAGGACTGATTGCTTGATCCAAACTCAAGACAGGGGCCAGCCCAGGAGTCTCGGATGCCAAGCAGCGCTTACACGCCATTGAGGACATTCTGCTTCCTGGGTATGGCTTGAGATGACAGGACAGGAAAGGCAAGATGCACCTAGAAATATTTGCTTTGGCAACTTGGGTTTTTGTATTTTTCTAGAAGGTTCTATAAGGTGCAGTGAAGTCTCAATTATGGTATGAGTACATGAACCCAGGAAAAATTCTAAATTTGTCAGAGTTGCCATAAAAGGTCCTGCTCTTGCCACTTACAGGGGCCGGGGACAGATCAAATTTTCCTAGTGCATGCCTCTCTGGACGCAACCTGTGGGTCTGGTTCAGCCCAGCCCCCATCCACACCCCACTGGCCACAGCTGTGGAGAGGGTTAGAGCTGCCCGTTGGCAGCCAAACCTCACAATGGGCCTGTTAGGAATCTAAGATGCTTTGTAATTGCTGCAAACTGTCAGCCCACTAGTAAATTCTTAGTGCCAACGGTCAGGAAAAACACCCAGATTGTTTAAGTAAACATCTCTCAACTCCTCCTTTTGGTTGGCTTTCACTGTTTGTTCTGTGTGGCCCCTTGGAGACTGGGCCCCACGTCAAGAAGAGCCAGTGACCTACACATTGGATAAAGTCCCATGGTTCTTTTTCCAAACCCAAATCTAGAACTTGCAAAAGAACCAACTCCAGGGCACCTGGGTGGCTCAGTGGGTTAAAGCCTCTACCTTTGGCTCAGGTCATGATCTCAGGGTCCTGGGATCGAGGCCCGCATCAGGCTCCCTGCTTGGCGGGGAGACTGCTTCCTCCTCTCTCTCTCTGCCTGCCTCTCTGCCTACTTGTGACCCCCGTCTGTTAAATAAATAAAATCTTAAAAAAAAAAAAAAAAGAACCAACTCCACATGGCAAGGGGCCTTCCGGGTGTCCTTCAAGGAGGAACTCCCAACACTAGCTGCTTGGGTTTTCAGGATTTGATTCTGAAGGGAGACCATGGGGAGGACTGCCTCTTGCACACGGTGTTTGTATCCAGCCCATTGTTGCATTTCAATAAACACCATGTGCCTCCTTGATGCCTAGGCCTCTTTAAATTTGTACACATTTATGTTAGTGAGGGGGAAAAAAACACTATTATTTCAACCACAAAAATCATCTTTAAAGTCAAAACAACAAACTCTAAATGGCCAGAATGCTTTCTTCCTCTGCACACTTCTAGTTCCCCATCTGGTTTTGTAGCTGGGTTTTCTGCTGCCTGGAATTGCCGTTTGCAGTAATGGCCGAGCAGCCCCTTTATTCTAACTTGTTACTCGTCAAGAAAGGGGTCTTTTATCACATCAGGAACCTGGAAAGTGCTCTCTCCCCTGTGGCCCTGCTGTTAACTAATGATCTCGTGTGACTTAAGTAAAAACAGACCGCCTGCTAGAATGAGGCAGGTCCCCACCCCACACACAGCCTGAGCCCCCATCGGACGCGAGGCGAGAGCCTACGGAGGCCTCGGTCTCTGTGGAAGTGAGCCCACCACGCCCCCAGAACCACCCTGGTGTAGACTCGATGACACCACCACTAGTAAATTCTTAGTGCCAACGGTCAGGAAAAACACCCAGATTGTTTAAGTAAACATCTCTCAACTCCTCCTTTTGGTTGGCTTTCACTGTTTGTTCTGTGTGGCCCCTTGGAGACTGGGCCCCACGTCAAGAAGAGCCAGTGACCTACACTTTGGATAAAGTCCCATGGTTCTTTTTCCAAACCATGATGACTGTGGAGCCCTTTCCAGTCACGGGTCTGGCTGTATGTAACGATAGCTCTGGAGGTCAGGGACAGCCACGAGATGCAGCTGTTTTGAAGGCACAAAGAAGCCGGGCTCATCGTCAGGGCGCACAGCCCGCTGCCCCGGATGATGAGGCCTCGCCTGCCCCCGGGGCCAAACAGAAAAGCGAGCCTCTGCGTCCAGGACCCATGGTCTTTCTTTTCACTCTGGTGTGTTTTTTCCATCTTCCAGAACAAACATGTCTTTCTTCTCCTTTCACCCCTGACTCTGCCCACGTTCTGGGTCGCGTGTAGGTCAGGCTGCTGGAGGGTCCGAGAGCAGGCCACTCCGTGGGGACAGATGGAGCGTGGAGCCCGGGAGCCCACGGGTGCTGTGCCCTCGCTTGACCCTCCATCAGGCTCCACGGGGGAACATCTGGAAGCTGCTGCTTCACCCTGGCGAGCCAGCTCCCTCGGGTTCGTTCAGCCCTGAGCGGTACACGCACAGGCTCCCACCTCAGAGACCTCGCTTGCACCTGCCCCGGCCTCCTTCCTCTGCTGGATGGGCCTCCCCAGAGAGCCACGGGGCTCCTGCCCTCCACGCCGGCAGCAAGGCCTTCCCGCAACCCCACCTCCTCGTCTTCCTCTGTCGTGCTCACTGCCACCCGGCGTCCTCTAGGCTCACTCTTTTGTGCTGCTCTTGTCCGTTTCCATCGGATGCCACCAGACAGCCGTCTGACGGAGGAGATCTGCGTCTGTTTTCTTCACCCTTCCTCTATCCTCAGCAGCCAGGACTAGAGCTGTCCTCACTAAGAATCAGTCTTTGCAGAGTGAAGATGCGATTGCGTTTTCTGCTCTTTTCCCGAGCCTTCTGTTACATTATTTTCCTGTTCTCACAGAAACATCAGCTGCTCTTCAAATCACAAAAAATCAACTACACGTGGATGTAACAGTCTGCCGGGGAACACCCGTGTGCCTGGCGGTAGAAGGTCCTAATCATGTCCAGAGGTTCAGTCCTCTGAGACCAAAAATCTATGGAACCAAAAAACTATGGCTGTTCTCCCCAGGGGGACAAAACAGACTTGTTCCTAAACACATATTTCTTCCACACCTGGTCTGGGACCAGGAAGGTCCCAGACCCTCATGACCCTCCAGTTAAGACTCCTGGCTTTAGACCAGTGGCCCTTTTTCTCCTTGTCACCCCTCTCCCCCAGAGAAACTTCAGGATTATTGAAGAGGTCACTAAAATAACTTTTCTGTCTTCATGTGAACGCATCAGGCAGGGGGCTTACCATGACCTTGGTTTCCCACTGAGGGAATTTGCCACCTGCTCCTGTCAAATGAGGTGGCCGTGGTCCGCTCTGTGAGGACCCACTGCCCCGGGAAATGGGCAGGAGGAGAGTAGGTAGAGGCATCCCAGAGAACAGGGCCTGTGGGAGCAGGAGAACCCTCCGAGGCAGCTTCTGAGGACTGCCTGCTTCCATGGTCCAGGTGTCCGTGACTGGACTACTTGTTTGTCTTCTCTGCATTCCCACGAGGTTACATATGTCCTCAGAGTAACATTTTCCATCCCCTGAGGTAAGATGACTTGAGTGAGACTTGGTTCCTCCTAAGAAGCAGAGTCTGAAGAGCACAATGCTCAGAGCCCATCTGTCCCGTGGCCAAGGGCTGCTGGCAGGGGGTGTCTCCTTGGCAGAGGGGAGGGTCCCTTGAGCAAAGCTGTCTCCAGCACCGGCCCGGGCTCCTCACTCCCCGCGCTCCAACTGAGGTCATGGGGTCACCAAGGGCTTAGCTCCCTGTGGCTTTCAAACTCTGATGAGAAATTTCCTATAGGTGAGTCTTTGAGATTCCCATAGGGAAGAAATCAAGACAAATAAAACATCAAAGTAAAAAACTAAACTGGGCTAGCGATCTGTTTGCCTTCTCCAGTGTCATACTCTTGGGAGTCACTTTCCTAATTCCAAAATCTTACAAATTAGTGCTTACATTTTGACTGCCCTTCTTATTCCACACCCCCGACTTCACCAGCAACCCTCTCCACCCCGTCTTAGCTGTCCTGGTGTGGATCCCACATCCCACTTCGTAAACTTGACCCTCTGCCCCCCAGGACACCCCAGCACCCTGGGTAGCACACGGGTAGACACGAAGTTAATCCTTCTTAATCATCGGTGGGTGCCCAGCATGGCCCCCCATGGTATTCGCAGACTTTCCACTCCCCACTCCTGGCTGCCAGCCCCTCCCAGCACATCTAGCCACCCTCAGCTCACAGAGGAGAAGCCATGACCTTTCTGATGGCTTTTGGACCTTTTAGCCAGGAAGGGTGCTTTGTACTTGGTGTGGGAGGAATGGAATTGCCACCATACAACCCCCTTCTCAGTGGAACATCCAGAAGCTGGAAACTTGTTCCCATTCAGCAGCTCTGGGAACTGGACTAAAGAAGAGCATGATAGAGGGGCAGGAGACCAGGAGCTCTGTCCTTCTCTTAGTGGCTATGTGATCAGAAGAGGTTGATCGACTTCTCTGGTCCTCAGCTCTGTCATCAGTAAAGTGAGGTCGCCGTGCCTGCCTCCCAGAGTTGATAGACTCATATGTGCTGAAGGGCGTCACAGTACCTGTGAGCAACTCAGGCACAAACAACACTCTGTGCTCACAAACCACGTCATGTTCACCCTTGGCTCATAAGGTTATGTATCCAGCTCCTCTACATCTAGGAGGAGCCATGGGACTGACTCTCCACAGTGGCAATGAAGGATGTTACATCTAAGCCTGGCCCATAAACCAGCTTCCAGCACATTCTCCCTCATCCCCTTCTGCTATAACCTGGAAGGCCATGTGCTGGACTGATGGTTTCCCAGGATGGAAAGAGCCAGATCTTTGAGCAACTGTGAGTAGCAGAATCTTCCTAACCTCCAGCCACATCAGGAGGTGACATGGGTGAGCACCAGGGTTTTACTGTGACAAGCCACTGAGATTTCAGTTTCTTTATTTCAGTGGCCTCGCTTGGCCTACCCTGATAGAGGGGGCAAACAGGTAGCCTATAAGCCAGATGTGTTTTGTTTTGGAGCAGGCAAACATTTTTTTAATTGGGATTTAAATGCCCTACAGTATATGCTTGCTCATTTGCCGCAATCCCCACCACTCCCTATTACTTTATGCCCTGCCACTTTCCACATTTACCTGCCTATCTCCTTTAAACATTTGGGTTTTCTTTCTTTTTTTTTTTTTTTTAAGATTTTATTTATTTATTTCACATAGAGATCACAAGTAGGCAGAGAGGCAGGCAGAGGGAGAGGGAGAAGAAAGTTCCCCGCTGAGCAGAAAGCCCAATGCAGGGCTTGATCCCAGGTCCCTGAGATCATGACCTGAGCTGAAGGCAGAGGCTTAACCCATTGAGCCACCCAGGCACCCCTAAACATTTGGGTTTTCAGGCCTAAGAAGCTTTGGATGGAAATCAGTGTTTGATGAATGCTTCAGATCTGTGTTATCTCAGCCTGTGATGTGTTTAGGAGGATAACAGAGGCTCACTGAAGTAGAAGGAGCAGCATAGCCTGTCAAGGGTGTGGGTGCAGACAGCTGGAGTTACAAGATGTAGGACAGTGTGGTAAGAAATAGTCTGGCTTGTAAATCAGATGCTTTGGTTCTGGTTTGGCTCTATCACTTAAAAGCAGCACGACATTCACCAAATCACATCCTACTTCGATTTCCTCATTTTCAAAATAGGGATTTTTTGTTTTTAAGATTTTATTTGTTTAACTATCCAGAGAGACTGAGAGAAAGAGCAGGGGAGGGGCAGAGGGAGAGAGAGAATCTGAAGCAGTCTCCGTACTGAGTGTGGAGACCAACTCAGGGCTCGATCCCCCAACCTGGAGATCATGACCTGAGCTGAAACCAAGAGTCGGTTGCTCGACCGACTGAACCACCCAGGTGTCCCCAAAATAGAGATTTTAAATGAACACTCTCTGAGGTCTCCTTTAGCTTCAGGATGCTGCACTTATCAGCTTGGGCCGCCGGAACAAAACACCGAGATGGGGTGGTGTAAACAACACACATGTATTTTCTCACATTCCAGAGGCTGGAAGTCTGAGTCAAGGCCCAGGCAGGGTCAGGTCCTGGTGAGAGCCCCCTTCCTGGCTTGTCCATGGCTGCCTTCTTGCTGCGTCTTCACAGGGCAGAGAGCTGTGGTGTCAATTCCTCATCTCATCTGGGCACCTGCTCAGGATATCAGCGCCCCCCGCCTTCCGTGACCTCATTCAACATCTGTCTCCTCTTCATTTCCAAGTACACCCATTGTGTGTCAGGGTTTTAAAACACGAGTTTGGGGAGCAGGGTGGACTCAAGCATGCAGTCTGTAATAGGTACTCTTTTCTTCAGGATGTTCAGAGGAGGGAATGGATAAATTGTATTTTTATGTGTCCAATGCAGGGTAACAGGCAGGGAAGGTGATTGGCCAGATCTGATTCAAGGGGGTACTTGGGAGTCAAAGGTGTTCACTTCTATTAAAAATGGTTATCCTCAGGGCCCTGAATGGCTTGCCCGGTGAAGCGTCATGATCTAGGGCTTCTGAGATCTAGCTCTGGGTCTGGTCTGTGCTCAGTGGTGAGCCTGTTTCCCCTCTCCCTCTGCTCTTCCCCTGGCCCACACACTCCTCTTACTTCAGTGAGCCACTGTTATCCTCTCAAGCATGCCACAGGACAAGATAACACAGATCTGAAATAAATAAGTCAAAGAAAGAAAGAAAAAGAAAGAAAGAAAGAAAGAAAGAAAGAAAGAAAGAAAGAAAGAAAGAAAGAAAGAGAAAAAGAAAAAGATTATCCATCCTCATTCCAGACAGCTTTCAGCCCCACATGTCATTCTGAGGTTGACCCTGAAAGACCTCGCTGAGACAAAACAAAGTCAGCCTTGCCCATGTGCGTCGCTGGCCCAGAGTCAGCAGGCTGGAGCCCTTTGCCTCTTGTGCTCCTGATTTTCTCTTCAGTTTGGGACACAGACATTCCCTTGGTACAGACTGGTAGCTTTTTCCATTTCTCAGATAAGGGGCAATAATCCTAACCCACTAACAAAAAAACTAGGAGAAATAATTAGTGGATGCTGACCAAGAAATCTGAAATACACAAAGTATAAACCATGATTCTGAAATATCAAAGTATCTGTTTTGCAACATTTGGGTGCAGCACTGGGCCCTCTGTCCCTTTGTCTGGTCTCTGCAAATTAAAACATCCAGGGACACCAAGGGTAAGCTCAGAGTTCCCAGCCCAGTGATAGCCATGAACTTGACAATCAATCATTCAGTCTCTTCAAGCGTACAGTATTCCCGGAAGCACCTCTGAGGCTCGGAGGATAGATTTGGCGTAAACTGGCTGTTATTTATAGTACTTTGGTGACTTAGAAGAACCTGGCATCTCACAAGATACAGATCCTTCTCAAGACTGTGGAATTCAGCGAGAAGCCAGGCCTTCCTCCATCCTGTGTGTCTGTGGGACTCGGGACATGTCATCTGACCTCTTGAGGCTTGTGCTAGACATCTGACAAAGGGAGTATGGCTACATGAAAGCAAAGGAGCTCTCAGCGATTGCCTGCATTTTTCAGAGAAGGTGTTTTAAAAGCTGAGCTAAAGCTACCTCAGCGGGTCCAGGAAGGAAGGCGCCTTGGTGTGGGGATTCCGGAAGTCTCCCAGAAGAAAAAAGCCCTAAAGGGCACAGTTTGTTCAAGAGCCCTGGGGTCTACTGAGGTAATGGTGTCTTCTTCAGACAGCCCTGTGCCTGGCCCACAGACACTGTGCAGATATCACCGCTGACATAAAATGGGGCCCATAGGACAGCAAGGTCACAAAGCTCTGAAGCCACAAACAGAGTGAGACCCATTTGGGGGGAAAAGCTTCTCTCAGCATGACAGGAGCTCCGGCCCAGGGCCAGGCAGCAAGGAGGGGAGATGCCACACAAGGCAGGACATGGCATTCACCACTCCTTTTGAGGCTCCTTAGAGACCAAAGGGAAGAGCCTGGTGTTGATCTGAACGGCCAGCTATCTATGGGAACAGCTCAGCCAAAAAGGATTCCTTCCATCTGCTAAGATTATGCTCCCCAAGGAGGGAAAGGTGGAGTCTACACGTTCCTGTTACAATCCCCTTTTCTTCTGTGCTCTGAGAGCCAACATCAACCCTGGAAACTGGCTATTAAGACATAGACCTCTGCCATCCTTTACAGCTCAATGAAGCATGGGCACGTCAGGGAGGCTGGTCGAGGGTGTCCGAGACAGACTGGGAACTGAGTCAACTGGGATCCCTGGAACAAGGCAGGCAGTAAACAGAGGCATACATGAATAGATGCCAATGGAATTTCTATGATCCAAACACCCACACCACCATCGAGTTAGATTTATAGCAGGACTTCGGGAAAGATGATTCCCTTTGGCTAAAAAGCTGGCTTAGGTCTCTCCTAACCGCAGGACACCTACTCACCACGCTCCAGCTGCCCTGAGCTCTCTTCCCTTCCTTTCACCTGCTCTGTCACGGCCTCCACTTCCTCAACACCCACTCCCCATTAACCCATTGCAGTCAAGGTCATACCCCCACCATTTACCGAAAGGCTTTCCACAACCACAGATGACCTTCTTGGGGCCAGGTTCGATTTTTAACACTGACTCCTCGAAAGCTCCTTAACATCCCCGTGAAACTCTATCCTCTGTGCCTTTGCTGGCTCTTCCCCTCTCAACACAGCCTAAGTTCTTCACAAGATCCTGTCCCTGGCCTTCTTTTCCTTTTGCCTTCCTTCTCCTGAGTCCATGGCGATTCCACGCTCTCCAACGGCTTCTCTCCCAGCCCTGTGCCCATCCCAAGCAGAGCCCTCTGCCCCAGACACCCTCCACGATCAGAGGGCTGCATTTTTGATCATTTGAACAGTCCCTGTACACCCCTCAGTCACTTCCCAGCATTTTTCTTCCAAGCATCCAACTCAAATGTTTGCTGCTTTAAAAAAAAGACTTTTTCCTTTATTCTTAAGGGATAGTTTATTCCTTCTGTGTTCTGAAGGCACCTGAATAACTGAATTCTCGTTGAGCCCTTACTCATTTGTTCCTGTGATTCTACCTTCAAAACCCCCAGCCAAGAATCTCACTTCTGACCATGAGAGTAAACAAATGGGGATCTGAGCAAAATATATGGAATGGCTATTTTCAGACACTGGACGACAGGTGGGTGGACTGTGGGTCCCTGACAGGCAAGGTCTAAAGTCTCTTAGCTTTCTTCCCAAAGACACTTTCTGCCCCCAGCTGACGAAGAGGATCCAAGCAGAAATGAGGTCTGAGGAGAGCGGAAGAGGAGGAGCTGGGGCCGGCTGTAAGTGGTGTGGGGCCAGGGAAAAGGACAGGAAGGGACTACGAAGAGAAAGAGTCCACCAGTTTGCACAGGGGGCTCCTTGAGTTTGTTACTGAATACTAACCCTGGCAAATACAGAAAGAGCCCCATGAGCAAGACAGGGAAAAGGGTGTGGTGAGCTGAACATACTCACGGCCCAACCAGAAAAAATGGAGACACATGGTAAACACTGTGAAACCCCAAAAGTCTGAGTGTTTTGGCATGCTGTTTCTGCAACTATTGAGATAATTATACGGCCCGCCACATAATGTGGTGCTAATATGTTGGTAAAGATTTTTGCAGCTATATTCATGAGGGAAAATGGTTAACAGTTTTTTACTCTCCTAATGCCTTTGTCAGGTTTTGGAATTGGGTGAAGCTAGCCTGGCAACATTCGCTCCTCTTTTGTTTTTAGAAAAAATTTGTGTGGGCTTGGTATTACTTCTTTAAATGTTTAATGAATTTCAATGTGGAAGCCTTCTGGGCCTGGAGTTTTCTTTATGGGGAAGGGTTTTCATTCTCAATTCAACTTCTTTAATAGATAAACGTGTGTTAAGAATTTCTAGTTTTTCTTTTTACAGTTTTGGTAATATGTCTTTCAAGGGATTTGTTTATTTCACCTAAGTGGTTGAATTAATTGGCATAAAGTTGTTTATATTATTCTCTTAGTATCCTCTTAATGTCTGTAGCATCAGTTATGATGTTCTGTCTTTCACTCTTGTTATTGGTAACTTGCCTTCTCTTTTTTTTCTTAATCCAACTAACTCGAGATTTACTGGTCATTTTAAAGAACCAACATTTTGGTTTCACTGATTATTTTAGTTGTCTTTTTTCTATTTCATTGAGTTCTTTGTACTTTCTTCTACTTACTTCGAGTATAATTTATCCCCCTTATGTTGAGTTTCTTGAACTCAGTGACTAAGATCTTTTTATTTTTCAAATATAAGCACCTAAAGCTATAAACTTCCTGGTAAACTTTAGCTACTTGCCACAAATTTTCATATGCTATGTTTTTATTATCACTCTGTTAAAAATAATTTTATAGTGAAGAAACATAGGAGGGCCCACATTAATCAGATGAGCAACACGAACTTCATCAGTAATGGGATAAATGGGAATCCTGTGCTATCTGATACAACACAGTGAGAAGAACACAGCATTACTTCGGTGATATTCTTGCTAGAGTTGCGCCATCTGAATCCAAATATGGGTTCAGACAAATACACATTGAGGGTTATTGCATAAAATAAATAGCTAGGGGGGCCTAGAGGGCTCAGTCGGTTGAGCACTGGGCTTTTGATTTTGACTGAGGTCATGACATGAGGTCGTGAGATGGAGCCCCACGTCAGGCTCCACACTCAGTGGGGAGTCTGCTTGGGATTTTCTCCCTCTCTCCCCCTCTGCCCCTCCCCCTACTTGTGCAAGCTCTCTTTAAAAAGAGCTTCTTTAAGCCTCTTAAAAAAGAGGCTGCCTCTTTAAAAAATAAGAAAGAAAAAAAAGAAATAGCTTGTAATATTAAAATATTATAGTCAAAGACTGAGAAGCTCTTCCAAAATGAAGGAGACTAAAAAGATGTGCCAACTCAGCAGAATATGTAATTCTGACTTATATTCTTTTGGCATTGACATATCACTGGAATTTGAATGGGATCTGAGGATTAGAAGGTAGAAATGAATCAATTAATATCCCAATTTGATGGTGTAACACAGGAAACACTAAAAGTATTTGGCGTGATGGGGCATCCTGTTGGCAACTCAATCTGAAATGGTTTCAAAATGTTCTTTGGATTATACTTACAATTTTTCTATAAGCTTTTTTCTGAGTTTTTAAAAAATTATCCCCACCCAAGGGAAAAGTTTTACAGAGAAAGAAAAAGCTATACACAAAAGAGTAGCTACTATACTATTCCACTTATATTATATTCTAGAACATACTCAAGGCTAACTTGTAGTGACAGAAATAGATCAGTGGTGGGTGGGGGATGGGAGGTGGGGATGGGAGACTGCAAAGTGGCAGAAGCAAACTTTTGGGACTGATAGAAATGTTCTGTATCTTGGTTCTGGTGATGTATGCATGCATATACATTTGTTAAAAATGGATGCATTTTATGGAATGTAAATTATATCATAAATAAGGGTGATTTTAAAAGACCAGAACATGGTCTCTGTCATCATTTCCCCTGAAGGAATCAGAGGTTCTTAGAGAAATGGCTAATTTTTGTCTGAATCAGGTCCAAGATGAGTCTGAGAGACCTTGCTTTACTAGAAAGTAAGGAAACTTGCAAATATTAATGGGGTCACATCAAAAGGACATAAGAGACCATTTGACAAGGCCTCACTTGCCAGTCACAACAGTTTAAACATCAAAAAGTATAGTAATTATGATGGTTGCAATGTATTGAATCACTGAAAATTTGTTAATTCACAATATTTTTTTAGAAAAACATAAATAAGGGAAACTGATTTATCACTCCATTTGAGGTAGATGTTAAAATAATGTCTCACTTTGAAAATGGGTAATTAAAAGGAAAGAGGTAGGCATTTTCCTGCCTTTAGTAGGCAATGGATTTTAGGATATTCAAGCAGCCCCAGTAGATGAGAGAAAATGATACTTTAAGAATGCCAAATCATATATACAGGATGAATTAATAATAATTAATTATTTTAAAAATCACTTTATAAGTTTTAGGCTTACCAGTTGATGCTAAAGCCATCATGTGAAGAGCTGATGGAGAACCAACTGTACATTAAGGAATATCTTACAGAATGTAGTCATAAAGGGGAAAAAACTGTAAAATAGAGAGATTAGATTTTGATCACTCTAATCCAGTCACGGGTCAAGCAGGTGCAATGGGTCTTCTGACCAGCTAACAGTGTTCAGAAATAAGCTCCGCAAAGTATAGCAGATAGTCCCCAGAAAATAGGATATCCTGCAGGCAACTGGCTTTGTCCCTTCAATAAATCAGTGTAATTTTAAAAGAGACTCTTCTAGAATAAAAGAGTCTTAAGAGACATAAAAACAAATTGCCATCTTGGATTTAATGCTATATAGATAAAGTAGCAATAAATGTAATGTTTTGGCTAATTGGAAAAATTTGTATATGGTCTGGTTATTTTTTATGAGGTCAAAATTTATTGAAATGGAGGAGTGAAGATCATTGAAAAAGTACAATACGGTATGCACAATTTGATCTGACTTTCATTAAAGATACATGTGTTATATGTAAGTATGTGTGTAAGTGAAGATATGTATGTACAGATAGTATTACTGTAAAATCTCATTTTGGAAGAAAAAATAGGCGCTGTGTATATATACACGTATCTTTACCTACCTGACATATACATGAGTATTTGTTGTGTATACAGCATTATTTTATTTTGGTTAAAAAATTACATATATGTGCACACACATACATATATAGAAAAAAAGCCAGGAAGACATGCCTAATCTATTAAAAGTGTGATATCTGAGTGGTGGAAATATATGATTTTTATCATGTTTTGTTTAACTTTAAAAAAAATCTTAGTCCTTTCAAAGCAGACGTGCAGCAGTTTATATAAAAAATAATGTAGTTGGAGGCTGGGAAGGACTCTGCTCTACAGTTGCTCAAAGATCTGGCTCTTTCCGTCCTGGAGAACCACCATCCCCAGCACACAGCCTTGCAGGTTGCAGCAGAAGGGGATGAGAGAGAAAGAGTAGGCAAGACAGCCTGCTTATAGGCCAGACTTTTCTCACAACAAAAAGGTGTTGTTTCAAAAACAGACCACGCTTCTGCATTAGGTCAGTCCCTAGTGCAGGCCCTCATGCCATCTTGCCTAAAACACTGCAGTGGACCCCATAGGGTGCCATGCCCCAGAGCTGGCATGCCCACCCACCCAATAAGCACCTTCCCTCTGAGGTTCTGCATTTTATTTATAGCTCCTCTTATTTTAAGATTTTATTTACTTATTTTAGGGGGAAAGAGGGAGAGAGTGTGCAGGCATGGGGGAGGGGGTGGGCAGAAGGATAGAAACAAGAAGACTCTGTCCTGGGTGAGAAAGGGTCACCAGTCTCCGTCTCAGGACCCTGAGATCATGACCTGAACTGAAATCACGAGTCAGATGCTTAACTGACTGAGCCACCCAGAACTCCCCCCTTATTTATAGTTTCTAATGTTAACACTGATGTGTGTTGTCTGTCTCCCCTAATCAAATATCACCTGTTTGAACACAGGCATTCTTATTCAGTTTTCCATCATTCATGGGACTGGTTCTATTTTTTGCATAAAGAAGTTCCAGAAAATAGTAAATAGATGAACAAATAATGTTCTCTAATTAAGAGAATATCCTCATTTGAATATTTTATCCAAGTTCTAAAATAACTCTTTAAGGACAGCAAATTATACTTTTTTTCCTAAAAGGGAGAAAATGTACCCTCCAGGCTCACATATCTTACAAAACCAAGATCAGTAAATGAGCATGAATGATATTCTCTGATCTGTGGTGAAGAGATGTCAAAATCGATCCAGAGGACTCATTTGTGTCATCTCTTTTGAAATTGCTCTCTTAATGCCTGACAGATAAGATGGGATTATCCTATTTTTCAGTCACTTTGTGTCTCCCCTGTAACTACAATACTGCACGCTGCTTTCCTTCAACTTTGCAAATCCCTTCAGGATTAGAGATAAGGGCTTGTGAGGAAAGAGGAAAGAGCCAGACATCTCAGTCACCAACAGGAAAATGATTCTTTTTTCCATGGAGAAGATTGGGGCAGTGGTCCTACAAGGACGCACTGGAAACAGGAAGGGAAATCATTAGAGTAACAGCTCTTAACCTCAGGAAGACAAATATAATCTCTCTGAGTTTCCCTCACCGCCAAAGAAAAATAGTGAAAATGTAGTACAGACCTGCCTCCCACAGTTGTGGCTACAGTCAGTGTGAAGAATCCAGAGAATTGGGCACCTAGGTGGCTCAGTGGGTTAAAGCCTCTGCCTTCGGCTCAGGTCATGATCTCAGCGTCCTGGGATCGAGGCCCGCATCGGCCTCTCTGCTCAGCAGGGAGCCTGCTTCCTTCTCTCTCTCTGCCTGCCTCTCTGCCTACTTGTGATCTGATCTCTCTCTGTGTGTCAAATAAATAAATAAAATCTTTAAAAAAAAAAAAAAAAAAGAATCCAGAGAATCCTCCAGAGCATCCTGTCCAGGGGCCAGAGTTTCAGAAAGGGGGTGATTGCCTCCACCATCAGCCCAATGGGCACTCCAGGACAAAGCCAGTTGTCACGATAGATAAAATTCTGTTAGGAAGTAGGGCAGCCTCTTGAGGTGGACATTGTGTGATCTCCATTGTACAGATGAGAACTCAGGCCTAGAGAAGGTACTCATTATGGGCTGAATGGTGCCCCCTGACTTCAGGATTCCTATGTTGAAGTCCTAACTCCAGTAGCTCAGAATATGACCGTTTGGAGGTAGGTTCTTTAAAGAGGTAACTAGGGTAAAATGAGGCCCTCAAGGTGGAGGGTAATCCGATCTGAGTGGTGTCCTTATAAGAAGAGATTAGGGGACACACACATAGGCACACACATAGGGAAGACCGAGTGAAGACACAGGGAGAAGCCCAATATTTATATGCCAAGGAGAGGCCTCACAGAAGACCAGCCCTGCTGACTCCCTGACCTCTGCCTTCTGGCTTCCAGAACGGGAGGAAATAAATTTCTGTTTTTAAGTCACTCACTCTGTGGTACTTTGTTAGAGCAGCCCAAGTAAGCTAATACAGTACTAGGAATGAGTAGAGCTGAGATTTGAACCCAGTGAAGCCGACTGCAGAGCCTGCCTTCTGAACCATAGCCTACCTTCTCCCTGCCCCAGTCCACTGGATCATAACTTCGAAAGTATAGCCTGACTGCTGTGCCTTTTAGATACTCCCAAGGAGACCTTCTGAAAGTGGGTGTAAGGCCTGTCTCCACAGCCTCCTATCTTCTGAGAATAAGCTTTGTGGCTTAAGAGACCCAGACAAAACCCAGGAATATCAGAAAGGGGACACTTCCATTCCCCCACAAACACTCCTGGTCTCTCTTGGCCCCTGTACGTTCTCATTCTTCCCTAAGGGAGAAGCAATTCAATTTGGTCAGTCAATGTGGGATGAATACCTGCATTTGCTTCTCAGCTTCAGGAGCTCTTCCTCGTGGGGCAAGAGCATGCATTCTCCGCTCTTCTATACCTGAGTCTTGCTTGGTAGCACCCTCGAGGTAGGGCAGCCTGGCCTGGCCTCCTGATGGCTGTGCCTGGCTAAGAATGATACTTAATTCTGAAGTTAGCAAGCACATTTTACCTTGCACTTTGCCATGTCCTAAAATTAAGCCCCCGAAAAAACTCAACACAGACACCACGTCCCCACATGATGATGCGCAGCAAAGTCTGAGAAGCTCTGCCCGAGAAAATATGCCTTTTCTTTTATTACCCCTGACTCTCCACCATGGAGAAAGGTGCTAAGCAACACAATCCAACAATTAAAGTCTTCCTGCCCTAAGAAGCAGCTTAAGGACATTGTCACATACCAAAAACGCTCAGATTTTCTTCAGTGAATTTTCTTCCACTGTAGAACGAATGTGCCAGACTTTACTCAAGGTTTCCAAGGGCCAACCTGTCAGATCCTCAGAGTCTGGGAGCAACAGCAGCCCTTCCTGAGAGACCAAGTGTGCAGACACTAAAACAGACACCAGACAGACACCATGTCCTTTGCATGGCTTATGATTTAATTGCAAAGAAAAGAGAACACATATGTGAAATCGCGGGACAGGGCAGCTGGCCCACATGGGGGGAGTTAAAGACTCTAAGGACTCTCCAAGGAGAGAGAGAAGTTCAAGGAACCAACAGTCAGGGCAAGTTCAGGGAGAAAGCCGCTTAGCCATCAGGGTCAACGTCATGGCCCTCAGAATGCTTTCGAACAGAGACCATGAGAGAGAAAAGACTCTCTTTCTGCCTGGCCACCCCCAACAACTGGAGTCCTCCGCGGCCTCTTAGTTTCAGTTGTTGACAAGAAAATATTGAACCACATTTCTAGAAAAAGCTTTAAATACTTAACATCCTCCACATCACCTGGTATTTCCAGAGCATGTTTTCCTTTGAGTTGTGCACGCAGCTCGAGTGGGCAGAAATACCTCACGAGGAAAGAAGGCTGAGGTGTGGGGTGACGTGCAGCTCAGGACTCCCAGCACACCCACCTCACCACGCGGTTGTTTGTCTAATCAGCCCGGGATCATCCTCCTCAGCAGCCCCTGGGTGCCAAATGGCAGGAACTCACCCTGGTGTCCCCAAGAACGTGGATGGAGTAGAGATTTCCGTGCCAGCATCGCAATTCCAGCTTTTCCTAGGTGGCATTCCAAGAAATCAAGCAGAATGCTAAAGAACTCATCATTTGTCTCCCTCACACCTGCGGCGCCCAGCTCCTCCCTCACTAAGGAGAAGGAATGTTCCTCCACCAAACCCCTAGCAACCCTTGGCAGGAGCAGCCGTGATGAGGCGGCTCCATGGCCATCAATCACCATTATCATTCTTACCATCTCTATCGTCATCGAGAGGAAAAGGGGCCGTGTGTTTTGTTCCATCTGACTGACAGATCCATTTATACAACCGTCTAAACAAGACTAAAAGGGAAATGCTCATTTGCTTTGAACAGAACCAAAAAGCCCCCACAGACTTCTCAAGTTTAAAATAAGCTGCGCTGCTGATTTTAATATTAAAATTTGAAGTTAAGACTGCAAAGAACTAGGAAGGGCTGGCATGTGGCCTGATGCTGAGGGGTCCCAAGCGGGACTGCCCTGGGGTGGCTGTGATGAGAGAACATTTCTTTTTCCATTGTCTTCTCACTTTGTTCTGAGGGACCCAAATGTCTCTGACTTCCCAAACCCGTCATTTGCACATGAATGGCGGTCTGGGCGGCAGAGTGGCCTAAATTAGACACACCCAGGCTAGCACCACAAAGAACAGGAATTCAAAACAATTAGAAAGAGTGGGGGACATTGCCAGTGATACGGGGTGAGTCCTTTTGTCTTTGCTACACGACATGAAATTTTCTCGGCATCATTCATTCCAACATCTTGGATAGGACGCCTCAAAGGTAGTGTAGGGTCCTTCTTCAGGGGAGTGAAGGGGGAAATTCAAGGCATGGAGAGAGCAGAAGCTGTGTGCAAAGTCACAACAAAAGACACATTTGGGTGGGCCTCACATAATTTGGAATCCACTCAATAATCTCATGGTCAGCTCATTTGATGAGTCTCAGCCTGGGTTCTTCTTTGCACAGCTATATCAAAAGTTCAGGGGTAGCTCACAAAACCCTTAGGAGGGTCACGCCAAAAAGCATGCCTCCAGAAACAGTGTCCCCAGCACAGCACAAAATCCCTCTGTGAAGACCCTTTTAAGCCTTTAAAGGGGATTAAAATAGGCTGAACCTTGGAGGTAAGCTATTCAACCTTCATAAAGATTGGCAATAGAAACAGAACAAATTTTCTGAGGAAATTATTCCAGGTGCCCCATTCCTTACTCCAGTGCTTCTATCTGGACTGCTGATTGGCCCCATAGATTTGGGGCCCAAACTGGCCCATAAATTGGGTCTCTCCCCTTTGTTCCACTTGGACTTGATCTTTTCTGAGTGGTTACCCCTTGGCTGTGTGCCCCAACCTCCTCCTGGCTATAGACCCATACCACAGTGCTTTGTAGCTACTCTTCTAACATCCTGTGACCTCTGCTGCCCTCCAGACCAAGCTTTCTAGGCCATATGGCTGTTCACATTGTCCCTGCCTCTCGACAAAGCCCAGGTGGGTCACCAGAGTCCTGTGCTTGGGACTATAGGTTCTTATTTCTCTCAGATATAATCTGACTTTAAAAAAAAAGAGAGAGAGAGAAAATTTCCACTGGCCTTTTTGAGCTCAGAACTACGTGGCTGCAATAGTTTGGGATTAAACCAGAGGTAAGTAGGTGGGTTCCAGGCATGTGGTCACATCTCACAGGAGGGCTCTGCGGCCCATTGCTGAAAACAACTTGACAGGACATAACTCATCAAGTTGTTTTCATTTCTTGGTTTCCTGCAGCTCCAACCACAACCCAGACTAGAGCTTTCTTTTTTCCACTCTCCTCATTTATGAGATAGGAAACCCTTTCTGTGTATCTTCCAGGAAGCCCTCAACAGTTCCAGAAGTAAGAATTACTGTAGCTTGCTTCCCACCCTTCAGTGTCCTCGCCCATGAAATGGGAATAACATCGGTAGCTTTCTCATTAAATGTGGGGGATTAAATGTGAGGGTTAAGTGTGTTAACACCCCTAAGCATTTGGAATGGTGTCTAGTTCTTAGCAAGAATTTGTTGTTTATTGTTATCTCATCTTACTAATGGGGAAATTGAGGCAAAAATAAGTTTAAGTTACTTGCCTAAAATCACTCAGCTAGTGTTAGAACTAGACAGGAAGCAGCATTCTAACTATGGAGCTGATATTTTAAGTCACTAGAGGAAGCTATGGTAATTATCACTTTATAATGATAAATATTTATTAAATAAATGAAGGATGGCTTTCCTTCACAAAGGAAATGACATGGCTCAGGACTGAGGAACAGAAATGTTTACAGAGGATTTAAGGAATAAAGAGTGAAATAGTGTGACTGGGTGAGAAGTAGTGGGAAATGTAAGCAGTAAGAAATAAAGTTGGTGCCATATTGAGCCTCAAAGTCTCACGAAAGAGAATGAACCATAGACTGTGAGGTGGGCATGCAATGGAGACTTTTCTGTTGGCTACCAACATTGGCAAGGCATCTCTTAATCAGGTCGGGGAGCAAAGGATGGAATGAATGGGACTGAGACTGGAGACTGTGTAGCGTTTTAGGGATGGAACTATGTGGTTATCACTGAGAACAGACAAGGCAGTCAAGAGGATTTGTGAAGACAAGATTGACAACATTTGTTGTGTGATGAGAACCTGGAAAAGCCAAAGAGGGAAGAGTCCCAGGCGTGATCCCTATCTTTCCTAAGTGTCAAGTTCATAAGAAATGTAATTTCTACTTCCTTCCATTTTTCCCTCATAATTTAAACTTAGCAATGGCTTTATTTCAAGATGAAACCCATGCTACCATATTGATTTTAAGAAATCACATCCTTACTATGCTGTGATTCTAAACTAAAGGCCCATAAATAACACAGTTTTCTCTCATTCATAACCCTGTTGTAACTAACACACACTCATTAAGTCATCAGAATTTGCAAGGAAATTTTGGGCATAGATCATCAAAGTTGCAACCATTTAGAATTTATATGTTAATATTTTGGAACTCTAAGTAAATTTAGAGGGAACAGCTAATCCAACACTTCCTCCTATCAAAGCCAAAAACAGGGAAGGGTCTTGTCATTTGTTTGCTTGGCAGAGAAAAAGGGAAGCAGACTCCTGAATGCTTATCAAACATTTTAGCAACTTCTGTCTTTTCGGCAGGAGGAAAGAAAAAAAAAAGATTAAAAGAAAGTATAAGCAATTCATTTATTCTCTCAAAACAATTTGTTGGTAGCCTCAGGAGGCCACACATGGTTCCAGGCATAGGTACCAGTAATGCGCTAAGTGTCCAAAGACTGGTTCTCCTGAAGCTGACTGTCTAGTGGGGGAGATAGATTTCGTATTGACACACATGCATATGCACAAACCTCTAAAACGAAAACACCAGGTGGTGAGCGCTAAGTACAGCCAGACCGCGATGTGCAGTGAAGACGAAGGAAAGGATGATGACAGTGGCAAGTCGAAAAGGTCCAGAGGACACTCGTACCATATCGAGAAATGGGCTTTTGCAGCTCACATGGCCTATGGGCACCAAAGTGCTATGCTTCTAAGAGCTACTCCCTCTGTACCTGGGTCATCCAAAGGACATGAATAGGTGGAGGCTATTCTGGGTGAGTCTGCCAGGGACCAGGTCCAGGGACCAAGGCCCTCCCATGGAGGGATCATCTTCCTGTTCTCTCTTGTATTCCTGATGCCTCCTGGTCCTCAACACTCAGGGCTCCGAACTCAGCAAGGAGGCAGCTGAGTAATTCTATGGATTTGATTGAATGTGGACAGGGATCTAAAACCCCAGAAAAGGACCCTAGTCCTACATAGTGGGGCTCTATGAGCAAGAATAAGGACATCTGCCCCCAAGGGGCTACGTCCATGCAGAGCAGCTGCAGGGGTCTTATGGCAGAAGGGTTGGAGGTCTTTCAGGGTGTTGGACAAGCTAGCCAGTTGCTAAACCTCCGTGGAGCAGTCACTGTGCACCTGGCTGAGAAGCAGAGACTCAAGGTATGGCCAGCTGGGGCAGCGTGCAGTCCAGAGGCTGCCTCCACCCTCCCCATCCACCTTGAGGGCTTAAGCATCCCATGAACAGGCTTGCTAGATGTGCTCAGGGAACCTCAGATCCCAGGAAGTTGGTAGAGTACCTCCCTGTGCCCACCGCCTGCCTATCTCCGCCTGGTGCCCGGGAGTGGTCCCCCAAATGAGGTCCCAGGCAGGAGAAGCAGCAGCACCTGGACACATGTTAGAGATGCAAACACTAGGGCCCTTTGCAGATCTACTGAGTCAGCAGCTCTGCAATGGGGCATCTGTAGTTTGGCAAGCCCTCCCGGGCACCCCCGTGAACTCTGATCCGGGGTGCCCTCTCCTTGGCAGACGCTCCCACACCATACACGCAGGCTGAGTCCTGGCTAACCCCATCCCACAGCCCGATCTGACAGAGCTGGGCTTCAAATGCCATCCTCACCAACAAGTTTTGGAAGAAAAATGTCCAGCCTTGCCAACCTCCCCCTAGCCTTACTCTCTGGAATGACTAATAACAGCACAGCTTTCTTCTCCAGCAAGTGATGAAGATTAGAAAGGAGGTCGCAGGGAAGCTGGAGAAAAGGGCAGACAGCAGGTTCCTGGGGGCTGAGAGGAGGTGGGGAGCCTGTGTCAGGCCTGTCACTGCCTCATCCCAGCCTCCAAGGAAGAGCAAGGAGAGCATGTCACTCTCACCCCGAGGGCTCTTTTTGGGGACAGTAACAGCAGTGATGAGAATAAAGTCAAACGAATGTACCTCATGAAGACTTATAAAGATTTCAAAGCCAGTTCTGCACAGAAATCACTAAGTATAAAGTCTGGAAGGGCCAAAATTCTATTCTATTAAGAAATGGTCTCTGTGGTCAGGCTTCTTACAGATTGATTGGGAGAGGAGAACACATTTCTTTTAATAAGATTTTATGTAAAACCCAATATTTAAAATTAATATGCTGTAACAGCACAACTTGAGGTGAGGGAGGGGTCGGAGTCTGCTCGGTCCCCAGCCCACCCCTCAGCCCTGCAGGGTGTCTGCACTCTTGGGGACCCTGAAACACCTCTACTGAGCCCCAAAGCATGGTTTGGAAACAAGTGTATTCATTGAAGGATGGCAACTTTCTGGAAAGTTCCAGAGCCCCAGAGAGACAGGACCCAACCTGGAGTCCACGCAGGATCCTGGTCACCAGCCCATAGTGGCCCAAACACCAGAGATGGGACATGGTGCTTTCCAGCTGAGACCTTCCTGTATTCATCTGCTCAGGCTGCCGTAACACAGTGCCACAAACTGGGCGACTTAAAGCCAGAAGCTTACTTTCTCAAGTTCTGGAGGCTGGCAGTCCCCGGTCAAGGTGCTGGAAGGGTTAGGCTCCTCCTGAATCTTCTCTCCTTGGCTTACAGAGACCTGTCTTCTCCCTATGTCCTCACATGTTCTTCCCTCTGTACATCTGTGTTCTAATCTCTTCTTAGAAGGCTGCCAGTCATCAGAGAAATACAAATCAAAACCACAGCGAGATACCACCTTACACCAGTCAGAATGGCTAAAATCAACAAGTCAGGAAATGACAGATGTTGGCGAGGTTGCGGAGAAAGGGGAACCCTCCTACACTGTTGGTGGGAATGCAAACTGGTGCAGCCACTCTGGAAAACAGTATGGAGATTCCTCAAAAAGTTGAAAATGGAGCTACCCTACGACCCAGCAATCGCACTACTGGGTATTTATCCTAAAGACACAAAGGTAGTGTTCCTCAGGGGCACGTGCACCCGAATGTTTATAGCAGCAATGTCCACAATAGCCAAACTATGGAAAGAACCTAGATGTCCATCAACAGATGAATGGATAAAGAAGATGTGGTATATATATACAATGGAATATTATGCAGCTATCAAAAGAAACGAAATCTTGCCATT